>JAGRRF010005532.1:22601333-22631490 GCA_019097615.1 Morone chrysops
TAATAATAATAATAATAATAATAATAATAATAATAATAATAATAATAATAATAATAAAAAAACAGCCAATTACTGTTTTGTAAAGCCTGCTGTAGATCTAGAATTCCCTTACATGTGACAGTAGGCTACATGTAATGACCGGTCTGAAAAATAATCTAAATGAAATGTAGGCTACAGACCTGAAATATTGAGTCATACTGCCAAAAGAAAATGACAGTTGACTTGATGATGAAGCCAATAGTTTTACAGTAGATTTTATTTTTTCAAAAGACTATGCTCTAATCTCAGATAACACTAATACACTAATATTCCTTCCTAGAGTAAGACTTCAGCTGGAAGTAACACTAAGTGAAAGTAACTTTAATGTTACTGTTAATGTGATGTTATTTTTGTTATTCGGCATTAGCTAATAATACTGGACACACATTTTACTAATGTGGTCATATAGTTAGGAGCATACACTGTATGATTCTGCAGGTTGTTTAACAAGACATTAAAACAGTAATTATCATTCAGTTTTCATTTGTGATTCATTTGCATTTGTTATAATACAGTTGATGCACTGTATATACGTGTACTGCTGTGTTAGGTTTGAGGGTGAAGAATAAGTGGCTGTCAGCCTGGATTGGTAGGAATGTGCGGTGCTGTGACCTAGTTCCCTTTGGGTTGGTGTGACCCGTGGAAACACCAGTACAATTTCATTAACAAATGCCACTCATAACTGCATAATATTCCACAATGGGGTTTCACGTTCAGCCACAGGAAGGAAGCTGAGATATTATAATCAATTAATCAAACAGGACTCTATAGGCTGTCAAGAATATAGATAATTCCTGGTATGTTACAGGGCCTCCACAGCTGTGGGTCCCTCAAATAAACACGGCCCACCCCACCCCCAACCACATCGTAAATACAACAATAATAACAGTAATGGATGAATACAATAACTGTGCTTTATAAATTCATTGTCATTAGCACACACATGCACATGCAAGACCTATTACCTGTTTGCCAAATGATGACTTTCCATTCATTCAATTTCTACATGGTGAACACCACAGCTGCAACAAGCCACTGCATTTATTACAGCACTAACCAGGAAACTTGGTGATTCTACTTTCAAAATAAAAGCAGACCATTTGCCACTTTGTCGTGTAGAGTATTTACCATAATTTATAAGATAGACAGGTCAGCTATCTTAAAAAACGTCTTATTCAAATATGTTATAATAATAGTCCTTTGGAGGCAAAGAAAAGCCATAGCTTATAAATAGGTGAAGTGTTAAAAGTATGGGATACATTTTTGGTCCAGTGTGTAACATTTAGGAGGATATATTGTCAGAAATGGAATATAATATTCATATTCTTTTTTTAGTAGTGTATAATCACCTGAATAAAAATTGTTGTGTTTTTGTTACCTTCGAATGAACTATTTTTATGCCATGTTGAACCGCCATGTTTCTACAGTAGCCCAGAAACGGGCTACAACACACTGGCGTTTGTGTTTTTAAAGAGTTTCAGGCTACCATAGTTTCTCCTATACAGTTGGAAGAGGAGGGTGAGGTGTTGGATATTCAGTTGCAATCTGCAATTTCAACACAGATTTTTAATACAGACGTGCGAGCAGATTCAACAAAAACAGTTTCACATCAACAGCAGCCATATCGGTTGTTTATAAAAATTCCTCAGCAGCCAATAAGGCCACTGTACAGTTACTGTACTACACCTGCCTGGTACAGTGTGGAAATAAATGGATGGAAATATGTCTGGATGGGAGGAGGTGGGAACCATCTGCCAGAGCTAATGAAACATGAGCTTGAGGGCGCCCGGTTAGCTCAACTGGTAGAGCTGGCGACCGAGTTGCTGCAGTGGCCCAGGGTTCAAATCCAACCCTTTGCTGCGTGTCATTCCCTCTCTCTCTCTACCCCCCTTTCCTGTCTATCTTCAGCTGTTATTATCAATAAAGGCAATAAAAGGCCAAAAAAACATGAGCTTGCAGATTTGTCTGGTTGCCATGAACGGTTGTGGAAAGCACTGGCAATTGGTGGGAGCTTGATATGAGCTCAGCATCTTTTTTTTACTGCATCAAATTGCTCCAGTTCTGCATATGGGGATGAGTTAAGAAAATCCAATACAAAGTCCAGTCCTTGAACTGGATTCTTTAAAGATCCCCCTCAGACATGTATTAAGACTATAAATAGCCTGCTTGGAACAATAATGTTTGTCTGATTTTCAGGAAAAAATAAATAAAATAAAATAATTCAACATCAAAAGCCTTACAAAGTAATCTCCTCCTTCATAACTATTTGTGATGTCACAAATCATGCCGTAGGCCCCGCCCCTTAAAATCAGATGTTTTCCAGCTAATTGTTTGCAGGTGCTTGAACTTAGGGCATAGCTAATAAAACACTATGATAAATCATAATTTTGACAAACATGACAATATCGAGTTTAATTTACTATCCAACGAACATAACCTATATATATATAATTGTATTTGGCAGCACACCAACTTGCATAAGGTTTTATACTGACAGCTGACACCGGAAGTAGTTTCGTCTTTAGTACCCGGTGACTTCATACAGAGAACCCCTCCCTTTCTCCCCATTCACTCCTGTGCAGTGTTTTATACTGAAAGGCAAAGATACCAATTCACTGCAACTTGTACATGAGTGAGCGGATAGTGGCGCAGACGGGCTGTCCTCTGTCTGATCGGCTTCATGTGGTATGAACGTTCCCACTGCTCCAGCCGCTGACTGTGTGTGCAGGTGAGGACACTTGTGTCGCCTGTTGCTCCTATGCCTGTCTCTGCTGTATGATGTCTGTGCTGTCTGTCCTCTGCTATGGTCGCTGCCTTCAGTAATTGTTGCACGGAGGAATTGTTTTTCATACATGTGATGTATCATTTGGACGTCGGATGATAATGAGTGTGTACTTGTGCTTGACATTTTGCATTCTGGCTTTTGTCACAATTAGACAATATTAAGCTGTGATTCAGTGTCGGCAGTTCAGGTAGGCTGATGCGTGATGTTTTCACAGGGAACGTCTTGCCAGACGCCATTTAAAAAAATCTGTTTAATGTTTCTTTGGTTATTGCCTAAATTACGCAACATATAAATGCTTTAAAAAATATGGATTTAAAGTGTTTAAAGCCACGCATGCATTCGGCGCATAAAGAACCCACAATCAGTTCTTTATTGTTTGCACAATTTCAACTTTATTCCTGCTTCGCCTGCAGTTTCTGGGCGATCTTCTTCCAATAAAACGCACAGCGGAGGGCGGTAGCGAATAATGCGAACCTTTTATAAAAGTTAAAATACTGTTGAAATAATTGCTGCTGGGTGTGTTCTGTGTGTGCCGAATTACAATGTCGCTCATGTAGATTCAGAATCTGAGTCTCATTTTATAACACGTCTAACTGTTGCTTGTCAGTTAAGATGAATATATTAAATGGCTAAATTATTAAATGGGATTTTGCGTGACGTTCTTTCCATTTACGAGGCGTATCGGGGCCACAGTTAAGGAAACGTGAGGTTTATTGGACTGGAGATAATGATAACATTACGTCTATTTGGGAAGCTAATTGTCGTGTTGTCTACTATTGTTTGTCCAGGTCGTAGAGATGACAGGCTCTGTTTGCAGAGCCATGTCTGTCATATGATAGCAGAGCCTTACACGCATTAGATGCATGCGGCAATTAAATAGTTGTTGAGCCACGGAGGTTATCCACTTGTGAGGCAACAGCTGGATTCTCCAGGGATTCTCTGCTGTCCGTGCAGACCTCCGGTGCACCCTGGCCAGAAGGTGTTGTGTCGGTTCGCATTTGGTGATTCCACATTCAAAAGGCGGCAACCAGACTCCTGACGGACGAGGTAAACCCCGCAACAGTTATGGAATCCTGTCTCATTTGTATAGAGAACGCATTCACACAAACTCTTTTTAAAATCTGACACATTCATGTTTTATAAGTCTGGCAGACAGAAATCAGCACATCAGTAACTTTTATAAATGGCTCGTTTTTCTTATGGACCCTGGTGCTTTACTCTGGTACATAATATGGGGAGCAATTCTAAAAGCTTAAATTAAAATGAATAGCCAGTGCTATTGCTTATCTTTAATATAGGCAGAACTGAAGAGGTTAAAGCTGCAGTAGGTAACATTTATAAATGTCATGTTCACTATATCCTGAAAGTAGAACATGAGACAGATAATCTGTGTAAAAAAGCAGGTTCCTCTGGCTCCTCATAGTGCTCCTAATGGTATTTGGAAGGCCTGAACAAAAGCAACCAATTGGAGCCAAGAAAGATATAATGATGTTTTGGGTTGGAAGCAGTTGATTCTCATTCCCACTGTCCCAACGCATCTGTATTTGACACCCTAACAAGACCTAACAATCAACAACACTAACAGTCTTTTTCTCCTCTGAGCCAGGGAAACCAGCTTTTTCACAGATTATCTGTCTCACGACTGTCAGGATATAGTGAAAGTTTCAGCAAATATGACAACAAAAGTCTCTATAAAAATTACCTACTGCAGCTTTAAATACTGTGAAATATTACAGCAACTAACAATTGTTTTCTCCATTTATTATTTTATTGTTTAATCAGTTTGTTATCTGGTCCGGAAAATGTCAGGAATCTCACGTTTCCAGTCCAAGTTGACATCTACGGATGTCTTGTTCTGTCTGACACACTAGTGCTCGGGGGTATGACCATAAATTAGTATCAGGGTAGTTTTTAAGATTGTGGCGGTTTCACAGTATATCATGTAATTTGTTTTCTGCATGACGTGGCCTTTATATAGGCTTATATTGGCTTATTCTATTGTCAGAAATACAAAGAACATAAAAACATTTTAATGTCACTGCATATATGCTGTCATTAGGGTTTGATGGCCTAAAACAAATGATACAGTATATATGAAGGAAACTGAATTTTTATTTTGCAAACCGCAATGTAATAAGAACAGAATTTTAAAATAATACTTTAACATTGCTTAAAGAGAGATATTTCTCAAATATTCAAATAGTCTATGAAAAATGTATATCATAGATGGAATTTAAAAAACGGTAAAGCGTCATCTGGTATATTGCCCAGCACTGTGTCCGAAACTCAAAGATATTTGATTGACAATGTATAATAAACCAGGAAAAGCGGCTTTTCTATTTCTTACAGTTCATTTGGAATTAGATACTGTTTGGTATTTTTCTGACTTAAATGATCATAGTAATAATTACAGGTAAAGAAACTTGGGGCATCTGGATCTAGAAATTCCCAGTATCCATGTGGATTACAGTCCACTTAAATGAATAAATGTTCATTATTTTGTAATAATATTTCTCCAATATATTCTCCCATTATAAAGCACTAAATGCTCAAAGCCTTATGCAAATGGTCAGGAATAAAGTTTTAGTATCAAATTGTCACCTTTTTATAGGTCTAGGTATTCCTTTTTCGGTGCAGGATAAAATACGTCTATATAGAAAATTGTCAAATTAATATGAGTGGTCAAATTATTCGGCTTGTTTGCTTGCTCTTTGATTAAATATAATCATATATTTATAACTTTGGCATATATTCTATTTAGATAGAGCTTTTTATTTAATTCTGATGTATTGAGCTGCTACATTTGAGAAATAAAAAGCAAGGTCCAAACCATCGACATATATAAAGATGGGCGACATGATAAAAAGTGAAGCCAAAACATTTTGATCACTCCCTGGTGGCTGACTGCAGTATAGGAGTTAAAGCCTGTTGGGCCAAAACCAAAAATCAATATACACATAAAATAAATGGTTTCTGTTAATTCAGGTAGTTCTTATCACATTGATGTTTGTTCAAGTGTGGATTTTCGGATTAGTTTGGTTTTAATTAGTTCTTTAATGCTATAAAAAGGGGGTTTCATGATTGACAGCTAAACCTTGTTGCATGGTTGCATGGGCTGGGCGGGACCTCGATACAGATAGCTCCAAATGACGTCACCAGCACAAGATGGCAGTGGCCGTATCTAGTATATTTTGGCTTCACTTTTGTGCAGTGGGAGGAAGTGGAGGCTCAACGTCCATCTTTTATATGTTGAAGATCAAACATGTTTATATTCCTTAAAGGTATTGTATAGGCACAGATACTGACACCTAAGCCTCTTACTGTATTTATTACTTTATGGTTTGAATAAAATTTGTCATATTTAGGTATATAGAATCTAAACATGCTGGGATCAGTCTGTAAAATACCCATCATGTGTAAGGTTTCAAACCCAATACCCTGTTTTGGAGAGAGTGGATAAGTGAGTATGACACAAAGCATTGTTAGCAGCTCCGGGTAAAAGAAATTTTGTGTATGTCCTAATGAAGTTTTAAAAACCCATGTTACTTGGTAGTGATAAACCATTCCCACAGCCAGCTGCAGAATGAGGTTGTCTGCTGTCAGACAAAAAATAACAGGTTAGGAATGCAGCTGAAGGTATTTTAATGAAGGCAAAAAACGGTCTAATTGGAGACATTGTGATCTTTTTGACGCTGTCAAATATGACAACCTCCTGCTGCTTTCCTGTTAATGTTATTTATCAACTACTGACTTAAATCTTAAGAGAGCCATAGCTTCATCATCTGAGAACCAGAATTTTTCACAAGGAACTTTGATGATCATATCTTTACTTCTCTAGATTACGTTAATGATTTTCTATACATCCAGTCATCCTAACTACTGGGATGTGCTGTTGCTTTTTGAAACTACAATAATAAGTTGATTAAGATTTTTTTATTGGCCACTTGAGAGCAACAGAGCAAAAACAACCTGTTAATTTTGCTGACAAATCATTTTCTTTTTTTAGTTTCATCACCACTTTTTTTTAACTGAAGAAAACTAGATAATAACTAAATAAAACAAATGTACGATGACAAAAGCTAAGGCAAAATCTACCAATATTCTGGGCTACTGTAGAAACATGGCAGTTCAACATGGCGAACTCCATGGAAGGTGACCCACAGTGTTAGTAGATCTAAAAGGTTAATTCTGAGGTAACGAAAACACAATGATTCCTACATTCAGGTGATTATACACTAATGAAAACATACCTATTATATTATATTTCTGACAATAGATCCTCCTAAATGTTACACACTGGACCTTTAAGGAAACAATTGAGTCACAGATATATGATATTTTATCCCGTTAGCTGATACACAGCATGTAATTCCTCATTCTCACAGGCGAGGTGATCTGACCTTTCATGATCCAACCTGTGATAGCAGTGAAGGAGCTTTGCTGTGAGGTTTTGGAGATTGTAGGATGTCAGCTCAGCCAGCCTTGCCTTGTAATTCATCCTGCTAAAAAAAGCAGTACCAAGCAGAGGGACAGTAAGTGCTTCTCACCAGCAGGCTAATGATTATTAGATTGCGAACTCCTCCCTTCTGACGATAAAGCACAAACCCTCTGATTGCAGTCAACTATTACCCAGTGGCAGAATCACCAATAAATGGCGTGTATGAATCAGACCTGTATACAGGTTTAATTTTAAGCATGTTCATACTTCATACGTTTATACTTGTCAATATCTTGATGTATGATTAGAGTTTATGGGTTTTTCATTGACACTAGTGTAGTGGCAAATTGATAGTCTGACATTTTGCCTTTTCTGTCAAATCTAGTTGTTATTGTCACGATAATGGAGAGCAGTGGGGTAAACGTCTCTAGGTAATGTGATTCGAATTCAACACTCTTTTGTTTTTTTTATTCAGCAAATATCTCCTTATGCTCTGCTAGCTTTCTGTTCTGTGCGTGCACTGAAAGGGTTTCAGGGTTTGTACACAGCCCTAGCTCTGTAAAATGGGACACAGGGTGATCGGACTGGGCTGCACAGCACTAACTTGTTATTCCAGCATTCCAGCCAGGATTGGTTTGGTAACATTAAATGATTTTCCCACCGACATTCAGCTTACTTTCTAGTTTGCCAAGATATGCTGTCGTTGTAATGTTTGCCATAGTAGCAGGAGAGCGGGGAGTATCGCTGGTGTGCTGGTGCCATTCAATAGTTCTTAGAGGGTAATGCAGACTATTCTGAAATTAGTCAAAAACTTCTCATAGAGCTTCTTGTTCCATCCTTTTTGAACAGGTAGTCATGGCTACAGCGGCCATTAAATGCTTCCACCGTGGCAGCAGGCGCAACCACGATCTCCAATCTAGGAACCTGTGAGACGAGAAAGCACAAAAACGCTGGGGAAGAAGTGAAGTTAGTAACATGCATTAATGGGACATTTATGTGTGCAGACAGAGAGGGAGAGGAAAGGGGGGAGTTCAGTGCATTATGAGAAGTCCTCCGGCAGTCTAGGCCTATAGCAGCATAACTAAGAGACTCACCTGAGCAAACCCTAACTGTAAGCTTTATCAGACAGGAACGTCTTTAGAGAGGAGCTTGGTTGTACTAATTGGAGACTTTAAGAACCACAAGTAGCCCTGCATTCAGAGAGCGCTGTGTTGTAGTGGGGTAATAGGGTACTATGAGCTCTTTAAAATATGAAGGTGCCTGACCATTAAGAGCTTTGTAGGTGAGGAGGATTTGAAATTCTGAATTCTATTTTGAGGGCCAATGCAAAAAAGCTAATACAGGAGAAATCTCTCTGATCTCTTTTCCTACTTCTTGTCAGTTCACATACCACAACATTCTGGATCAATTAGAAAGACTTAAGGGACTTATTAGGGCAGCCTGATAAAAAGGAATTGCAGTATCCAGCCTAGAAGTAACACATGCATGGACTAGTTTTTCTGCATCTTTCTGTGACAGATTGTGCCAGATTTTTGCAGATTTCGATTAACGTTGCATAGATGAGAAAGGGCAGTTCTTGAAGTTTGTTTTATATTGGAGTAAAAGGACATATCCTGATCAAAGATAACTCTGCTTGAGGCCAAGGTAATACCTTCTAGACTAGACTACTAGACTATATCTTTACATTATGAGTTTCAGAGGTGTTTGGGGCCAAGTACAAGACTTTCAGTTTTGTCTGAGTTTAACAACAGAAAATTACATGTCATCCAGGTTTTTATGCCCTTAAGGAATGCTTGTTATTTAGCTAATTGATTCATTTTATCAGGCATGGTCGATAGATATATTTGGGTATCATCTGCCTAACAATCAAAGTTAATGGAGTGATTCCCAATAATGTTGCCTAAGGGAAGCCTATATAAGGTAAATAGAATTGGTCCAAGCACAGAACCTTGTGGAACTCCATGATTAATTATGGAGGATTCATCATTAACGTGTACAAACTGAGATCGATGTGATAAATATGACTTAAACCAGCTTAGTGTGGTTCCTTTGATGCCAATTAGATGCTCAAGTCTCTGTAATAGGATATGATGGTCAATGCTGTCAAATGCAGCACTAAGTTGTTACAAGACTAGTACAGAGACAAGCCAAGATGTACTCTAAATCCTGACCTGACCTAAAATAAGCTGTTGTCATGTAGAAATTCACACAATTGTTTGGCGACTACTCTCTCAAGAATCTTAGAGAGGAAGGGGAGGTTAGAAAAAGGTCTGTAGTGGGCTAAAACTCCTGGGTCAAGAGTGGGTTTTTTAAGAAGGGGTTTAATTACTGCTATTTTAAAGTACTATAGTACATAGCCTGAAAATAAAGACAAATTGATCATATCTAGTAAAGAAGTGCTAACTAAGGGTAAAACTTGTCTAGTTCTTAGGGACAGGTTGGTGGCCTAAATGAAGAAATCATTGAAGTTACTTGGTGAAGGTCAATGTGAGAAAAGTGTATATGGGTTTACAGTTATTAAGGTTTCTGTGTTTGAAGATAAATCTGTACTTGTTGAGGACAGGAGGTGATTAATTTTGTCTCTAATAGTTACTACTGAGGGATAAAGGAATACATGGCTCAATATAGTTGTGAGTCTTTGCCTGGGTATAGTCTTTATTCTGACCATGCATTTGCTGCCAAAAACGCGTTCACACAATGTGTGTAGTGGAGTCCCGGACAGTGTCCTCACGCAGTCTGTATCGTCTTTGAGTCCATCTAGCATTCATAGAATTCAGTAAAAACAATTAAAATTTAGTAAGTACGTCGAGTTCTGACATCCCTTGGTAGCGTTTTTAATTACTCTAAGCAGCATTGTTCTGTCTCTGTGAATGGGGCATTGAATTAATTTTCCAATGCCAGCCTTGAATCATTAGGCACCTTAATTGACTGATACATATTCAATGAATAATAGTGGGAGGTTTCATAACCTAGGCCAAGAATCCTTGAAATACTCTAAAGAGAAATTGAGCTCTTAAGGAGGCATTGCTCGAGAACCTCTGACCTGACACAGGAGATATCTCGGGTGTGCACACTGCTTAATATTCTGTGTAGGAACACCAATTTCATCCTACCTTCCCAAAAACTTTAAATTTCAGACTATTACACAAATCCCTATGTGTAAGGAATCCACTGGTAACCCTTCTGTATTCAATTTGGGGCTTAACCAAATGCTAGATTGAAGATTTCAGCTAATGAAACATGGATTAGTGTTAAATACAGCAGATGTTTTAGCCCGTGCAGCCTGTATATGAGATGAGAAGTAGTAAGGCTATGGTTCAGGAGGTTATGTGGAATTGTGGCTCACTGGGAGAAAAAGGAAAAAAAGCAGGTAAAAGCAGCTCAAATTCAGAAGGAGGTCTCTCAGCCAGTACTGGCCAGTATTTTTTATGTCTAATATCAAATGCAGAGTGATGGAACAGAGGTTCTGGAGGTCATACTACCCCACACTGGGCTGGGTTTTGAAGTTTCCCCAGCTGCATCCTTCCTGTTCCACAGCAGGTTGGTTGGAAATTGTATGCACAAACATGTAGTACATTCTGAAGGAAAAGAAAAAGCTAATGACACAAAATATGTTTGAAAATATCTCATTTTGCCATTTTGCTCATGTTCAGTCATATGAATATTTGTGTAGTTTCAGTAGTATTTTTTAAAAAAGGGTTTAACCTTATAGCTGAAAGATAGCCTGTTAAAAAAACAGGTTTCTCTGGGTTCTCCTAGTGCTATTAATGGCATTTACAAGAATCCACCTGGCCTGAATGAAAACAACCAATCAGACTCAATTAGGAGCACTAGGAGGAGCCAGAGGAACCTGATTTTAAGATGTGTTTAGCAAAAAAGCCTTACCAACAAGTAAGCTAACTAATTAACAACGTATTAATCTATGTCTTCATTTGATAGCCCTACCCTGTCTGTGGCACTGAAGATGGAGATCCTTAGGTCAAAAATAACTAGTTTAATTTAAATTAAAAAAGGCTCTGTAATTTCTTAATATAGTTGCCCTTTGAAGTTTTTAATCAAATGTCACTCAAACAGGGGGAAACAGTGCATTTTTTGGGGGCATTTTTTTCAGTGGTGGTTAACACACATTTGGTGCTCTAGTGAGTATTTGGGGCAGCAGGATGGTGAGACTGAGTCAAAATAAACTACACACTGTGTTTGTGTGTTCATGGTAATGAAGAAATATGTCAGCCAGTGCAACAGTGTGGCTGATGTGTTTTTAATAGTTGACAGCAATGGATCTCCATGGCACAGAAAAATAACGAAATATCAGCCTTTGATACACACACAATACTTGTTAGTTGGTTACATTCAGTGTGGATTTGAGCCTTTTCATGAGATTTGTTGACAGTAAAAAAAAATATAGACCAGAGTTATCCTTTTAAACTTATGTTTTTAAATATGCAATAGGTGAGCACAATAAAAATTAAAAAGGGCATTCTGAGAGCAAGCACCACCTAAATGTCTGTAATACAACTGACCTGCCAGTGAAAAATTATGTGTATTGACCTTGTGATTTCAATCAGCTCCAAGATTTAACAGGTTTTTCCTTGGCCCATGCTTTCACCCAAGTTTCATGAAAATCAGGCCAAACAAATAGCACCTAAAAAATAACCTTCTTGAAAGGGGTCGACACTGGATGTTGGCACTGGGCCCATTCACAAGCTTTGAGCTGTTTAGGACCTTATTCTAGAACAGCGCTGTTGGTTAAACAGACAGAAATAAGACTTCACACAGTAGCATATTCATGTCATCTGAAAAGGCCCCTCAAGCTAATAGATCCAAATTTCATTTGACAGCTCAATATTTTTAGTCATGCTGGCTGTGTGGCTCCAGGGATGGAAATGTATTTTCAGTCCATCACTTTGGTCCAGACTGAAATATCTCAAAAACTATCAGATGGATTTCCCTGCTGTTTTGTACACATATGGTGCCTTGAAGGTGAATTCTATGACTTTGGTGATTCCCTGACTTTCATGCACCATTAGTAGGTTAAAAATTTCACATATCAACCTATTTGATGGATTAGCATAATATGTTTTTATAGACATTCATCGTTCTTAGATGATAAATCGTAACTACTTTGGTGATTTTCCCTCTAGTGCCACCATGAGGCTGACATTTGTAGTTTTGAGTGAAATGTCTCAACATCAATTGGATTGTCATGACATCTGTTACATTCATGTTTACCTCAAGATGAATTGTAATACATTTTGTGATCGTCTGACTTTTTATCTAGTAGCACCATCATCAGGTCAAAATCAGCATAAAAAATGCTCTTCTTTCAATGAAGACATACTCTCCACTCCCACTGTATCGGCCACAAAGGCATAGACTGAAGCCTGGAAATATGGATTAGGTACAACAAGGTTAGTATTTTGGTTTCCAACCAAATTCCTGCAAAACTGACATTCCCAGTAGCCTTAGCTGTTGGTCCACTTAGTGTTTAGTGCTACAAACTCATGTTGTTCTAATAGAGGTCTGTCAATAATAATTGCCATAGTAATCTAATTTGATGCACACAGCGCCAGCAGTTTTCCACACAGCAGCAGGACATGGTAAAGTTAGTGCAGCGTGTTGTCTGCAGCTCACTGTGGCTGCTTTATGTTCCTGACATATTTGAAACTCATCTGCTGACCAGAAAATTACCAAAATAACTGTTTGTAGATGCCTTTTTGATATTCAATTGCAGTCAGTGCTAAACTCTGTGACAAATATATTGTGTATCCTTTAACTGCTTTACAATAAAAGCCACTCGATGTTGCACCAATGTGAACTAGAAGCAGTAGTGAGTGTGAAAACAATCTGAATCCAGCAAGGGAACAGAGGGGTAATGGTACAGTGTAAATAAAGTAAATGGCGAGTTGACTATAAATATTATCAAAAACAGGCTTTGATGAAGTCGTAAAGAATGTTTTGAGGGGCAGCCCTTGAATATCGATTTCGAATCATCAGTCGAAAAGACCCTGAGTTGACTTGCGTTTTGTCAGTGAACTCTGTGCAGCTAGCTGTGTCATTGTACACAGAATGACAGCATGGCAGGTTGTACACTCTGAAAAAGACTCAAAATGACCACTGAGTTGGAATCAAACCTTCATGGGTGCGTGCTCTACGTGGTGAGCTACCGTGAGCTGGAATTTTATGATTATGATGATTATTGATGATGATGATTTTTTATGACCAGGATGAACACTCACTTATATAGGAGTCAGAAAAATCCAATTCTACGGACTATATTCTGTGTCAGGTACAGCTGCACACCTGAAGTCACTTCTAAGGGAAGATGTACTGTATCCAAATACAGAGCAGCAGCAACAACATTTACAAATAAAACCCCATGACTGATTGAAAGACACATATAAACAGTGAAAACAAGCATTATGAGTTTCACCTTTATATTTGAATTGTAAGATATTATTGAAGATATTTCAATGTTATCCACTACCTGTGTATTCACTTACAGCTTTTGTTATTCCCAATGTGGTGACTCTTCCTCATGAACAAACCAGTAGTGGTGAGATGATTTATGAGGTGGTTTTAATGAACAGTAATAATGAGGCCATATGTCAGATGTTCAGGCATACCACATATAGTGCAGGGTTAATAGATCCAGCACAAAGCCTGTTTCTGTACAACAGGTTTCGCCTCTTGTGGCAGAGCGGCAGCTGGATAAACAGCTTGATGTGGGCCTGGAAGCTGTCAGTGGTCTTTACTATGCTGCAGACAAACAGATGATCCCTCGCCTCTGCGCTTCCTCATAGGCTGTTGTTAGACATTATTGCACTGCCTTGTGCCAGGACAGAGAAATGGAAGATGCCTGTATGAACAGTAGACAGCCTTTCAAAATCTGTCTGTTACGTGGGATGTGGTAAAGGAAGAGAGCAGCAGTCTAGATGTAGCCTTTTCATCAGTGGTGGAAGAAGTACTCAGCTCAGTCACTGAGGTAACAGTACCAATACAACAATGTAAAAACACTTACAAGTAAAAGAAAAGTACTAAATAAAATGTCCCCTTATATAAGACATTATTAGATTCATACTGATGCATCAGTACTTTTCTCTAACTTTTGATTTAAAAAAAATGTAATGTATAATTTGACATCTTTGAGCATAACAGTTATTTAAAGTACCCGTGTGTAGGATTTAGTGGCATGTACTGGTTAAGTTGCAGATTGTAACTAACTAAAAACCATTGGCACCTGCGCTCTTAATTTTAACACATATTTATTTTTCTATTATTCTTTTTAGTTTTATAGTACTCTTTTCTATTAATATGTTAATTTTGACCATTATGCACCACAACACCAAGGCAAATTCCTTGTATGTGAAAACCTACTTGGCAATGAACCTGTTTCTGTTTCTGTTATATTTCCTGTGCACCATTACGTTGTTTTTTTTCATGAAAAAGAGCTACCAGGCTCAAAGAACAGTAATTGTTGAAGCTTTTTAATGGGACAGCACAATGGACATGTATTATTATGTTAAAACACTGCAGTGTACACAAGAAAAAAATTGTTGTACACATACAGTTTGTTGCTAATAATCTGAAGGATAATGTTGTGTACTGAACATGTGAACACAAGTTACATTGTGGTCGTCTCTTCATGCTGTCTTGTGATCTCCTGTAGATCAGTGTGAAGTGGTTGATGTAGAATTAGTCACCTTTTATAACAATTTATCATTTCCTTCCTTACATATTAAGTGCAGGAAAAGATTTAATGATACAAGTTACAAATGGGTATTAACGTTATAGATAATATTACATTAGTACGCGGACCCCTGGATGGATCTAAATGTACCACAAAACAGTCGATGTTCCGATTCTAAAGTTATGAATCGGTTGACTGAAGCTTTGCTGCTTATAGCATCTCCACTCTCGTGAAAGGTAAAAGGTCAATGCCCGGGTCTCACGACATGAGCAACAAGGCTAACGTTAGCACAGCATGGTTTGCGAAGTCGGTACAGATCCGACAACGCCGACATGATTTACAGGCACCATCAGATCTAAAAGTTTGGAAGACATTTGGATTATATAAGAAGTAGATTTGTCGGACTGCAATTAAGTACAACACTTGAGTGTTAGCTAATACAGCTAACACTCAAGACACGGATATTAAACACTTTCCATCCACAACTTAGCTACAACTCTGCAAGGTCACGGCAGAAAAGTCTTTTTGACTGTGTATTTTATTAAAATGTATGTATTTGAAGGTAAGCAATGTCACTTTTATAGAATTGGCTTAGAACTGCATCAGACTGTGTCGAATTGTACCAAATTGTTCCATATTAAAATGCATCTTCCCTGAATGGTATCGTAGCCCATCTATCTAGATATGTATCAGATAGTCTTAGTCTGTACCAAATTTAATAGCAATCCATCCATGATTTGTTTACATATATCACTCTGGACTATAGTAGTGGACTAACCAACATTGCCATCCCTAGAGCCAAAAAGAACTGAGTGGATGGTAAACCATGAGCAGCTGCAGGAACAAGATAGTTTTACTGCATCTGGGTGTGAGATAATTTAAGGCTATGAGGCTTGTCATCTAACAATCTATCAAAGCAACTACAAAACAGGAATTGAAATAAAATGTGTCAGGCTAATTAAAGTTGTATCTTAAATTACTGAATTTACTCACATGGTCACATTTCTTATTGTTACTGCTACTGCTACCTACCTACCCGCTAGCAGGTATGCTTACCATTGTTATGTGTAAGTGACGGATCACCTAACCTATTATATGTCATTCTGTAGGGAACCTGTCTGTTTGATGGCAGTCCATCCATGAATTGTCTTGAAACGTTAGTCTAAACCAAAAAATATCACCCTGCTGGTGGTGCCACATGTAAATTCATAGGATTACCAAAGTAAGAAGGACCCAAATGCCCATGCGAAATTTTGTGCCAATCCATCTAGTATACATTCAGATAGATTTCCACTTTATAATTAAAAACTTTGACCAGCTGTCTCAACAAAATTTTGTCCATGCCATATTTGTTAAGAGGTGGATATACAAATTTACCATGATTGACATGCTTATAGTCATGGAGTGGCTAGATTGAATAAAAATTGTATAGATTTGTCTCCCAGTTTTCCTGATATGGTAAAGGGTAGAGCCCATATTTGTAAAATGTATTCAATTCAATTTCTATTTTTCAAACACAAAAGGATCTTGCGAAAAGAGAATAGTGTACTTGTTACCCCTTTGAAAACAGGCAAAGGCACTCTGATTATAACAACACAGATTTTCTGGTGTCACCAAGTCTTAGTTGCTATGCAAGTTCACAACCAAACTAACAGTTTGGGCAAAACAGTCTGTTTTTTCAGGTTGGAGGTTGAGGACTTGTTCCAATTAAAAGCCAAAGATAATTTTTAGGCCATATTTAAAAACTGAAAAATGAAGAACTTAAAGATTGGTATTGGGGCCGGTACATGCAGGCATAATTTGATCCTTTCGCCACTGTAATTAGTCAGGCTCTGCAGTGCAGCATTTCACTGCATACCAGTATACCAGGTTTCAATAATTTCTCTAATTTGTGCCTCCTCGTCTCCTCTCTCCTCCGTCCTCCTGCCTGTGACATGGAAATCAATCACAGTGCGCCATCTCGAAAGACATCTTATTTCCTAAATTGCATCTGGAGGAGAGAGGAGGCTTGCTGGAGGAGCTAGAGCAAGGATACACAGGTGTATTCTTTGCAGAAGTCGTTTTTTCGGCGCCTATGAAGTATAAAAGAGGCATGACACAGCTGGAATATACAAACTCAAACTCAAACTTACATATTTAAGATGATCAAATGCAGTCAAACTTTCTGTAGCGCCTCATAAGGCACTGTTCTAACCACATTCCTTACTGACATTTCACCTTGATACAGGTAGTTACCATGGTAACAGTAAAAAAAACTCAAATACTGACACATATACATAATAGACAGTGAATTAACAGTGTTATGAGTCGGTGTTTACAGTCCGCCTCTCATTCCCACACTCTTCTCCTACTTACAATGGAGGCTGTAGTGAGTTGAGGCAACTAAATCCTCAAAATGTTTATTATTATGGATTATACTGATACTGAATTGACAAGAAGACGTCAGCATGTGACACACTTTAGCATGTGTTTGTAGATTTACATATTGTTACAGACGTCTAAGGAATTGTTAAAATGTCACATTTCTTAAAGGGAGTTTGGCGTAGTACTTTCCTGGAAGTTACAGAACACAATGAAAGCAATAATATATAAATATATATATATATAGTTAACCAAGTGAAAAAGCTTTATTGGTTATAATTGAAATAAAACAATTATGACATCTGTACATTCTTGTCACATTATGACACGTTGTGAATTGTTCTGAACATGGTTATGTTTATCTGACAGAGGTCTATAAGAAAACATTGAACAGACGATGCAGCTGTGTCGTTGTTGACTTTGAAGCAAGGACCTCTCATTTTGTTAAATGGCTGTCGTCTTGACTACTCTCTCTTCTGTCTGTCCTTGCATCCTCCGTTCGCATCTCTGGTGGGAGGGAAAAAGATGCAAGGAAAGGCGGCGAGTAGAGAAATCAAGGATGTACAAGCTAGGAAATGTTCCTTTGTCTTAGGGCCAGTTTGTCTTTTCCCTTTTACTTTGTTTTTTTCTTCTCACGTATTTATGGACTTTGGATTTATTGCCATGGGTTTGTTTGCCTGTATTGGAGTGTTTATCTGGTTTTGTGCCTACCTGACCATCCAATAAGCCTTTTTGTATTGACTTTGCCATTAATTACTCTGAGTCTGACTTTGGGTACAATCTCTAGCATTCCTGTTACCATGCTTGAACAATTTGACACATATTTAATCAGTGCTTAAGCAAAAGAAAAAAGTATTGGATCAGATTTGTTATCAGCAGATAAAGGACTCTAATTGGGATCAGGGCCAAACTTGATCGGGAATCCAGATCATCCCTGTGATGGTATTAATGACAAATAGAATAACAAACAAAATGTCACACTGGGTCAAATGCAGGAACTGTATTTGTTCATCTTGTCTTTCTGTTTGATGTTGTTTCAGGCCTCAACGCAGCATGATAACATCTGTTCACACTCCAGTATCTCCAGCGGACAGACAGTAAGGACCAGTCGCCACTATGCGATGAGTGTAAGGGACCAGTGGCGGTGTTGTGGCCCCAGGCGGGATGCTGCTGACGGCCGGTCAGTATGACTCTGCTGGACTTGTGGCTGTCGCGCTCCATCCCCATGTGCCTGCTCCTTCAGAGCCTTGTCCTCATGGCCCTGTGCTTCCCCTCGGCCAGCATGTGTCCAAAGGGCTGCATCTGCCTACGCGACCCCCACCTACATGGCCTCAACGTTACCTGCAGTCAATCCCGCCTCAAGGAGATCCCCCCCAACCTCCCGGTCGACACTGTCCTTCTGAGGCTGGACCACAACCAGATAGGCGCCGTTCCCGATCAAGCCTTCCATGGACTCAGGCTTTTGAGGGAGCTCAACCTTTCATACAATGCAGTGGAGACTTTAGGGGAAGGTGCCTTCAGTGGCATAGAGGCAACGTTACAGGTGCTGGACCTCTCCCACAATCGCATCACTAGCGTACACAAGGATGCCTTCGCTAGGCTCAAGGCCCGCGTCATTGTGGACGATAACCCCTGGCATTGTGACTGCGCCCTCCAGCAGGCCATCGGCGGAATGGCTCACAACCACGAGGCCGCCACTCGGGTCCTCTGCAGGAGCTCGGAGCTCCGTGACCAGGAGGGACGACCTTTCTTGGCAGTGGAAACAGACCTCTGTAACCTGGCCAAAAGGACCACAGACTACGCCATGCTGGTGACCATGTTTGGTTGGTTCGCCATGGTAATTTCATATGTGGTATATTATGTCCGTCAGAACCAGGAGGATGCCCGACGACATCTGGAGTACCTCAAGTCACTCCCCAGCAAGCCCAAGAAACCTGACGAGGCCGA
This sequence comes from Morone chrysops, assembly GCA_019097615.1. Classification (NCBI taxonomy): domain Eukaryota; kingdom Metazoa; phylum Chordata; class Actinopteri; family Moronidae; genus Morone; species Morone chrysops. Next base: position 22,620,591 of record JAGRRF010005532.1, read on the forward strand.
CGACATAAGCACTGTTGTCTGACAGCAGTATCAATGTGACTGTATCCCACAAAACCTGATGAACACCAAAATGTTTATGTAACAGGACCCACATTTATAGTGTTTACTAATTCAAACTTTTAGGTGATGTGAGCATCAAATCTGCTGAGAAATCTTTGTATTTTAGAAATTTTGTCGTATGTCCTTACTAGGGTTTGTTCATGACTGACCTAAAATGAGATGAGAAGGGAGGCCACAGAGTCTAACGGTTGAACACCAACATTGTCTTTTCTACAAAAAATTGCATATGGAGTTTTGAAGATTTGAATCTCAGGTTTAAATATTGACATGATAATGGCTTTTTTTAGGTTAAAATTTGGAATATCTGATAAAAAAGAAATATATTTGTAAGACGTGACACCCTAAACTTCATTTCTGAGAGCCCACATTTTGGAATCTCAAAGCCCATGATGAAATGTACATTGAGTGTTGCTACTCTTGCTAAACCAACTGCATCTTCATACCCCTTTAGTTTAAATGTAAATTAAAAAATCTAGTCAGCATTTCTGAATCCATGGCCTACTTATGGAGACTATTTAATCTATACAGTGTGTGATATTTTAGACCATTGCAGATGGGAGGTATTTGTCATATCTTCCTGCTTGCCTTTAGCTGTGGTGTTGTGTTTTTATACAAAAAAAAATCACAATAAAGACATATTTGATAGGGATGGATAGGCAAGATTTCACTGAAATATTTAATTAACCATGTCACATCGCGGCTATGGAGAACATTGGAATCTACGGAAGTTGATTTCTGTCAAGAAAAGTAATGAATGATTAATGTTAAGAATGATTAATGGTTAAATTGTTAAAATGAACATATAAAGTTACTAAAAAAGATTAAAGTTTTAAGACAAAATTAAAATGCTAACTTGTCATTGTTACTGGCACCTACATATTCTATCATATACTATCACCATTACGCACCAAGTTAAATTAGCTTAGAACCAGTGGTTCTACCATACAACCAACCATGGTTCAGGGTCACAGTTCTGGCAAGGTAATAGCAAAAAAGCCACCAAAACTAATAATAAAGTATGTACAACAGCTGTTATTAAAAATCACAGATTAATTTAGATTAGCTGAGTGTGAATTTAATTTAATGTTTGGCACACTGAGTGTTAACAAAATGACTAGTATTAATTACTGTAGTGAATCTATAGTGAAGTCAGTATACCCTAGTGTCTCAAAATAATGACTTACTATCTCATAATTTAAAAAAAATAACTTTTTCCAGGCAGAAATGGGCATCCATAGATCCTGTTTGGTCAGACGGTGTGCATTATTTTCACATAACCACACTCCTCTGACACAATGTTCTCATTGAATTCATGAATTAATTCTCATAGCCTGATTTCAGTTCTTACGAGGCTACAGCTTCTCCTTGTTGGAGTAGGAAAGTATTGTTTGTTACACGATAGGCAAAAAAGGTGCAGATACAAGTTTCCATTTAAAGAATGTACTGCACCAAAATAAAACAAAAACAAAAACGTACATTTTAATTGTAGAAAGTGCTCCATGGTGTAAGCAGGATAATCCAATCCAACTTGTATAGCTATTAAACAATAATGCACTCTGTGGAGGCAAATGTGGGTGCAATCAGCCCACAGCATGCATTTTTCTTAAATGACCGCATTGTGTATTATTTGTTAATACAATAATCATAATGCTAATCCTAATGACAGTTTTGGTTTACACTTGGGAATAAGGCTTTTAAGCTGAAATGGTATGAGAAGTTGGTGGTTCCTGCATAACACTGATAACACTGCTATTCCAAAACTACATTCATCTCAATACAAGTCTGCTCAGTTTCTCGTAATCATAATGAGATTATTTTCATGTTAAAATATTTTAGCTATTTAGATATTTTTATGTGATAATGACATTGTTTCTTGTTATTACTGCATACAGAATTATTCGGGTTTACAAGAAACCTATACTTATTTTGTCATATCAAGGAAGATTTTCATTATTTCATGATAATGATATATTTCATGAAAACAATTAACAACATTCCAACTCTGCTCATTATATAACCATCTTTATAATATTATAAGAAAGAAGATAGTCAGTGTCTGAAAAGAAAACAATAGCCTACATCAGTTCTTTGCTTAATATTTAAATAACATGTAGCTACACAGCCAACTTGGTCACCTTGGTCATATCTTTGTACACCTGAGTGGCCTGCGGTTAATACCACGCACTCACTAATTACGCTTTACAAGCAATCGCAATGGACATTTTTCACCCCAAATTTTGTTTAAAAAAAATTGACAAAAGTCTTTTTAGTTTATTTTTATTTACAAATTATTATCCTAAAAGACTAGAACTGATCATCAATCAAATATAATATGATAAACTGAGCAAACAGTTTTTGTTATGGCGGCGGCAACAACCTGCCATTCAAACAGCACACGTCAGACAGTGAGTCATTGCTATAAACAACTCTGTCACTATCCACAAATATATTTCAGCCATTATGTGCTACCAATTTAATAAAGATACATGCCTGTAAACTTTTCAGAGGATGACCTGGCATGCAAAACATCCATTAACAACCTAGCAAAATTGTAGATATTTTAGTGGATATATGTCAATTATATGTAATACCAGTACCAAGATTAATGTTCATTTATATTAGATTAATTTGTCTGCATTGCAATGACAAACTTTTGATCTAACCTTTTAAATGTTATCAAAATGAATGTTACATTTATCAAATGATTATTATATTATATTATTAATAACTATGTAATTATTTAAATATGACAAAAAGCATCCGTACAGGGTTGCATGGTTTAAATCTTTGCCTGTGTTTAATCTTATTTTGGATCATAAAACATGCTCATACGATGCAGAATTCACAAATTTGGTAAAGTCAGTATGTCCTTGTGTTACCAGAACGTTACATGTGATATTTAGTTTATGGTGCCAACAAAAACCTTCGCAGTCTGCAGTCATTGTCTCACAATCTAAAAGTCACTGCTGAACTGCACAAACTTGAGTTTCTTTGCCTGGTTTCTGCTGGTCTCCAGTGGTGTAACTTGTCACCTTGTTTGATCCAAGTGTAGCACACCAGGACATTACTGTTGGGTGTGGTTACAGGTGCAACAAAGTACGCTTGTGACCAGACCCAATTACACTCAACAGTGGTGCTAAGTCTGGCTTTTGAGTTGCAATTCAAGACCAAAAATGTCATTGCGGATCAGCAAGGCATGTGCATTCCAAAGGTTCCTCCAAATTTGGCCAAGAGCTTTCCTGGTACAATTAGCTGCAAGCAAATGGTATTTATTACATTCATTGATTTCTGACCTAAATTAGGATGGCAGTTCATTCTTGACCTTGGGAAAAATTGTTCTCCAAAATTATATTAACTTGGGGTTTTATTATTAGCTTTTCTCAGAGCTTTTGACCTAATCTCTAGACGTCATCAGCAAATGGAGTTTGCTAAGTTTTAATCATGTGACCTTAGTATGAAACTTCGATCAAGTGACGATCATGTGATGTAACATTAATTTTGATCATATTTAAAAGGTTAGATCAAAATAATATATACAGTCATACAAAAACAGGTCACAACATTGACTAGTTAAAGGTCAAAGTCATCAACCAGTAATTAGCCGGTTAAACGTCAAAAAGAACATTCACATTCAATGCCAGAGACCATTTTTGAACCAGCCACTACCCTAGAAATTATGCCCAATGATGGATGATAATGGATGATTAAAACCTTACAATTTACTCCCATCATCAACTCTCAGTGTCAGTGCAGGAAATAGCGTGCCCTTTAGGTCAGGGTGATGGAAGGGTTTGTAGCATGTCTGAGTTTGATGCAGGAGCTTGCGTAGTGTTTACGGACCCTACTTTAACCATGCCATAACCACAAGCTTCCTCAAACCTTAACCATACCGTAGTTACTGTACTCGGATATTGTAAAAAAGGAAATATGGTGAATACATCCCTGAACGTTTTCTAAGCTTTGGCAACATTGCCCCAATGTTCAGTTCCCATGTTGCCCCCCATGATAAGGGCACATAATAACAAACTGAACTATCTCCATGACAACTGGTGGAAGACTGCGAGATGTGGCTGAATGTTCTGAAAAAAGCAGACCTTGAGTTGAGATTACATTGTCTTCTGTGACTGAGTGTTTTATTTGATGTTTTGGAATACAGAGTTTGTGGTGATGGTTAAACATCTGTGGACAGGCTGATGCTGTGTTGTACTGTACATTTCTTCCTTAAGTTTGTGAAGTCTACGTTTGTTCCTGTTGTCTTTAGTCAGCTGTTGTCAATCAGAGTCCGTCTTTGTATATTTATACTGATAAGAAGTAAGCACAAGACTAAATGTCAGTTTCAGTGGACTCTTCTTGTTGGTGTTTTGTGGTTACTCCAGTCCTTCAGAGTCAATGCTGTTATTGGTAATTGTTGCCGTTTGCCTTCACTTCATTTCATTCTTATCAGGTCCTTTCATGGGGAGGACAGATTTCTCAAATGTGGGGATGGCAGACTATACAATCATCTCAGTCATAACAAATCAACACAAACATCCCTATTCAAGCCAAGCTGCCAATGCATGCATCATTTCCCTTTAATAACACTGTGTACAGTAATGTTCCCGGCAGCGGGTGAAGAGAAAATTGATGCTGTCATTTTCTCAAATGGGTTCCCTGCCATCACAGCTGCTGGAGCTCAGTCAAACATTGGACCAGAGAAAGCCAATAAAAGCCACATGAAAGACAAGATTGATATGTAAAGGGTACAGGAAATTAGATTTTCAACAAAATGCTCATTATATAAATACTACCTACTTTAAATAATAACTTAAAGAAATCCTGCACATGATTGGTGAAATGTTGGATACTGGGTATTGCTGATATCTCGTGAAATTTCCTGTCAGTTCATGTTTTAATCGTTTGTCAGAATTTGTACAATAATGGTTGTCAAAATGACGTCTTAGGGGATATGCAATGAGAATATGTAGGTAGAGAACACTAGGATCACATGTAAATAGGAACGTTGATGTTGTGTGAAATACTTGAAATCCCTTTAATTAGTTGTTCTTGAATGTGCTACACCCCTTAGCCTTGTCTTGTAGAGGCAACCTCCTACTCCTCATGACAGGATCAGGATAGGGTATAAAATGCATGTACAATGTAATGAAGCACAGTGTAGCCAAGGACTCGAGAGTATTTCTAAGTGCCTGAATACTTCTCTCACCATTTTTTTTTTTCTTCTCTCTCCACTTTTGGTCTCTGTTCTGACCACACGCCTCTCTTAGCTTAGGATTCTCACTGTTTAGTGGATTTGTCGATTTAGGTTTATTTTGCAAGTTAGAAAAAACCGGAATCAACCATACTGATGTAAAGAGCTGTTAAACTAAATTATACTGTACCGTATCACAGTTTTCCATGCACAGATGGGGTGTGACAGACTAACTTGTATAGTTGAGAATGAAAATGTTAGCACAGACTATCATGGTTGTGTTGTAATGGCATTACATACAGAAAATGAAATAAAGGAGGTATGCATTGGTACATGGTATATTTTCTTTTTCTGTTGATTTGAAAATAGACCGTTTTGGTCAGTAAATGAGAGCATTAAAGTAATGAGCTAAAAATTGAACAAGTCTACACCGTACACATGAAATGAGGTGATCTTTCTGTCTTACAATACTAATACCATAAAACAACCCTCCTCAATATGTAGGTTAGCAAGTAAGTTAGTAAGTACCTGAGGTCAAATGTCTTCCAAAAAGCCTGGCTTCAAGATAAGAAGACTCATATAGCACAATGGCTTTTGTGAATTGATCCTCAGATCCTCAAAAACTGTGAATTGCTCTTCAGCCAATCAGAAATTGTTAATGGATGTATGGTTGAATGAAATGTTTCCAAAGCCCATTAAAACAACATTTCATTCACAAACCTGTCTGCGTTTATATTTTACTCACAAATGTCAGCGTTCTATCCGAGACAGAGAGACTCTGAACAACAACTAATATTAGCTTTCCTGTTAAAGTATCCTCCTTATCGAAGTCACAAACATTAACATGCGTCTTGTTTTGAACCTTAGCTTGTTAAACTAGTTACCAAACAAACATTCACTGGGGAAAAGAGCACTGCTAACCATGGGCGTCGCCTGGCCTGAGCATTTTGTGGGCTGCAGTCCTGAAGTTTTTTTTTCTAAGCCCAAGATAATAGTAGGTATTAACAGGTCCAAGTCTCCTGGCGCAAGCTTTGCACCCAGCAACTCATGGAAGTCACAGAAGTTGATTCCACAGACCCACGGTCACAATGACTTGCAGGTTGGGAGCAGCACAAAGATCGGAAAACATTTGGTTAAAAAACAGTAGTTTGGAAAGGCTATTTTAATATATTTTGTGATTTTACAATAAAAGCGCCACCTGGTGGCCAATTGCCAAATTTTACACACAACCTTAAGTGGGGTATGGGGAACTACTACTCTGTGTTTCGTGTTCATCAGACAAATCTGTGCCGCCCCTTTAATTGTTTAGGCTGCTGCACTGTTTGTACCTGCAAGCTTTGTTCCAGCCTTCATCAAAGTTGCCCAAGTTACTCCACTCACACTTCATTTTTCCTGAGATAACTTCTGTTATGAATTAGCGCTATACAAATAAAATTGAATTGAATTGAATTCCTGCTGTACCTAGAGAGGACATTAGTCTGTAAGTATATCGTTAGTGTGTGAAGTACATGTGTGACTTACCTGTTATGGTGTCCCATTTTGGTTTACAATCATTTGTGTGTAAAGTAAAAAGCACGACCGATGCTAATGCGCTAGCCCGTCAATGGGATTTTCCATATTATGTTAGCATTGAGCTAAGCGCTACTCATTACAACTTCTGTTGTGTGGAGTAAATTATAACTTTGTTTATGCATTGTATTTATGAATGTATAAGAAACAGACAAAACGAAGTCTGACATACTTTTTTATTTTTTGTATTATAGTTTCACAGATCTAAAACACCAAAAACCTACCTAGAAGACTCTGCAGTGTTTCATTGAGAAACTGAAACTATCTGTCAGCTATAAGTCAGCCACATTCTTGCAAGGGCAGAATAGTGAAAAGACTTATTCCTGACGGGTTACCTACAGAGAAGTGGATCTTTGTGGAAATACACAGTCTCCCTCTGACGTTAAAGCTGCAAGATGGATAATAATGAAGACACATTTGACACAAGATCAGTGTGCTCCAACTCCTCACGTGGCAGTCAGCGTTCTTCAGCCAGCGCCATTGCAGCCAGGGCGCGTGCAAAAGCAGAGACTGCGCGTGCAAAGGCATTGTTTGCACAAAAGGAAGCAGACATGATGAAAGCTCAAGCATATGTTGAAGAGCAACAACAAAAGGCTGCAGCTGAGGCTGCAAGAAAGAAAGCAGAGCTACAAGCTAGTCTGCACACACTGAAACTAGAGAGTGAGGCTGTAGCTGCCATCGCTGAAGCTAATGTTTTGGAAGCAGCTGCTGAGAATGAGCTTGGAGAACTAGATAGTGCTAGCCTAAAAACTGAATATGCTGAGCGTAGGTACATCGAGAATCCGAGACCTATCCAGAATTGACTCCCTGAAACGAGAGCGCCCGCACAGTTCAAATCCACGCAGTTACAGCCATCAGACGCAATCACACAACAAAGACAAACCAGCACTAGCTACATGCAAAGAGAAGACGGGCAGTTCACATCCACAATCCAGCAGCAGGTGTGAATATGGTATGGCAAAGGTTGGAATACTGCTATCGATCACCCGAAGCTATAGAAAATGCAATCCTCAAGAAGGTGGACGAGTTTCCAAGAATCTCAAATCAAGAAAATCAAAGACTAAGAGAGTTGACCTTCTCTTGGAGCTTGAAGTGGCCAGGGTGGATGGATTTCTGCCTGGTCTCAATTACTTGGACTTCTCGTGGGATTACTCCAATCATCCAGAAGCTGCCATATTCCCTGCATGACAAGTGGGTCTCTGTAGCATCACATTACAAAGAAAAATATCACACATCATACCCACCTTTCTCCTTCTTTGGTAAGTTTGTTTGTGATCAAGCCAGAACACTCAACGATCCGAGCTTTGCCCCACTCACAGGTGGTACGAGCATGGGAAAGGTGGAGCAGTCCTTTAAACACAACACAAACAGTTTTCGTCAAAAAGACAGAGGTCTCAGGGAACTCCGATAGCAACCACAACAGTCCTGCAGAGAAAATGATGGTTGACCCAGATAAGCGAGTCAGAGTGTATCCAGCACGTCAGAGAGAGAGAGCGGTCAAGGCTTATGTTGTTCTTCATGAACAGAGCAATAAGTCCCTGGCAAGATCAGAGTTTTTTTTTTAACTATTTGGTATTACAGAGGGCGTGGCAGCATACGCCCTCAAGACCTGCTCAGGTGTCATTGAAACTGCAGGGTGAAGGGTTAACAATTTCATCATGGAGTCGCTAGATGGTAAAACTTGCATTCCTCTCCCTCCTCTAATCGAATGTGACATGTTCCCAGAAGTCCAAAATCCCCACGCCTGAGATTGCGAGACACTATAAACATCTCAAGCGGGTTGTGGACAGGATCCCAGCTCTCAACCCCTCTGCATCCATCCTTAACTTGCTCAGAAGAGACATGCCACATGTACACAAGGTTCGAGAACAATGCAATGGGCCCCACAATGGCCCCTATGCCTAGCGTCTCGACTTGGGCTGGGTGATCGTAGGAGAGGTCTGTGTTGGAAGAGCCCACAAATCGGATTGTGCCAACGTCTACCGGACTAATGTGCTGAGTAATGGACGTACGTCACTGTTTGACCAAGCCTTCTTGGAAATGATGGACAGGGAGGTCTTCATGGATGACTCCAACAGTTGGGAGGCGGCCCTACGCTTCAGGGAACCTAGGCGTAGACTCCCTAACAACAGAATGCAAGCAGTCAAACGTCTTGCGACGTTACGCCGCATGCTTGAGAAAAAGCCAGGCATGAAAGAACACATGGTTGCCTTCATGCAGAAGATTTTTGAGGCAGGTCATGCTGAACCAGCCCCACCACTCTGTGAGGAACAAGAGTGCTGGTACTTACCAATCTTTGGAGTTTATCATCCGCGCAAGCCAGGCCAGGTGCGAGCAGTGTTTGACTCCAGCACCAAACACGACGGCGTCTCCCTTAACGTCGTCCTGTTGAGTGGCCCTGACCTGAATAACACACTTTTGGGAGTCCTCACTCCCTTCCACAAGGAACCTGTGGCGTGGTGGCGGATAAAGAACAAATGTTCTACTGCTTCAAGGTCTGCCAGGAGCATCGTGATTGCTTACGTTTCCTCTGGTTTGAGGACAATGACCCTACGAAAAAGATCACAGAGTACCGCATGACTGTACACGTTTTTGGCAATAGCCCATCTCCTGCTGTTGCCATGTATGGTTTGAGGAGAGCGGCCATACAAGGTCAGGAAAAATATGGCACAGAGGCAAAACAGTTCTTTCTGAGGAACTTCTATGTTGACGACGGACTTACCTCATTCTCCACTGACGACGACACCATCCAAGTCCTGAAAAAGACCAAAGGAATGTTAGCCGACTCAAACATACAACTGCATAAAATAGCATCCAACCATAATGCAGTGATGGAAGCATTTCTGCCCGAAGAACGTGCTAAAGAGCTGCAAGACTAGCTAGGTGTGGACCCTCTACCACTGAAGAGAAGTTTGAGTCTTAACTGGCACCTTCAATCTGACAGCTTTACCTTCCTTGTCTCTAGAGAGGAAAAGCCATTCACCCGTAGGGGCATTCTCTCTACAGTCAACAGTGTATTCGATCCACTGGGGTTTGTGGCTCCAATAACAGTACAAGGCAAGGCAATTGTCAGAGATCTGTGCACAGAACTTTACGACTGGGATACCCCAATACCTGCAGAAAAAGAAACTCAGTGGAAGTCTTGGAAAGACTCACTTAAAACTCTTGAGCAACTTCACATATCAAGACCATACCTATCTGTCTCCTTGCTATCCAGACATCACAAGGAACTATGTGTCTTCTCCGACACTTCAACCACAGCTATCTCTGCAGTAGCCTACCTCAGAGCTGTCGATGGCGAAGGACACAGTCATGTAGGATTCTGAATGGGAAAATCAAAATTAGCACCACGTCACTCCCATACCGTGCCTCGTCTGGAGCTTTGTTCGGCTGTGCACGCAGTCGAGCTAGCTGACATGTTAGTGGACGAGCTAGACATCAAGATTCACTCAGTGAAGTTTTACTGCTAGGCTATATTTACAACACCAACCGGAGGTTCTATGTGTACGTCGCTAACAGAGTTGCATGCATCCAGAAGTCATCACACCCAGAACAGTGGTACTTCGTCAGCATGGAGCACAATCCTGCAGACCATGGCACACAACCAGCACAAGCTGCACTCTTAGAAGAGACAAATTGGTTTTCAGGACCCTCCTTTCTCAAGGAAAACAACAGAGCTGCCTCCACTCAGTCAGACTCCTTTGAGCTTGTTACACCAAACACAGACGCAGACGTGCGTCCATTGGTTGCAACTTTTGCTACGTGAACTTCTGCAATGCTGCTTGGTTCAGACAGGTTCACACGCTTTTCTAGCTGGCAAGGGCTGACACATGGACTAGCTAAGCTCATTCAGAAGGTCAGATCCCGTGCTGGAAGGAAATACTCCAAAGGTAGATGAGTTTACGCAGGCAAGAACAGTAGTTCAGGGCAGGCACATCACTGAAGGAGCCATCAGGTCAGCCGGACTGTGGATTCTAGGAGGAAAGAGACGGGTATCGAGCATTATACATATATATATATATATATACAGTAATCCCTCGTTTATCGCGGGGGTTACGTTCCGAAAATGACCCGCGATAAGTGAAA
>JAGRRF010005532.1:22639318-22665144 GCA_019097615.1 Morone chrysops
GTATGTGTGTGTGTGTGTGTGTGTGTGTGTGTGTGTGTGTGTATATGTGTGTGTGTGTGTGTATATGTGTGTGTGTGTGTGTGTATATATGTGTGTGTGTGTGTATATATGTGTGTGTGTGTATATGTGTATGTGTGTGTGTGTGTGTGTGTATATGTGTGTGTGTGTGTGTATGTGTGTATATGTGTGTGTGTATATGTGTGTATATGTGTGTGTGTATGTGTGTGTGTGTGTGTGTGTGCGTGTATGTGTGTGTGTGCGTGTATATGTGTGTGTGTGCGTGTATATGTGTGTGTGTGCGTGTGTTAAAATGTACAGTTTAATAATGTGCAAAAACTGCAAAAGTGTGTTTGAGGTCAGATTACAGAGAGGGGGTGTCTGTCTCTCTGAGGGAGGCGTTGTAGAGTTTGATGACCACAGGCAGGAATGATTTCCTGTGGCGCTAGTGCATCTGGGTGAGAGGAGCCTCTGCTGGGCCAGTGTGTCGTAGAGAGGGTGAACATTGTCCAAGATGGACTGAAGCCTGGACAGCATCCTCCTCTCTGCCGCGGTCGTCAGAGATCCAAGATGGACTGAAGCCTGGACAGCATCCTGCTCTCTGCCACGGTCGTCAGAGTGTCCAGCTCCTCCCCCACGACATCATCGGCCCTCCTGATCGGTTTAAGTCTGTTGTCTGCGACCTTCAGCCCACTGCCCCAACATGTGACAGCGAAGAAGATCACACTGGCCACAACAGACTCACAAAACATCCTCAGCATCATCCGGCAGATGTTAAAGGACCTCAGCCTTCTCAGGAAAAAGAGTTTTTGTAGACCGCCTCAGTGTTTCTGGCCCAGTCTAACTAACCAGTCCCCTCCTATTTAAAGTTATCATTATATATTTATATATTGATAACTGTTTTAAACAGTATAACATCAGCATGTTAGCATCTTCACAGAGCTGCTAGCATGAATGTAGATTCTCTGTCTTGTTGATGAATTCACCAACAAATTACAACTATATACAGCACCCAAACCCAAAGTGTGTATACATTTCTACTTTACTACAGTACTACTACGGATTTTTATTTGTAGTAACATCCTTTGTAACAGCCATTAATACTAGATTACTGTTGCAGTGGCAGCATTAGTACTGATAATACTCACCATAGTCATAATAGTAATAGTCATATAATTGTGATAGCAAAACTTGGTTTAAGGATTTTGAATAAAAACTACTTACAGTGGCTTTTCCACCGTTCTAAAAAACAGAATAGTGAAGTAAACTTTAGGTGGTTGCATATAAAAACTATTAGATTGTATATTAGAGCGATATGTCAACTGTCATCAACATTACTACAAAAACATTAGCATACAGTATATCAGCTTTTAGAATCATTTGTTAAGTCATCATGATCATAAAGTCCTTTCACATCAGAAACATGAATCAAATTATGCTAACTATATCAAACTATTAGATAATTCTTCACACACACATATAGGCATATGAAGCACAAGATACATATTAAACTGCTGTGACGCACTGACTCTGTCAAGTGGTGGTAGGTCAAGTCAGCACATCACCCAACAATCCCACAGGGCCTCCATCCATCAGTACAGCGGCTGACATGAGCCGGCCTCAAGTGACTTCACAGAGAGAGCCCAACTGTCCACTGACAGAATGACACCTTACACCTAATATCAGTTTATTTATTATGATTGAAGTCCATGTTCAATATTTGCTGATTACTTCTTGTTTTTATGGGCAGTGAGATAAGACAGTCAGTGTGAGTATCTTTATTTGCTAGAGATTTTCCGATACCATTTTTTCCTTCCCAAATCAGATTCTGATAGCTGAACTTTATCATATATATTTTATTATTTCTAAGCTTGTATGACTGCTATCACTGTTGTATAGCCTAGCTTGGGTTAAACCCTTTGTCAGAATGGTCATGACTCTGATAAAAATGCTAAATGAAACACTTCTGGGAAGTAGCAGGGTCTCATTCTGGGGCTAATAAATTACATATCGAATTGGTATTGGAAGAATGTCTGATATTGGTATTGGTATCAAAACAACTGTCTTAAACATGCTACATTGCTGTATCTACACCGAGCCCCATACCAACTGTGATGCACTGTGTGTTCTGACACTTTTTATCAGAACCAGCATTAACTGATTCAGCAGTTTGAGCTACAGTAGCTCGTCTGTTGGATCGGACCACACGGGTCGGCCTTCACTCCCGACGTGCATCAATGAGCCTTGGCCCCCCATGACCCAGTCTCTGGTTCTTTTCCTTCCTTGGACCCCTTTTGATAGGTACTGACCTCTGCAGACTGGGAACACCCCACAAGAGCTGCAGGTTTGGAGATGCTCTGACCCAGTCGTCTAACCATCACAATGTGGTCCTTGTTAAAGTCTCTCAAATCCTCACTCTGCCCATTTTTCCTGCTTCTAACACATCAACTCTAAGGACAAAATGTTCACTTGCTGCCTGATATATCGCACCCACTAACAGGTGCCATGATAACCAGATAATCAGTGCTCATAATCATGTCTGATCGGTGTTTTATATACTACCCCTAACTAAATAGGTAGTTTAAGTATTAATCCATAGAATGCACAGATTAGGCAAAGAATGGAAATGCCATTCAACATGGTTTTTTTTTTAAAGCTATTTTTGGGCATTTTATGCCTTTATTTGATAGGACAGGTGAAGATAGACAGGAAAGGGGTGAGAGAGAGAGGGGGGACGACATGCAGCAAAAGTCCGCAGGATAGAATCAAACCTTGGCCGCTGTGCTAAGGAGCCTACGTGAGGCATGCACTCTACCAGGTAAACTACCCCACAACATGCATTTTTAATGCTGAAGATCTATATAGCACTCTGTAGAAATTTAGGTCTGAAAGGGCTTGTTAGTACTTAATGGCACAATATGTGCCTAATGACAGTGAGGTGAAGGCAGCGAGGGCAGTCTGCATGGTCTGAAGGCCTCCTTATAATGCAGAGAAACGCAGACAGCACTTTGTAGCTGGAACTCCTCTAGACTCTGCTGTCAGCCGCTCTCCTTTACTGTGGCAGACAACTCTTTCACAGTAGCTGAGTTACTGTGGCCTGTAACATCACTATACTAAACACCAGCTTTCCAACCCTTATGAAAACTGTAGCAAACTGCTATCTGAGGTACATCTGTCCCCCAAACAATACTATAGTGTTCACTAACTTAATATTAGTAAAAACTACAAAAATAAATAAGAATAAGAAAATAATGATTGTTGTGTTTTCATTATCTTAGAATGAGCTGTTTTTATCTACAGACACTGTGAGCCCCCTTCCATGGAGTCTGCCATATTGAGCCGGCATGTTTCTACAGTAGCCCAGAATGGAAAAACACTGGCTATAGATAGGGCCTTTCATCAATTTTATTTGTATAGCGCCAATTCACAACAGAAGTTATCTCAGGGCACTTTTCAAATAGAGCAGGTCTAGACCGAACCTCCCTAACATTTACAGAGACCCAACAGTACCACCATGAGCAAGCACTTGGCAACGGGGGCAAGGAAAAACTGCCTTTAACAGGCAGAAACCTCGGACAGACCCTTCCACTTGGCGACGGGGGCAAGGAAAAACTGTCTTTTAACAGGCAGAAACCTCGGACAGACCCTTCGGCTCTAGGTGGTGGGGGGCACGGAAAAACTGCCTTTTAACAGGCAGAAACCTCGGACAGACCCTTCGGCTCTAGGTGGGTGGTTAAAAACTGCCTTTTAACAGGCAGAAACCTCGGACAGACCCTTCGGCTCTAGGTGGGTGGTCATCTGCTTGCTCGAGAGAGAGAGAGAGAGAGACAGAGAGAGAGAGACAGAGAGAGAGAGAGAGAGAGAGAGAGAGAGAGAGAGAGAGAGAGCAGAGACAGACACAGACACAGACACAGCAACAACTTTTAGTGACTGGTGAAGAACATGAAGAAGATGATGACGACGACAACAGCAATGATGGGGGACAACGAGCAGCGACAACAGCAACAACAGTAACCGTAGCAATAATAATACTTATAATAATAATAACACTAACATCAGTGATATCAGCAATGGCAGTCTAGCAGGACCATGGTAGGAGGCTCCAACAGGATCCATGAGAACCTGCAGGACAAGAAAGCACAAGGACTCCGGGGAGGAAGTGAAGTTAGTAACATGCATTAATGGGACATGAATGAACTGAACACTGCTGGCATCTGAATTAGACAACCTAGAAATGAGAATTGGCTGTGAAGTGTGTAGCAAAAACTACAGTAGCCATGAAACTCATGAAGGTCCTATCTAGAGCCAGTGTCTGGTTTTTCTGTTCTGGGCTACTGTAGAAACATGGCGGTTTAACATGGCAGACCCCATTGAAAGTGACCCCCAGCATCTGTAGATACAAACAGCTCATTCTAAGGTAAGAAAAACACAAAAATTCCAATTTTCAGATGATTATACATAAAAAATAATAATTATTAATAATTAAAACATACCTATGAATATTATATTCCATTTCTGCCAATAGATCTTCCTAAAAAACTTAAATTATTGTGTTTTTGAAAACCTGGGCACATCGATCATGTCATGATGCACGATGAAGGTCATGAAATGTGTCTGAAAGTGCTGGAAGACATCTTGTAAGTGGACCTCAAGCCAAGACTATTAGGTGAACTTACTACTTCCAAGGTCAAGAATGAACCCTCGAGCGTGACAGATGCTGATGTTTTTCATGGAAGGACAGGCTGGCAATTACACAATCATAAGACCAATGTGTGGTCTCCTGATACATTTAAAACATGTCAAAACTTTCAATATTACAGAAATAACTCAATGAGACTTCAGAAATCAGACGAAAGATGGAACTCTGAGAGATTTTTGTTGCTTTTTTCTGGCAGCCTTGAGCCAGTGGACACAGTCAAAAGGGCTTTGAATGCCATCACGATCGCATTGAAAATATGATTCTAAGATCCGCTGAATGGCTTCAGATTCTGCCTGCACCGCCTCCATTTTGTGTGAGCGTATTGTATTTTGACATGACCATTATCACTTCATTGCCTCTGTTGCCGTCTGACTTTCTGTCTACAATAAGACATTAAGCAGAGCTCAGAGGCAAAGCGCCCAATCTGTCTTGCAAAGAGACAATATGGACCATCTGGAAATGTTTTTAAGTTGATGATGTAATGAAGCGAGCAATTTCTTCTTGCACAAATCATTATCTCTTGGCCAGATTACTCAGCTCTGACAATGATGCCTTCATAAGGAATTGTTCAACTTCTTAAAAAAGAACCCAGAATACTGTGAACGAACTAAAGTCCTGTGCTCATTTGGAAGATTATCATAATGCACAAGCAGTTTAATTAAAACAGTGCTTTCAATTTGCTGCTGCTTATTGGGATGACTAATTCTTCCCTTGTTGTGCATCTTGTTAAACCATGCAGGTGGTCCCATTACTGCTTGTTATTCTTCATTTCCTTTTCACTTATGATAAAAGGCTAATGTCCTCTGTGGATGGGATTTTGCTAACAATTATTAGATAAACTTAATAATTGCACAGTGGCTAATTATCTCACATGCATTCATATTAAAACAATCTGATGTTGTTGGAGAAGATCCTGTATTGTTACATTTATGTTAATGAACATATGTTACACTACCTTAAAGCTGCATTTTTGGACACCAAAGGGAAGAAAACATCTAAGCAAGCAGACAGATACACAGTTACAGGTGCTTTTAGCAATATTCTTTTTTTGTTAAAATAAGTGTTTATATTTATATTTATATATATTTCAAATTGAAATTTGTAACCAGCTAGTTAACTTGTCTGACTGCTGTTTGGAGACTGTCAAGTGGAGTTGCAACCAAATTCCAACCAAAAAATTATTTCAGTGCTAAGATTTTGCATCTCTTGCCTCTTTTTTGCCTTTTGGTAATACACCACTTAAAGCATTGCTTGTATAAAATACCATCACTAATCCCAATCCCCAAATTCATAGACCCCTCGCCAATCCTGGAAAACATGTTCCCATTCCAGGTCGTCAAATAAAGATGCTGCTTTGTCACGTCCCCTTGGTGTCTCATACTGAAGCACAGAGACCCCTTAGATGTTAGATGGTGTATATCAAATCACAATATTTTGTTTTGTGATATTGCTAGATAGCAGTGTAAAGTGATGGTTATGATGTTGGATGTTACAGGGACTGTGATCAATACAAATGTAGATCTCACTGTTCTGGTTGCATAAAATGGTGGTGTGTTCTTTACACTTTGACACCTTTTCCAAAATTAGATTGAAAACAAAAAAACAAACAAACAAAACAAACCAACCACAACCTTCACCTTGCTTACAGTATTTAGGGCAGTAATATCGCAACATATTGAACTGTAACCCTGTATCGTGATATGTATCGTATTGCCAAATTCTTGCCAATACACAGCCCTACCGCTTAGTGCTTGAGGTGCCTTTTAAACACGTTGTCAACGTTGTTACAGTTTGGTGAGACAACGCAACTACTTGGTTAGGTTTAGTAAAAGATCATGACTTGAATTAAAATAAGTACATTATGTGATACAAGACACAATATGCAAATGAAAACAAGCACAACCTGCACCAATGTCTGCTAGTGGATTTCATCCAGAGCCTTTCTCGGTTGGCTTCCTCACAACATGACATCATCAAACATTACCTACCTTTTTCCCCCCATGCTAACATCTTATGAATCCTAAATTTGCCTTTGTTTCCACGGACACAGGTTGTTCTGAATAAAGCGCATCAGGCTCTTTCATAAAGCTTTCGTTCACACCTGCCATGGATTTTTGCATTTTCCCTACATACAGTATGGTACACATATCATACTGCACCAGTTGCTGTCAGCGTTATGTAAAAGCGAGGTGATGCTTGCCCTGTGGAAACATCTGTGCTGATCCTGAGAAGGTGAAGCCACAAAAACTCCCACAATGCTTCTGCTTTTACCTCCGCTGCTACTGTAGTTGTTTTTAACACTACAAACATGCTTTCTTCTGCATATGAGGTCACAGCTCTTGTTCTTGCATGCTGTACAGTATGTGGGTTGACCTGGAGGAGCCTGCTGCGCACCGCACGCCTGTGAAGACAATCTGTTTTTAGTCACTTTCACACTTGATGACTGTCGACGCTCACTTGTTTCTCTCACTACTTTAACGTTCATTTCCTCAACTCCCCCAAGGCTTCAGGTAAACTGGGAAGTGTGAAACCTCATTAAGTGAAAAAAAAAAACAGAAAAACACTGACTCGCTGCACTTTGCAATGGAAAACATGACACCTCCCATAAATGCACAACGGTATGCAACAGAAGGAGCCAAGTTATTTCCCCTGTTTCCGTCACTGGGCTGTATTAATGAGGGAGCGTACAGAGGATGTGCAGCCATGGATGTCACTAATATGGGAATGACTCACCTTCTGACCCTTGAGGAATCAAACTTGTGTGTGTGCAGTCTACAGATGAGTCAGAAGAAGAAACAAGCACTTGCTCCTTTTATGTTTCCACAATAATCAAAGTAATCTTACGCCACACAGGCAATACAGCTTTGGAGTTCCAGCATTGAAATCTGATCAAACATGTCTAATTTACATTTCTCAGAAATCTCGCTAATGAAGGCACATAAGTGATGAAGGAAAACATTGGAAATGTGCCACAAAGAAAATCCAAAATCTTGATCCTCCCACTAATGTCTGTTTCCGAATCGGTAAGTCTCCATCTGATTCATGGACAGAGTAATCAAAGCTGACTTCCACTGAAAGCCTCTTTGTTTAGATTGTGCTTTGTGAAAAGAGGATGCCTCATGCTATTATCTTGAAAGTTTATTTATTTGCCACCATCTCAGAAAATCTCTAACTTGCAGCCTCCTCTTGTGTAGGACTCAGTAGGTGGTTTCAAAGAAATCCCACTTTTTCAGCACAACTCACAGAGCTCTGTTTGTTTTTCTATAGTTTTGAGAGTGGAGAGAGTCATGGGAAAAATGCCAGTTTCTCTCAAATCTATAATGTATAAACAAGCAGGGCTTTGTTAAGGACCAGGATTTGACAGTTTTCTGACAGTAACCATCTGGACATTACTCCTGTTTCCTTCTCTGACTTGTCTAGTAGAGGTTTCACTGTTAGTCATCAGCTACACTGCATACTTTAGACAATACCTGCGAATGCAACAAGAAGAATACCGAGAAGTATGTGTGATTGCCTTTATGTGTAACTTGGGAGGCTTATTAGCTGAGAGCTTTCATGGTTACCCAGAATCAGCAGAGTTTCACAGTGAGTGTGTTCAGTCTAACCTGAACTGTGTGTTGTGGGAGGTTTTATATGCTTGATATATCTTCAGTTACAAATATGAGGTCTTCTCACATTTTACTACTATCAGTTTAATGTATGTCAATATATACACTTAAATATCAATGTAGACAATCAAATCTTAATTTATATAATCATATATCAATATATACACACTCATATATCAATATATAGGCTACACCAAAATGTAAATTTATCAAATGTCAGTATATTAAATATCATAAATATATATACACTCAAATGTCAATATATTCAGTCAAATGTAATATATACACTCAAATATCAAAAATGTTAATATATACACTTAAATGTCAAAATATATACACCAAAATGTCAATGTAGACAATCAAATCTTAATTTATATAATCATATATCAATATATAGGCTACACCAAAATGTAAATTTATTAAATGTCAGTATATTAAATATTATAAATATATATACACTCAAATGTCAATATATTCAATCAAATGTCATATATACACTCAAATATCAAAAATGTTAATATATACACTTAAATGTCAATATATATACACCAAAATGTTAATATATACACTTTAATGTCAGTATATGTACACCAAAATGTCAATATATACAATCAAATATAAATATATACCCTTAAATGTCAGTATGTGCAATCGAATGTCAATATATACACTTAAATATCAATATATATAGACCAAAATGTCAATATATACATATATATACTCTTGTAAGCAACAACATTTACACTCAAAAGTATATATACAGTCATATGTCAATGCATACACGCATCAAAAATATATACACTCAAAGGTCAATATACACACTCTCAATGTCAGCTCAATGTCTCAATGTCCACAGCTGTGTCTCTCATTCCCTCTCATTTTCCTTCCTTTCTTCCTTCTTTCTTCTACTATCCATCTCAACTCCCTCCTACAGTAATCATTCAATCAGTAAACAGAGCACATTCTCTTTGTTATCAGGGCATGTGGAAATCAATAACAATCCTTTGTGCTCTGTATGTTCCATCAGCTGGTCATGCATCTTGCAGCATGTAGCACATGTGACTGGTACGTTCTTTCCCCCAATACCAGCATAACCGAAATCATGTTTAATTTTAGTAAATGCAATCCTTCCTAATACAGCTTTATTGTGACTCACTTTATTTTTTAAAATGTTATCTTTATTCATGTTTCTCATTTTATAGCGATTACGTAAGTGATGATATGTACTATATGTGTATCACAGACTGAATTTTCTCATTTTGATCATTGCTCACATTACTGTATGGACCAACACTACGTGGCAACAGATGGGGTAACTCTGAGCTCTGGTTATCACACATGAACAAAGAGGAGGAAAGACTGTACACACACTCACGATCACCACACACAGGCTCCCGTCTGTTCTCCTCTCTGTTCATATGTGATTTTTCAGCTCTTTGTGGGGGCTAAGAAATGGAGAAGCCTCTCAGTAGCTCTTGCTTACTTGTCTTTATAGTAGAGAAAGAAGTATAATTCCAACCTCAGGGTTGGATATTTTCACTTTTCAGTAATTGGACTTCCCACACTGAGGTACATCAACCTCGAGATAAAAGCAAAGAGGAAGAAAAGACTATACATCTCAACAAAAAATAGATGTGTTCAATTATTTTTTTGAAGTAGTATGGAACCGGCTAGTAGTTATTAAAGGAAGAGCCTTTGTGTTTTTCTGTGTTCAGCAACCTGAGTGTGTTTGCTATCTATGCTTCTGTATGGACGTTTTGATATGAACTGAATGTCCAAGTCAATGGGAAAAGGTTCTGTTTGTAAAAGCAGCACAGCTCATGGGTTTGTGCCGTTGTGGAGGGAGGATGAAACACAGATGGAAATAAATGACGACAGCAGGACTTTTTTATGTCAGACTCGCAGGAACATCAAAGAGAGCCATGCTAATGGAATGTAGAGCCACGTATGAGCTGTGGTGACATGTGATCACACATGCGGGGAAACAAAATCAAATGGAATCATAATTATCGAAATTAACAATGTAATGTTAAAGTACTATCTCAGGAAATGTTTTATAAAAGTTATTTGTACAATAAAGGGACTAATAAACACATATATAATGCTATACAAAAATATTCATGTTCAAGCTTCTAAGGCTTCCCAACCTTTTTACTTTTGAGACACCTTTTCTATATTTAATCAACTGACAACCCCTGACAAAATGTGCAAGTATCATAAACCTTTGTTCACCACAAAGTTTATTTTCTCTTCCATTAGCTTTTTGTTGAAGGAACCCAGGCGATGCTAACTTCCGGATGTCATCCCTGCAACACTCTATATAAGAACCAGGCAGGGGCATGTCCAGACTTTTTTGACTGGAGTGGCACAAGTCGGGGTGCAGGGGTGGCATGAAGTATGTGTCTCAGCCTTCCAGTCATTCCCAATTTATGCAATTTCAATACTTTTTACTGACCCCAGACTGCAGATATATTTTAAATACGCAAAAATAACGCTTTTATACCCCATGCAAATTATTCCCCTTTTTTTGTCCAAAACGGTATGGGATTAGTATAAAGTTGCAAAGGGGAGACTCATGGGTACCCACAGAACCCATTTCCATTCAGATATCTTGAGGTCATGCCAGCTTTTCCATCATCACAATTCACCCTAACTTTGTAGTGTTATTTAGCACCCTTCCTGACTACCATGCTATCATACAGCTAGCCAATGGATGTGTTAGTTCATCTAGTTTCATATGATACCACTACCTTACTCTAGCTTTAAAACGCAGCCCACTACAACCTCTGAAAGAGCGCAGAGTGAAAGAGGTAAGGATAATGGGGTGGCCAATTTAGATTTAAGGCTTGGCCACTATCACCCCAGGGTCCCCCTTTGGACACACTTTCTGGTTCCAGGTAATGCAGCTGAAATGTTTCTGTTTCAATGGTAAGTAACAAGAAAATACTGAATGACACAAATTCTTAACCATAAATCACAAAGCCATCAGCTTAAAGTCCTCCACTTCCAAATATAATTCCCCCTTGATCTCTGCATTATTTAATGCCCTTGATTCTGGTGTGAAAATGAATAAATCAAATCATTTCCTCAAAGATCCACAACAAAGGCACTTTCTTCAGCAAAGGTAGAAAGGCCGGCCTGCAGGCTGTGTGGCCCCTATGAAAAATGAATGGAATATGAAGTCCCCTCGTCTGTCTCTTGAGGTTTGCATGTTTTAAAATGTTCAGTAAAGTAAGAGGACTTTGTCTGCTTCAGGCCTCCAGCTTTCCTTGGTCTGCTCTGGGAGGAAGAGCCTACTTTCTTCTTCTTCCTAATGAGCTGCTGCTGGAGATGACAGACAGCTCCTCCACCGGCACCAATCATTATTCTCTCATATACACACCAAGTGCGCTGTGTGCCCGTGTAGCTCATGCATGAGTGCATATGCACCACCCGCTCCCTGAGTCCCCCACTACTAAGGGACAGTAAATAGAGACAGTGCATGAAATGAGCACTGAGCAAACCCACACTGAATTGGCAAAGGGACAGTTGTTTGCTGCTGAACGGAGACAAACAGTGCTGATGAAAAACAGAGGAAAGCTGCTATTTGTTTCAACATTTTGCCACTGCTAAATAATAGACCAGGAAAAAAATAAACAGAGCATTTGCATAAGTTGAGTCATTTGACAGTATATTAGCACAGCAGGCAGGTATATGATACCTTTCCATCTCAGCCAATGAGATCCAAAAAATCTGAGGAAGCAAATTACCTTCCTGATGATGGAATTAGAACTGTGAATAGATGCTGAATAATAATGGCATCTCCTCAATTTGAAATTAGATTCATCAATTCAAGATTGTTTGGCCCACAGATGGCTTTGTTACGTGCAGTCAGTGCTGCTATTAAATCTGTTCCATTGTGGTGGTTTGTTCCATTCATATACATTTTCCATTCATTGTAATTCTTCATCACTGAGATTTTGGGCTTCTCAGCAAAAATATCAAGCATGGGGTCAGTGTTTCTTATGTAACCACATCAATATTCATAAAATAAGCCAGGCCCATATTATATTATCCACACTGACACCTTGTGAGTGTATTATGCCATAACTAGAGGGATAAGCAGCAGGGCAGCAGCAAGGATCTCTGTCACGACATGAGTACATGCAGCACATACATCCATACAGTGCTGCTGGTGGAAAGTAAAGTACATTTATTTAAGTATGGTACATACAATTTTAAGGTACTTGCATTTGACCTGAGTACATTTTATTGTACCTTATACTTTTCGTCTACTACATTTATCTGAAACCTGTAGTTTATGGTTACTTCAAAGATCAAGCCCAACAGTACATAAACTAAATTTTTGATCCAGTCCAATCTTTTTAAGACTGTTACACACTGAACCTTTAACAGAGATTTATGTAGACATAAATTCATCTTTGTACATCAGCTCTTACTATTGACAGATAAATGCACTGTGATGATGGAAATACATTCTGTGTTAATCTGCTGGAACAGATGTTTATGTGTATACGATTTGGAGCTCTATTAACTAAATGGAGGCAAACATTTCTTTAATTTCACTATTACTGTAAAAGCACAATGGGTTGAAGAGTATTAATCAGGCCAAGAACTGCTGTTCATTGTCAATGTAATTATATCATTTACAGTCTGTGAGCAGCTATTCTTCAACAGTCCCAGCACCTGCAAGAGCAACACGACAGCTTAATCAATTGTACATAGGAACAACACTGAGCAAGACTGAGACGCAGGTGGCTCATGTAAAGCCTTGTGTACATCAGCTGCCAGCTTCATATAATGTGATGCGACACGCTCTTTCTCCTCTTTGCCACACTCCATTTCACTTAATTTCTCAGCCAGAGGCTGTCGTGTACAGTATATGCAGCTCAGCTCAGCTGCTCAGGCTCTGTGCATTGATTTTACTGCTGCCTTGCGTAGGATGGTTCATGTCTGCCATGTTCTTTCCTATAGTTGATTTTTTTTTTACCCAAAAGCACCCAAAATTCTGTGCAGGTTCCTCTGGCTCCGTCTAGTGCTCCTAATGGTATTTGCAATAATCCACCAGGCTTGAACAAAAACAACCAATCAGAGCTGAGAAAGACATGAAGACACTTTAGGTTGGTGGCTTAAAGATAGTTGATTGTTGAGTCTCATTCCCAGGTCGTCAAATACCAATGCTTTGGGTCCCAAAGCTTCAAGCCACCAACCCAATGTAATGATATTTGACGACCTGGGAATGAGATCCAATGATCAACTATCTTCCTTGGCTCTAAATTGGTTGTTTTTGTTCAGGCCCGTTAGAATCGTGTAAATGCCATTTGGAGCACTAGGAGGAGCCAGAGGAACCTGATTTTTTCACAGATTATTTGTCTCCTGTTCTACTGTCAGGATATAGTGAAAGTTTCAGTATTCAATATGGCGAAAGGTTATATACATATTGATGGAGTACCATTCCGTTAGACTGATTAAGCTACATCGTCAATCACACACTGTCATTGTAGAATTAGTGAATGCAACACTGTACTTATCGGTCACAATCTTCCTCTCTGTCCCTCCCTCCAGCCACATTCCCACTTCATCACACACTGCCATTCTCATCCTGTCCACCAGATGCCGTCTCAGAGCCCTTTTCTCCTGTCTAAGTCATCTCACCCCCACATCCAGCCACTCCCTCCTGCCCTCCTCCAGTCCCAGACAGTCATCTGACCTTCTCCACCCACCTGCTCACCTGTTTTCTCTCTCCCTCTCCACCCTTCTCAGTTACCTGGCCCACTCTGCCCACTCAACTGCATCTCATTCTGGTCAAATTTTATTGTTCTCTGCCAGATTGTTAGGTGGGCTTTATGCAGTTTTTTCTAACCTCTGTTGCCTACTTTTGGATATCTGCAATCTGTTACCAGCCTGATTTTTGGACCTTGGCTGATCTTGTTGGACTCCTGCCTACTCCTTTGGATGTGTTTGCCTGTTGGACTGCCTTCCTGGTTTTGGTTATTGCCTCCCTCATTCCTGTAAGCCTTTGTACCTCTCTTTGACTTTGCAATAAATGACTGAACTGCATCAGCTCTGCCTCAGTTGTCTGCATTTGGGTCCTTCTTCTGTTCCCTGTTCTCTTGTTTACAATGCTTGTGACAATATTACTTTTTTAAGCTTATGCCACATTTCAACAAAAGCTGAGCCTCACATTGACCCTAAATGGTCCAGCAATGACCACTGTGGAGGCTTCAGTACACACCAGACAAAGTCCTGACAAATCTCCTCTCCCCCACACCACCCAACATTGGAGGGCGGTGTCTGACCATTTTTGTAATTTTGTAAGTACACCCTCTATACCCAGTGATTTAATGGGTATGTGTAGATCAGAAAGGAGGCTACTGCATTCTCCTCATTTGTACAACCTTGTGAAATACCATGAATGTCTTTGAGGAGAGACTGTTCTCCCTGTTTAAATGATTCATCAAGTCTTGCTGCTCTGATGAGCATTTTTACTTCCTTCCACAACATAATCATCTGTTAAATTATCTGCCATCCCTTCTCCTAAATTTACGTTTTATTTTTTTATGTTTAATGTAAGAGAAAAGGATCACTACTAATAAAGTTAACCAGGTTAATTCTACTGAGGGAGTTTGCTAAATAAATCAACAAAATAAAAGGATAAGAACGTATAAAATAAAATAAAATAAGAATTGCATGAAGTCGATTTGCAAAATCACATAAAACAAGAAGCAATGTGACTTTGGTTTATAAATTAAATATCGAAATAAAGCAAATATAAAATAAAAGCAAGCCTTCATTGAAACTGAAATTGTAATGTAACTTGTAGCTCATTCAAATACCCTCTAGATGGCACTGTTGGCTGTCTTATTTCCCCAGAGACAAGAGCGTATAGCACTTAGTGCCATAGACTCAGCGCAGACTCTTTCCACTGTAGCACTGTGTGTGTTTGTATACATACAGTATGTGTGCTGTGTGCTGGTGTGTATTTAGGTCATGTCCTATTGTATTTCCTTCATTAGTTATTATCAGAGCAGTGTGTGAACATTTGCTTCATTCATACTGGTTGAATTTAGTTGGAGTTTTTTTTTTAAAGATATAACGTTATAATGTAAGAATGTTTAGATATTATAATATTCCTATTATAAGTAACTGTGGTATGAGGACGTAACTGTAAGTCGTATTTGGTTTATCATGGATGTGAATGGTTATGTTCTATAATGGTTCTATACAAATCTCGCGATGAGTCGCCGTCGGTATTCTCCAAGGAGAACGTACGCATTTTGCTTTGACGTTCTTTCGTCAGTCACATACCATTACGTGCAATAACGTGCGTATCCCGCTTGGTACTACTACTACTACCACTAGTAGTAGTTCACAGAGTTGAGTGCTGAGTTTGTGAGAGGGAATGTCAAGCGGAGAAACATTAGTTAGTGAAGCAGGAGACGGGAACGGCGGAATAATGGGTGAGCTTTCACACATTTTGAAATGTTTCCTCTTTTTTTCAGTGTGTAAAGTTGCCTCGACTCTAACGTTAACTTGTTGAACGTTCGGCTTTTGTTTAGCTTCGAAACAAAATGCATGGAGATAAAGTGGGAAACCGCTCGGTAATGGTCATTCAGTGTTAGCCTAGCCCGGGTAACTGCACTGGTAGGGAAATGTCACACCAAACCTCGTGTAAAAACCTGCTTATTGAATGTCTCTTGCTGTTTCGGGCAGCGTAGCTTGCTGTTACATACCTTGGAAATTGTTGGTCTTCCGGTAAATTTGGTGCATAACCTTAGCACCTATTTTAGACCTAAAGTTACCCTGGTTCACCAGCGGTCGCTACTGCTCACCATACTGTTTTATGGTGTAACTTTGTACTCAACATTTAAGGAATTATCTGTCTAAAAGTTTAAATTCCCTAGCTGTATCTGTTGCTTGACGTTTTCGACGAGCGCCGAATTGAAAAGTGCTAAAATGACTGGCACTGTGCTCACACAACATTTAGCACTTAAGTTAAACGTTGTTTAAAAAAAAACTATCTTCACATTTATGAATAGAGTTTGGCTAGGAACTATTGAACTATTTTACGTTATCAGTTCAACGGTAGTGCCGTGGCTTATACGTTAGCCTGGCATTTCCTGTGTTTTTGTCACGTTGGCCTAGTGCCCAGAGTAGTAAGTTAACCTGCGCAGTCAAACCTGCTCATTACAAGAGTAATGGAACTTCGGAGTTAGGCTTTTAATGCTGTTTACCAGTGTTACCCTCTCTAACACTGGAAATAATATTGTAGACCAATAACACCATTGATTACATCCGTGTTCCTGTTAAATGTGTGGGCGGCTGACAGACTTCTATTGTGACATGTTACCGTTAATGGCTGGTCGTTAAGGTTAAGCCCCCTGCAGCCTGACTAACAGTATCCAAATGTGATTGGATGTGGGATCACCAAAACTAGGCACCCCATCACAGGCAGCAATTAACCCTCTCATCATGGGAATAAAATTGGTGGCATCTAGCCGTCAGAGCCGAGCGGCATGTTGTCTGTGCTGTTTGCATAGTGGCAGTGACATAGCACAGATGGGCCGGCCAGGCATTCAGCCAGACAGACAGTGTCAGATGGCGTGGCAGTCAAATAGCAGGGGGAAGGCTGTGAATGTATGCGGCCTCAGTTTGTTCAGGTGTTCGTGGGACAGCCTAGTCATTTTGTTAGGGCATACACTACCTTTCTCTACATGCAGTGCGAGAGGCGCTTTCAGGGCTGCAGTCACACCACAGGTCTAAATGAAATTGCCCTTATCTTTGTGTGTGATGTTATAAAGAGTAACAGTCAGACAGTACCAAAGTGTCACATCTGTTTTGGACATTTGCTTGTTGTGGTGTATATAATAATATAATATAGACGAAGCTTTAAGTTTGCTCTGTTGCAAATAAGATTTTCAGTGCAACGCTGTCAGCTTCAGTACACTCGGGTGTGTATTGAAATGGGCTGTACATTGTATTTGTGCTCAGATGCATGCCGTCACATCTTCTTTTCTACCATAGACTCATGGATGAGATTAGAGTGTGAAAATAACTAGAAGAGACTAGGGATGCGTTGTGATTTGAAGATGTGGAAATTGTATTATGAATAGTCCCATTCATTAAATGAGTGAAACAATGACAATATGGATGTTGTGGAGATCATTTCCACAGGTATTATTAACCATGTGATGTGAAAACTGCTATAAACGTTTAAAAAAGTCGTAATAGAAATGAAGATCAACAGAATTTGCCTTTTATAACGAGTGTGTGTTGTAGACAAATGCACCGATGGGATGTAAAACATAGCTGAAAGCATGCAGTATGGGATCCAGGCAATACTCCAGTGTGGGCCCAATGGCACTGCAGTGTATGAGAGGCTGAGTAGGATCTGCTCATGTGAGAGTTGCATGCAGGATGTGATGTTACTTTGAAGCAGCGTGGTGACAGTTAGCTGCAAATGTGACTGAAAGGTGCACAG
The DNA here is from genome assembly GCA_019097615.1 of Morone chrysops. NCBI lineage: Eukaryota > Metazoa > Chordata > Actinopteri > Moronidae > Morone > Morone chrysops. The sequence continues at coordinate 22,657,104 of JAGRRF010005532.1, forward strand.
GATACAAGACTAGGGTTGCACAATTAATCAACATGTTATCAAAGTATCAATATGCAAATCGCAGAATTAGTTTGATAAAGGTCGAATGTGTGACAGCATTATAAGTACTACTAGAAATCTTGAAAACATGTTTGTTTGGTACAGATCCCAACAAATGTCACATCATCGTGGTTCTGTTTGTTTGTTGTTTGTTTTTCAGTGAGAATTAAATTTGTGAAGCAAAAATGATAATTCCCACACTAATGATGACGATCACAATCGCAGTATCTGTCGAAGGAATTGCAATATATATGTATAGTCGCTGTTTTAGTGTCCTGTGATATGTCAGTCTGCTGGGCTGATCCAGCTCATGGGGCTGCGTGGATTGTTTTAAGGTCTGCTGCTCTTTAATGCAAAGCCCACGTTTCCTTTTCCAATGAGCGTAGACTATATGGGCCGCAGCATCTGATTGGGCAGCTGTTGCCATAGTCAAAATCTCCAGTTGATTGGAACAATTTTGGCCTGGCCCTTAAAAATCCAAGCAGACATCATTCAGTGATGTGAGCAACAAGCTACCGGCTGCTGCATGTACAAGTGCAGCTGTTGCTATATTTGTTGTTTCATTCTGAATTACTGCCCTTTGGCATATTGTTAGCTTTGTCCCTGGTTACACTCGCTCTGCCTGTCACACAGTGCTGATAATTAGCCACAGCTAGTCCTACCAGTTTAGCTCCCAGAAAAGTGCCATTTGTCACATCTTTTCATGTAATGACACTGGACTGCATATTTGCTCCTCATTAAACAGGAACACCATCAACATGTTTCAAAATAACTAACAAAACTGCTGTCACTGTCTGTCACTGTCTGTCACTGTCTGTCACTGTCTGTCACTGTCTATCACTGTCTGTCACTGTCTATCACTGTCTATCACTGTCTATCACTGTCTATCACTCTATCACTGTCTGTCACTCTATCACTGTCTATCACTGTCTATCACTGTCTATCACTGTCTGTCACTGTCTATCACTGTCTATCACTCTATCACTGTCTGTCACTCTATCACTGTCTGTCACTGTTTGTCACTCTATCACTCTATCACTGTCTGTCACTCTATCACTCTATCACTGTCTGTCACTGTTTGTCACTCTATCACTGTCTATCACTGTCTGTCACTGTCTATCACTCTATCACTCTATCACTGTCTGTCACTGTCTGTCACTGTCTATCACTGTCTGTCACTGTCTATCACTCTATCACTCTATCACTGTCTGTCACTGTCTGTCACTGTCTGTCGCAGGTGAATTTCAGATCAGTTAACCATATAACGTAGTCAAACTGTTTCTGCAGTCAGTCGGGAGAAGAACAAACACATGTCTTCTGTGGAGAAAAGTGGATGCTAGCAGCATCTACGCTAACCTCTTTAGAAGCCCTATTGTTGTTCTCACAACCCTAACAGTCACTTCTCATGCACATCATCACACCTACTGTGAGACCATGCCTGTAGCTCCCAGTAGTAGAACCACTGTGATTCAGACACAAGTGTGTAGCCTGGCAACATGCATTGTTTTTTGTGATCTTGTGGCTGCCTAGAAAGCTTAGAGGACTAATCAGCCTGTAGTGTGTAAAAAAATAAAAGCCATACTAAATAACCCTGATGATGTCATTGGGGTTATCTTAGCTCAGGCTTGGAGACTATAGATTGAAAACAATGCAATACCCCTTTAACATTTTCAAATGTAAAAGCAGCTGAGATGAAACCGGACGTTTTGTAGAGAGATGCTGGTAACCCTCCCCATTCTTTGAAACTAATCTAATTGCGGACTTAATTCAGATGCAGCGTGAACAGAGCCAAGTCATATCAACAGAGGAGTTTGGAAGAATACCAGTGTGGGATGATGCCTGAAATGTCTGAGCTCTCCTAAGGTCGTGGGAAGGGCTTTGTCTGACAGCGGCGCTATCCTATCTGCTGCTGAATTCATACTCAGTGCTGCGAGTTGTGCCTCCGGGCTGGTTGGACCTCCTTGTAACCCCAGCTTCCTGGAGGCTCACCACATTGTTTTCGGCAGTTGAGCAAACAGCAGAGTAGTGAAGCATGCATTTTTCTGTGTGTTGCTGTCGCATTACTTTCCTGCAGTGATTTCAGTTGTGACAGTGGCCTGGAGCTTTAGCTGAAGACACAGATGTTGGCTCCCTTTTTAGGGAATGGAACTTGTTCCACTGTTGACAATGCTATCTGAATTATTTATGAATACTACCTTCCTTTGATTTCCACCTCTCAATATGTCGGCAAAGTGACACATCTTTTTGCTTACTGTTTCATTGAGTCTGTGAAGGCAACATAATACCACAAAGGACACACCATTTCTGTGATGATGGTGTAGAACCAAACAGTAAGACAACTTGTCTGCCGGAACCTGAAGTTGACACAAACTGACCCAGATGCTGTTTTTCTAAAGTAATTTGTTTTGCATGTGTGGTTCCAGTTTTGGCTGAGAAACTGCAGCCTAGCTCATGGTACATGACACCCTTCTTGTAGATAAAAGCACAAACCCACAACGCGTCACAATACAGCAGCGCAGCTGTGGCTGATGCTTTTTTTGTAGCATGTGTGAAAGTACACAGTGGTGCACGCCATTTTCAATGCGATGTAGGCCAGAGATTTTGACTAAAAATGTCCTGTCAGTAGTGTTTTTTCATGTGTATCACGTTGGGGATGTTAAGGGATACATGTTAGGAGGTTATTTTTGTAGCCGTTGCACATTGTTCCAGGCTGAATGTTGGACCGCTGTTCGTCAACTGTCTCTAACACAGGAAGCAGTCAGAAGAGGGCCTGTGGATGTAAGCCAGTAGGCTGGGAGTGTGTCAGAAATGTGCGTGTGTGTGTGTGTGTGTGTGTGTGTGTAGTTCCAGTGAGAGCAGTGTGATGAGTGGAGGATGCATCGTCTTAAGCACTCAGATGAACTGCTGACAGCTCCTATAAACACGTGGGAAGTAACTGCTTGATGATGGTGTTCAGGGGCTCTACTGTAGGTCTGCAGTAATGTGATGTGCTGCTAACACGCCAATATTGTTCACTGAAGCTTTTCTTCAAATCAGACTCTTGTCATGTGGAGTATTTGCTGCACAGTTAATCAAACTATGATCGAAATCACAATATGACCAAGTGCCACATACACAAAGCAAGATCTTATGATAAAGGTCAAATGTGTGACAAACAACATTATACTGAAGCACTGATCTGACGTTTATACAAATGGTCACTGCCAGGTATGAGCTGCTGTTTGTTTTTTAACAAATGGATTGAGCTGATGCACTGTACATAGCCCACACAGTTTTTCAGCGCCAGTGCAGCTGTTTTATCATCTGTGGGCCTGAACACAGCGTAGAAACAGAGTTGAATTATAGTTCTTTGTGTCTCTTTGTCTTTGGACTGTTTCTTCCTCTGCACCATGACTCTTGCTCGCTGCATGTGTCCAGCAGCGTTGACACATGAGATTGGTTGTCATTGTTTTGCAATGCGCTTTCTAGAAAGTCATGCTGGCACTGATAAAAGGAAATGATAAGCTTGATGGAATACAATTGTGATGCATTGGACTATCTAGATGAGTTCTCTGAACTGAAACGAGTTCTTGATTCCCTCCTCTAGCCAGGTGTTCCTAAAGACACGTGCTTTAATCTCAGGGACTTCCTGGTTAAATTAAGGTTCAACTAAATAAAAACAAAACAAATATATGCACATGCACTCAGTTTCCAGTTTATTAGGTACACCTAGCTAAAACTAATGATGAAATAATACATAGAAATGAAACTGTATGGTCACTTGGAGGATGTAGGTTGTGCTGCGTTGCATTATACAGGGAGGTGTTTGTGTTATGTTGTGTTATGTTATGTTTGTGACAAATGAAGGCTTTTTGTCCTGCTGTAGACTTGTTGAACACTGACACCTGTCAGGAGCTGTGTTATTTCAGATTGGCCCACTTAACTGGACTCCTCCTCAGAGTCAACACTCAGTCAAATCAAACAGACATGATACGCAGGTATTATTGTAGCTCATGTCCATAGGTGCATACATATAAGTTGGGTAAAAACTGTACAGTGTAAATATGTTTTGTCCCTGTGCCAACAGGTTAATTATGAAATAGCCTTGCTGTGTGAGATGGTGCTTCCTTTCCCTGCTTTCATGTTTCAATGTATTGTAATGTGTATAACCTCTTATAATGGAAGTGCAAGTGGCTGTTAGATACGTCAGCAAACTAAATTCTAGCTAAAAGAATGACTTAACATGGCTTTGTATGACTCAGCCTCTATAGTTGCTGCTATAATCTTTAAGAATATAAATATTGTTGTGTATTGTTGGATGTTTCATGTGAAATTCCAGCCTTGTCTAGGTGTGAGAGTGACTCGGTGAGATATATATATCCTGTCTTTCTGCATGTTGGTCAAGTTGTCTCCTGCCAGCAGATGAATAGAGCTTTGAGAGAACTCCTGTGTCATTTAAAGTGTCCTTTCACTCATTTCTTTCTCTGGTTCTTTTTCTCTGGTTTTGTTCCCGCCTCATGGACCTGCCTCCTTTGACCGCTGCCTTCCCATGTCAACTTTTTGTCATCTTGACAACATGTCTGCTCTCCAATCCAGCTGTAAGTATTCTGCTCATTCCTCATCAGCCTGCAGGGCCTCTGGGTCATATAGATTGTAGTAAAAATGGCTCATATAAAATTCACTGTTCACTGAATGCTCATAAATGCTTTTTGATTAGTCTTAACTGATTTATTTGGTTCTAGACAATCCTATAGCCTAAAAAAGTCAGCTGCTTGTGCAGTGTACCCTTTAAAGTAATAACACTTTGAATGTAAGCCTATAAAATGATTAAAAGGATGCGGTTTTTCCACATGAACACTCACATGACCCACTGATAAGACCTAATGCACATTGTTATGAATCTGTATGTGAAAGTTCTCTCCAGACTTTGGAAACAGCAGTTTGACAAGAAAAAAATCTAATCTCAAGGTCCACTTACTAACTTTTTCCTGAGCTTTCAACCACATCTCACTGAACAACTGTCAGACTGGGCAAATTCCATCCATGTAGGAAGACTGTAAGGTGCAGGCGAAAGTGCTGAAAAACATAGTAATTGCACCTTGACTTTTTTGTCAAACATTATATTTTTCCAAATGTTGATGCCCCTGCTAGATAATAACTGTCCATTTTCACTGTGCGTCCCCTCACAATGACACGAGTTCTGTCTCTATACTCAATCAGAAATCAACTCTTTATACGTGTACAGTGTGTTTATTTTGTTTTTGGTGCACCATAGTGGTATTCAGGTGTTATCTGAGACCTGAGCTTGCAAATGTTACAATCTTCTGCCACAATCTGTTCTCATTCTCCAGTACAGTCTTATGGCCACTGGTGGAGAGTATCAGCTCTGTATATTTTTGGTCCACAGCAACAGAAGAACCTGGAGGGCTACGTGGGATTTGCAAATCTTCCAAACCAAGTCTACAGAAAATCTGTGAAGAGAGGTTTTGAGTTCACACTCATGGTTGTGGGTGAGTAATTCTCTTTTAGCACCTTTTCTTCCATCCTTGCAGTCAGTGTGTGACACAATAAGGCATTCATGTGAGGATAACAAACAGTGAGAGGTCACGGTCTCTCAATCTGTTTGCTTATTCATGCGTTAAGGTCTTAAAAGATGTTGATACATCTACATAGAGTAAATCCACGCCTGTGTTAGAACTTGCAGCTCCTACTGTACATGAGTCGAGCAGGATTGAGTTTCACAGAGACGTCATGGCTGAAAGCGCTAGCAGCTGGCTGCCCGAACACATTAGAGATGGTTTTAGTTGAAGAGGATAAGTTGCACGTAAAACAAGACTCCGGGAAACCATATTTAAAACAAATGTTTGCCATTCAGCAGTACATGCAGCCCGCTCCTGCCGCGTATGTGTTTGCGATTGTGTGTGTCTCTTGGATTGTGTGGTGGGGAAGAGGCTTCCTGTCATTCCATTCATGCAGCCAGAGTCAAAGCCTGAGCAGCTGATTGGAAGGGAGGCACACCCACAGGACCCTTCCTTTCTCTGCTCCATGTTGCCCAGAGGTACCTGAGCAGGAAGCTTCTCTTAATGCCTGCATTGTGTCACATCCTGTCCTCCTGGGTTCACGTCTTTCAGTACCTACCTGCCTCCATGGCAGGCAGATCACCCTCCTCCTCTCTGGCTTCGTTCATGTAGTCACGCCCTGGAGTTTCCCCCCACTGTGCGCTCTCAGGAAAGAGGCTGTTATGTGGCAATTTTGTGCGCAGCATGTAATTAGAGTAGCAGGGTAATAGGCAAAGTCAAGTGCTTGTCACGCTGGAGTAGATGAAGTGTCGGATAGTGTGTGCTTTTCCTCAGTTTTTAGGGGATGATGGTAGTACACACCGCTTATGGTATTTATGGGATACGTTATTTTCTCCAGGCATATTTCATAAAGAGACAGTTGTGAATACATGTTTGTTACAAACAGGTTACTTGTTTCCAGTGTATTTTAGTGCTTACTTTATTAGACATTACAGCATTTTATTATAAATAGAGTCGAAACTAGGCTGCTCACATCCTCAGGAAAGTATGAATACTCAGGAAATGAATTCAACATTTTTGGTGTCTTTATTATGTGCATATACCTCATACACAACTAGTACACACCCAGTGGCCACCCATCATTGAGTTTGTTTGGGAATTAGGTCTGCATTGTGGCATGCAGGATACAAGGGTCTAACGCAGTGAATCTGTAAATGGCTACACACTAAAATTAAGAAATAATACACAGATGCAAACACACAAAAAAAAACAGCTAGACCTGCAGTCACCAGGTGTAATTTTCAAGGCAGGGATCACTGAGTGATATCTCTGAATATGATTTATTTACTTATTTACTCTTTTGAAAATAGTTTCTTAAAAACTTTAGAATACCAAAAGGATGTAGAAAAACACTCATTCTAATGAATGGTGATGCATTTCCTACCTGCCAATAATGCTTAAAGAACAGGACTCAAATGTCAGAGCCATAGAGGGACCCTGTTTATAAGCCAGTATGTTTCTTTTAAATGTATGTGGCTTTAACTAGGGCTGACCCGAGTGCTTTGAAGCTTGCCATGGTAATCAACGTGCAAATCAGTATTTGAAAGTTTCATTATTTCTTTTTTAAAACCACTACGATTTAAGAATAAGAATATGTTAAAAGTAAGGCTGTCGAGGTGAAGGAATTTCCCCTTCGGTAATATAGGGTGGCTCAACATTGCAGTATGTGATTTTTGTGAGGGGTACAATGACACAATGTTTAACGTCGGCCCCTGCTTGTACTAATCACCTGCACCCGCCCTTCTCCAGTCCTCCCGCCTCCTGGGTCTGTGACCCCGTTAACTGATGACTTTCAACTGAATAAACTCGTCAGTTAGTTAACATGTCCAGCTGAAAGTCGCTAGTTAACAGGGTCACTCATTGAACTGAAACACTGGCAAGCTGTGGGACACACAGCTGTGGCGAATTGGGATCATTAGCGGCCCAGGCATTTTGTTTCCAGTCGGGAGTTTTTCCAGAGCGAGTGAGGCGATGTGACTTTCTCCTGTGTGTTCCTGTACTCCCGGGCTGTGAATTAAGGGCATAACGTAGCACTGGGTGTCAACGCTTCTGCTGTGTGGAGTGTGCAACCTCGCTGCTCGGGGTTGTGAAAAACAAACAACTGAACATGACGAGTTGTGGTGGGCGTAGCCATCCCAGTACGGTTGGCTTCTCAATAGCATGATATTTCATCATTGCGCTTACCACAACAGCCCTAGTTAAATGACACAGTATACTTTTAGGTAGACCTTAGGTAGGTTTGATCCTTTTGATAGGTTATGTCAACAAACCTCCTCCACATGGGGCCCACCTGCTGCTGAAAACAGAATCACGGGTGAAAAATCCCAAACGTGAGTTGTGTTTCTTAGGCAACTTTACAAAACAAGCTTTGAAGCCCAAAGAGTGTTATTTGGGACAGCCCTGGGTTTAACTGCTTTAAACCCACAGTGTCAGTGTGGAATAAG
>JAGRRF010005532.1:22672215-22685169 GCA_019097615.1 Morone chrysops
ATATATATATATATGTATATGTATATATATATATGTATATATATATGTATATATATATATGTGTATATATATATGTATATGTATATATATATGTATATATATGTGTATATATATATGTATATATATATGTATATATGTGTATATATATGTATGTATATGTATATATGTATATATATGTATATATATGTATATGTATATATGTATATATATATATATGTATATATATGTGTATATATATGTATATGTATATATGTATATATATGTGTGTATATATATATGTGTATATATATATATATATGTGTATATATGTATATATATATAAAATAAACAATAAACAGTATGCTGTGGTGCTGAAAGGGGATGCCTGTGTATAGTATGTGCGTACAGTTGGAATGAGGGAGGTAAAGTGCATGTGTCATATGTTAACATCTTAATGGAAAGTTCCGCCTGTGCCAGCTGTGACAGTAGAGAGTTTAGTCTAGCTGAGATGGCCACTGGCTGTGCTTGATTGGATACGAACATCTCTGTAAACACAATATATTTACTCCTGTCTGCTCCACAAGGATTCAGTGTAAACAGTAGGGAAAATATTGCCAAAAGAGGGGCCTGTCTTTGTTTTTGCATCTCTCATGGTTGTTTACGTGGATGAATTTAAAATATAATCCAAAGATTTTCATTATATAAATGCATGCACGAGTGGACACATTCCAGGCAATGCAGAAGACAACAGTCAACCATGTGTTTAGTGTTAATGTTTCAGATGATGTTGATTGATTGTTGACTTTTGAACTCATTTTGTGTCCAACCCCTTCCAATGTGCAGTTAGAATGAAATAACCAAATATCCTGGAAATAATCTATGTTGGCCTGGAACATTTTTATTGTGTTTCATCCGCTCACTCAGATCGTCTGCAATGTAGGATCTAGGATGATGTTACAGTTGGAAGAAAACTGTAGTAAATTGTAGTAAACTGTAGTCAGTTTGCTAGGGACCGCAGCAAAAAAATGTGCTTTGGTGAGAAAAGCCAAAAGCGGCACAAAAGCAAGCTCAGGCAGATTGTCACATGAACACTGACCACCTATCTGTAATGAATCTGAGACAGTTCACGAAGGAGGTAAATTATATGTCGGTTTGATCCCCGGCTCCTCCTGCCAAATCTCGGAGTATCCTTGAGCAAGATACTGAACCCCGAATTGCTCCTGATGCTGTGCACAGTGAGTGAAAGGGTCAATGTGGCACGTAGTGTAAAAGCGCTTTGAGTGGTCGGGAGGAGCACTCTACTTAACAGGTATCTGGTGTTTGAAAAGAGGCCTTTACTGACCCCATCAACATATTGGAAATCACTTTGAATGTTCCTAATGTAAAGATACACGATTGGTCTCAGAGCTACAGCTGCCTTAATTGAACAGACTGGTGCTGTGTTTCCTCTGTCTCAGTGATAGTAGATCACCTCATTAAAGTGTGTACTGCACAGACCCCAAACAAACAGACGTCTTCCTGTGGTGATGTACTGATAAAACAAGGCACGCGCCTCAGTATACAGTACACTGCCACTCCCCATTCCAAGACAAGAAACTTCCTCTTAATCATATGACAACCGGATGACACTCCAATGACTGACTATTCCTTCACACAGGCCCTAGTTGGATCCATGCTGGATCCATTATAGACCTCCTCTGAAGGATTTGTCACCTCTTTGTGATGTGCTGGTTAAGAATCCATGAAAACCACGATGTGGTGCTAGAGATGAATTCTGTACCAGGTTTAACTTTGTCTATTGATTTGGTTGTAGTTACTTGTAGACTAGTTTCAAGCCTGTTGCTCCTCTGACCACACCTAGCATCAAAAGCAGTGTGCTGTAATAGAACAGTGCTAAGTATGTCAGTCACCCAGCAAGTTTATCCAGGTCAGATGTCAGGAAGTGGGTTGGACCTTCTCCTTGGTTGCTTCACTTTTCAGGCTGTGAAGGTCTTTATTTAACTCAGTTAACTCAACCACTTTTCTGTTTGACTTTAAAATAGCTCTTCACTGCTGGTGGAAATTTAGAGACTAGTTGTCTTGAAATTGGTTAAAATGACCAAATATCCTGGAAATAATCTATGTTGTCCTGGAAAGGTTTGTATTTTAGTCCCTCACCTACATAAACCTAGTTGTGTATTTTGTTTGAAACTCGACTGTAGGATAAACTCTGACACAAATTCTGCTGGATTTGAACTGGGCTTTGAAACCACAGCTTTCGGGACTGTCCTGTATTGTCAAGAAAAAACTCCTGGAAAATGATTTGTTAAAAAGAAGAAGAATCCTGCAGTGTTAATCTGCCAATCTACACTATAGACAGTTATGGAAAAACTAAATATTTATCAGACAATGGTCCCTGAGTTCATCTTATCAAATTTGGGTCCGCAGCCTGATGTGTATCAATTTGGTGGTCTTTGAAAAGGTTGAGGACCTCTGGTCTAGAGGACAGAATTGCTGGAAAATGATCAATTATAAAAAAATTCTGTTTCAATAAACTCTATATAATAGGATTATTATCAGTAAAAAGCATATTAAAGGTACTGTGTGTTTGTGACTCAAGGGGAATTAGTGTTAAGTCACTTAAAAGTATTCTTTCGACACGCATCATTTAAAACTATACCCAGCTCTACTCACTACCCAGTTCTTCAGTAACTTCCTAACAAATCAGATTTTTCCCTGCCAGGCATCTGTGCCCAATGCATTTGCCCAGCAAATGTTAATGCTTTCATGAGCTCACTAGAGGTAGAATAAATTGCATGTTCAATCAGACTTTAAAGCTGCAGGTGTGCCTGTGCTAAGAATGAAGTTGCTACCTATTCAGGGATACTGAGTGCGAGGCGTGTGGTTTATGCCCCAAGTCGTTGCCTTTGATGCTGTTTGCAGTGACGCTGCAGATGGTATGGGTTTGGCATTTTCCTCAAATAGAGTGTGCAGCTGCATAGTTTGACTTGAGCTTCCTTTTGAAGAGTGAAAGGTGATACTGTTTGTGTGAAGGAGCTCCAACAGGCCTCTCTTTCCTGTCCTCTACCTGTGTACAGTAGATCAGCTGCATGGTGAAGATCCTCCCTTCACCTGTTCCCTGTGATCTACTACTTTGCTCTAAATCTCCTCTAATCCCTGGCAACACACTGAGGGGCTCTCTGCCATCGCCTGACTGCTGCTTCCAATTTGTTTACCTGCCAGTTACACCTCCTCAGCTCTTATTAAAAGTTTAAATGAGATTTAGACTGGGTGGGTGTGTGCGCTTCTGTGGGCACCCAGGCTGAATGTTTGAGGATTCCTCGAGGTTTCCAGTCCCAAAGGAAGAAACTGAGAGCTGAAATATATGCTTTAAACTAAACTTGCTTGTTGTTTAGACTTGCAAGGGCCGAGACAATAAATATGGAGAACAGAGAGCTCTCTCTCTCTCTCTCTCTCTCTCTCTCTCTCTCTCTCTCTCTCTCTCTCTCTCTCTCTCTGCTGGGAACCACAAAATTACATTACATAATTGTGGCCACTTTTCCCCCCAAGTCATGCCGAAGAATGTGATTAAACCCCGAGGAATGCTGTGTGTAATAAAATCCAATTCTGTTTTGAAAAAGAGGAAGATGACAGGCAGAGTGTTAACTGTTAGAGGTGATAGGGCAGGGCAGATGTCTCTGTTGTTCCCGGTTAATAAGGCTCGGTGAGGCTGCGGAGTGTACAAGGACAGGGACTTGGTGATTAGCCAGCAAACTGCCTTATGCACTGAGCTCAGTCTTGTCCTGCCAATGCACTGACATGCCTCACTTGCTCCAGCTTCAGTGGAGAGATTAAAATAACAAGATAACCTGATGATGTCAGAATCATATAAAGCGTACGGCATCTCTTCTTCTCAGCAAACAGTGTTTGAGAGAAAGTGCCATTTCATCTAGGTCAATAGTTTTTGCCACTAATGGTAGCCTCACTATTAGTGAAGACTCCAGTTTGTGTTGCTCACTGATTTAAACAGTGAATCTTTTAGAAAACCGACGCGTTGAACACACAAGTAATGTACGAACATGTAAAAAATTTAAAATTCTACAGTGTATTTCCAACAAGGGATGTCAACCGTTAGCCTGTAATTGATTAACCACCAAGAATGTTATTACTAGCTAGCAGTGGTGTGTGCCCCGTCTCCTAGTCTAATGTAAGTTGTGTGATGTTACTCTTCAGTCTAGTGGTAGTACTGGCTATTAGCTACTATGCTGTACCATATTGAAAACAAGCGCCCAGCTGCCATGTCTGAGGATGGCTCGCAGCCAAAGATTGCGTCGATGCTACACCAGTGGGTGGTACATGCCAGTCCTGTATGCTGCCAACCAGTGTGGTAGGGAGTGAGGGATTCAAAACTAAATTTGGTTTGGTACCTTGACCCCAAGTAAATTATGCTTCTGTAACTAATTTAAACACAATGAAAACCCTTTTCGATACAACAAGGATAAGCTAAAAGTCAGGCTAGCTCTGACCACTGACTGCTGGACTGCTCTCAAAACAAAACCCACAGCACAACTAACTCACTCACTTGGAACCTCTCTGTTTGGCCCACGTCAGATAACCTTGCTGAGAAGACTAGTGCAGTGAACACGCAGGGCCTCAACTGCGCCTCTTGTATTTATGTTAGTTACCAGTTAAATGGGTGTCTTATCAAAATCAAAATTAACTGACATCATATCTTGGGCAAATTGTGGAATTTACCTCTGTTGAAGCACTAGTAACAGTAACAGTTATCACAGTAATAATAGTTTTACTGTAATATTTCTGGCCAATGTACAATATGGTTTGACAATATGAGACAGTATAGGTTTGGCATCAACATACATTGTTGTGTGAGGGATTTAATTCACTGGACTCCACAAATAGTAACTTTATGTTTACTAACTAGCCTCTTCTGGAGCTTCTTAGTCTTAATCAACAGATGAAATTTCTTGTTTTGATTAGATTTTGTCTTATTATCCTTGGGGTTTAGGTGCTAACCATTAATAGGTAATTCTCCTTCTCTGTCTGCCCTCATTTCCTGTAGCTGTCTGGTGCATTTCTTATTCCTTCATCAAAAAGAATTGTACTATATTGATATAAAGATACAAAATTTCATGACCTGACAAACTTTCACTATATCCTGACAGTAGTACATAAAACAGATGATCTGTGAAACGATCAGGTTCCTCTGGCTCCTCCTAGTGCTCCTAAGGGTATTTACAAGAATCAACCGTGCCTGAACAAAAACAACCAATCAGAGGTTAGAAAGATAGAAACACGGTTTTGGTTGGAAGCTTGAAGATAACTGATTGTTGAGTCTCATTCCCAGGGTCCATAAGTGTCTGTATTTGACACCCTGGGAATGAGACTCAACAATCAACTACCTTTCTCACCTCTGATTAATGACAGAAAGTTATATTTATAAAAGTTACTTACTGCAGCTTTAAGTGTGGCAGCCACAGTTTACTTTAAATATGTCAATGCACTTTCATTCATTGAATTCATTTAGTATATCATACTGTATAAATATTTTTTATTAGCCTTTTTTTTTTTTAGTAACCAAACATAATTGAAAATATTTTTTTTAAATCTATGATTACATATATTGCTGATTTAAGCCCACGGTTGCACAGGAACCGCCATCATGACCAGTTTAGTTATCTATTGTTTGTATAGCTGGCAGTGAAACTGCTCTGCAGTCAGTCAGCCTCGAAACCGGATGCAATGTCACAGTATTCACAGGATGCAATAAATACTGAGCAGAGCGATTACAAACTTTAACAGTCTGAGATCGGTGGTGCAGTTTGTAGTCTGGTAGTGTTATATTGTGCTAAACAAGGTGAGGGCACATGGCTAGAATAATGACTTGCATTTCCAAACAGTGCATTAGTTTATATTGGTCAACTGTTGGAACTGGCAGATATACGTTTAATAAAGGTTAAGTCTGACGGTTGGAGATCACATTGAAACAGGAAACACATTGTTGAATTTGGGCTGCAGTCAATGAGAAACAGAGCAGATATATACAAGTGCACCATGACTCTATCATGTGTTGTTTCGCAACTATGCATTCACAGTATGTTACAAGTAAATAAGCCTGCAGTCCTGTAATCCAGTCTTACATTACTGCACTTATACAACATGGTGCAGCCTAGTGTTGTTGCTCCTTTTCCCATGAGCTCACTGTCTGTGGGCAGTCTGTCTGGTTAATAGGCATGTCTGTGGTTGACTGACTCATCCTGTTATGCAGTAGATGAAGAGAGACACTTGAGCATTCTTCAGCATTGGCCACTCAGCAGTCCTACACTTTAAACTTAAAGTCTTGTGTGTGTGCATCATCTCTGACCGTGTTTCACACACTTTTTTTATTCTGCATAGACATTTCTAGTATCATAATTATCATTCTTTCACAGTCACATGGTTTCAAGGTATTTTAAAAAAACAGCAGATTCTTCTGACAGTATCTTCTTTTCCCAGTATGGTCCACCCACCTTACATTTCACACTAGTTTGTATATAAAATAATTAATATTTAATCTTGAATAGAAGGTCTTCATTGTTTTTGTTTGTCAGTTGAACTTGCACTCCCTGTATGATCGGCATTCACTAGCGTCAGTCTGGTCTGCACATCTTCCCAGTAGCATCTCTGGAGGTCAGAGGTCAGTTTAAAGACTGATAGATTCCAGTACATGACAGATGCCGGTAAGTGGTGGGTAGGGGTCACAGGGGTAAGGGTCTGCTATAAAAGCTTTGCCGGGGAATGTTATGCTGCAACAGTCTGCATGATAGATTGTGATGGACAACAGTTGGAACAAACGCTAAAGGATAGCAAAGCTGCAGCCAGCCAGGGGTAGAAAGAATGGAGGTGGAGGAAGAAGAGGTTTCGCTCAGTGCTATCAGACCAAAATAGGTCTTTTTCACTACAGACATTTTGACAGGTCATGGCAAGAAAAGCAAAAGTAGGAAAAGTAATTAATAACTTTGCTGTCACAGTGGCTGAAAGAATACTCAATACAGATATTATCAATATAGAAAACTGTAACTTGTTTTGGCAAATTTCACTAAACTGTAACCCTGGCAACCAGCATTAAGGTGCATTACCACCTACTATGTTGTAGTGTGAACCTCAAAGGGGGAACAGAAAGAAAAAAACAAAGGATTTAAGAGGCGCTGAATTATTTATACAATATTGTCAAATATGTATTATTAACACAGTATCAATGTTTCATTTTTAAATATCACAATTATTGGAAATGTCTGTATATTGCGACACACTTATTAATAACAATACCAGCTCCAGCACACTAGAAAATGAAGCTTCTACCTTTCACCTATCATTCAGGAGAGTAAAAACTACTACTAAACTTACTAGTTCATCAGATCCCACTGCCCTCTGCACAGTTGGCGTGCTAACGTGCAAGAGATGCTTTGGTAATGCAACAACAAGGACACAATATCACACACCCAATCACTGCCAGTTATGTTTGCTGGAGCTCCAGACCAAGTTGAAACACTGCTGCAGAGAATTGAACCTGGTGCGCTACTGAGTTAGTACTTTTGTTCCTCTGAATCACTCAGATGCTCAGTTTTTACAATTCAATTCAAAAAACTTTATTTATCCCCAAGGGGCAATTCCTGAATTCCTTTATCCACATCGCCACTACTACACCCAAACCAAAAGTGCACCAAGCTGCTTTTGTACAACTTGCTCTTTGACTCACTTGTCTTTGTTTGATGAGGTTTGTTGTGCTGTGAGAACCAGGTTTAGCTGTGTAACCCACATGTGTTAAATTGAGAGTTCTGTGGTGCTACTTAAGTGTAAGGTATCAACTCAGTTAAGCTGAGGTTAAACTCAAATGCTCCCCTCAAGGAAACTAGCTGTATTCTACAACCCTACTACACAAACACTGCTTCAAGAAAAAATGTATGTCCAGACTTGGACTGAAATCAAAGGTTATGCATGGCATGAATTTTAGGGAGTGTTGTAATGTCAATGTTTGTCTGCCAACTGCTGTGTGGGCCTGGCACAACCTCAGTGAGAGTTTCTCATCACTCCCTCACCGTCTGTGAAACCTCTGAGATATGAGAGAGTGGCAGACGAGGTCTGGTTCGGATCTGCTGATTAAATCAAAGTTCATCTGCTGATCACGAGTTGTGCCCCGACCCCACACTGATCAAAGCCCAGCCCTTCTAGCCTCTCTGATTTGTTCAGAGGCCACTTTGTTCACCACGTTCTTCATCTGTCTGGTCCACCACACAGATCTTAAGATTGCATGCTTAGTGCTTGAAAAATAGTTTTGGCTCACTGTGGTTAATTGCTTTGCAGAGCTTTTTTAGTTCTGGACTGCACTGTAAGTACATTTAGTAAGTAAAGAAGTAAGCCAGCTGAGGTCAATGGATATGTTTCCTTAGGAAACAGCATTTGATATTTCATGAGTAGGGCTGTAAAGAAATATTCATACACTTGAATATTGCAACACTACCTTTTTCTGGTATCTGTATCTGTACTGTATCAAATCTCAAAAACACTATTAAGTTTTAATTAATACCAGTAATTTAGTTTGCAGATATTTGCACAAATATTTTGTGGCAGTGGTTCATTTTGTGTTTAAACTCCCGACTATCGTCAACTATTTGACTTTAACACACACGGCAAAGACCGCCCCCAAAAAGTAGTGCAGGCCCTCTGTTCTGTTCTGACTGCATTCATAAGGAACCTTTTAAAACTCACATCTCATGCATACAGTGTTTTTATGACCGTTTGATTTTAAAAATGGCAAATCTCTTACAGTATTGCAGTACATTGCAATATTGAATTGTAACTCCTTTATTCTAATATGTGTTGTGTTGATACATTATTGCCAATGCACAGCTCTTGCCTTCAGTCCCTTCAAAATATGTGTGTTGAGTAGTTTTTACCTCAAAGTAAACATTGTCTTCCTGAGAAAGTATTTCCACGCTGCAACTTCAGTGCCCCACACTCTGTGAGACATTCATCAATGTAACTTTAATGTGTGTGTGCATGTGCAACTTCAATGTCAAAGATGAAAACCATACGTAGTTTTCTTCTTTGACTCAATAGAGCAGTTATGTTCACAAAAGCTTTGTTTTTCTTGATGTCTTGTGTAACCTCACCATTGACAAAAATCTAGATATTGAGACAATTTAGACGTTCTTAGATTTTTCTACAAATCCTCTCTACACAAAGTTGAATGGTGATGCATAATCACAGGCTCCTTCACATTATTTCACAAACTTAAAAGCATATTCATTCTTATTTGAGCCCATATTTTTTCACTAGTGTCACTGGTGAGAGCCATGACAAACACTGGTGCCCCTTACAAGTGAACAGTCTTTGTATAAGACCAATCAGCATGCAAATAGGTGATTCAGCAGTAATCACAAATCAATACCTCTTGCTCGCACACAGAACCTCAACCAAGTAGTATGGAGATAAATGGGGTTTAAGCATAAATGGAGAATTGACTATTCTAAAATAATTAAATTATGGTAAACAAGTATATTAACAGTAATTGACCATCTGGCTTGCACTTCTGTAAAACACATAATTATACAATTATATAATTATTAGCAAATTCCTTGACTGATTTATGTTGACATACTTCATTGCAGGTGGAACAATCGAAGGTTCTGGTAAAGGAAGGAGGTGTACAGCTTCTCCTCACCATCGTTGACACTCCCGGTTTCGGTGATGCAGTTGACAACAGTAACTGGTGAGCTCAGCCATCTGTCATTGGTTAATATAATAAGTTACTGTAATGAAATTGTCGCTGAAATTGTATCACTGTGCCTGACGTTGGTGTGAATAATGTTTGGTTCTCAGCTGGCAACCGGTCATCGATTACATCGACAGTAAGTTTGAGGATTACCTCAACGCAGAGTCCCGGGTTAACAGACGGCAGATGCCGGACAACAGAGTGCAGTGCTGCCTGTATTTCATCGCACCGTCTGGGCATGGGTACGTACTACAGGAATGCTACTGATCATTGAATAAAGTATATCAAATATGGAATATTACACACCGTCCTCTTCAATAGTCCATAGCATTGTATGTTCATGCTTGTTTCAGTTTCATTCAGTGGTTGTTTTTAAAATCATGCAAGGTCATTAGATTAAATCATTTATACATTATCTGTGGGAATTAGGAATTAGCTTACTGCATGTGGAGCTCATTTTTAGTCAGTATTAAGCTTGTGTAACCATATAACTTTGGCCACGTTCAGACTGCAGGTCAAAGGCACCCAAATCAGATTTTCTTTTGTGTGACTCAGGTCTGATATTTTCAGTCCAAATCACATGGAATGTGATTTTTCTGATTCTGATTAGGCCACTTTCATATGTGGTCCAAATCAGATTTAGGTCAGATTTTTTGCAATGTGAACAGTCATATAGAATTCTTTTGACTTCTATGTGTGTTTACTATAGCCAGAGATAGCGAGTGGAAATTCAGAGACAGCAGTGCAAATGGAGCAAAAGATTAAAGTCAAGTGACTCAATTTATACAGCGCAGTTTACAACAACAGAAGCTGACCAAAGTGCTATGCAATTTTCAAGGTAAGGTGAAAAATCAGCTGTGTGACACACTGAGAGTTACAGTTTGCAAGTTCAAATGCTAAAGAAACAAGAAGAAAGGCATGATTCTGGATATTGTTGCACCATTGAACTGATTTGCTTCTCAAAGCTGTAATCAGAATCAAAAATGACACCAAGATGTTTGGCAGTATTAAACATACTCAGCCCACTTGCAAGGTTTTTGAAAATTTGGATGCATTAGTCTTGCAAGCCAATACTTCCTCTTTTCTCTCTCTACTCGTCTTTTTAAGCTGGAGAAAGGTACTGGCCAACCAATTTCTGATCATGAAGACAGTCCTTAAGTATCTTTGAATCACCTGTGTTATTTGGTTTTAGGTTCAAGTCATGTGTAAGAGGATGCTGATATGGGGGAAAAAAAAATGAGACCCAGGATGGATCCCTGGTGATCCCCACTGGCGAGGGCAGCTATAGAGGTTGAGAAATTGCCCAAATTGATGTAAAAGAACCTGTCAGTAATGTAAGAGCTTCATACTATAAGAGTGACTTTCAGTATGAAGCTGTTTTTGAGGAGGTTTTCCCCACATTTCATTGTAGACTCATGGGGAACACATTGGAAGAAATGAGCAACATAGCTGCAGATTTCAGCTGTTGTGCTTCAGTGCTGCTCCCCTGCAGCCTCTTTCTCTGGCCAGCAGTTAAGTAGTTCAAACCCAGCCGGCTATGCCTGTGGCCTCCTACCAGGCTACCAAGCAGGAATAACATTGGCGTAATCTGTTCTGAGCTTGGTGACCTGGAGACCCCGTTCCTCCCATCTGTGACTTGGCTTTGGCTGCTGCCAAGCATTCGCACCCACAAACCCACACACAGTTGGCTTGGCTGTTTTTACACACTTGGCCACAGTATGCTGCCTACAACAAAAGGTGTTTTTTGCTGTTGAGCTTGTTGGCCCACACTCAGTATAGTTCAGTGACTGCAGTCTTTTTGGCTGTCTTCGCAAATAAAAAGCACCATATGGACAGCTGCCCTATGTATGTGTGTGTTTGGTCAATGGACCTGTACTTGTACAGCACCTTTCTAGTCTTCCAACCACTCAAAGCACTTTTACACTACGTGCTACATTCACCCTTCCACACACATTCACACAACGATGGCAAAGTCTATCGAACAGAAACTAACTCATTCATGCTAAGCATCAGGAGCAATTTGTGGTTCAGTATCTTGCTCAAGGATACTTTGACACGTGGCAGGAGGAGCCAGGGATCGAACCAACAACACCCCTTCTGATTGGGGGACGACCCGCTCTGCCTCTGAGCCACAGTCGTGTGTGCGTTTGTGTGTGTTAGGGCTGAGCAATTTTATCGATCCTGCGATATATATCAATATTTTGTTTCCTCCAGAAAGTATCGATTTTTCAGCCGCGAGTATCGATACGTTAAGTCCCATTCAAATCCCCCGAGTTCCGCCTGGCATTTAGCTCGCTGCCCGTTTCCCCCTGTTCGCTTTGCAGGAAGAGCGATGAGGTCAGCCAGCCGCTAGTGTCGCTGTAGGGCATTTCTAGCAAGTTACCCGTCTAGATACTCCCTTTACACAGACACCGACGTCTTCTTCTTCCTGGCCTTAAACTACTCTGCTAAGACGGGGACATTTTAAGTTAAATGTTTAAATGTTGTTCTTAGTGACTTGAATTATTGGCTGTTTTGGAGAAGCCATGGTACTATGTTTACTTACCTGGTGGCTAGACTGGCTACCTCCTATGTTCAGTGTCAAGGTAAAAAAGCTGTCAAAGAATCTGTTCAGAACAGGCCACTTGCTCCACTTTTTAATTTAAGATTCAAGATTCAAGAAGCTTTATTTATCCCGAGGGAAATTACTGTGCAACAGTTGCAATACAAAGGTGGGAAAGTAACACAGCGTTAGAGTAAAAATAAGCTAACATAAAATAAAATTAAATAAAATAATAATAAAAATAAATAAATGAATCAAACAATTAACTAAATGCAACAAAATGCTAGCACTTACAGGTAACATAAGTAGAAAAAAACCTCCATTGTTCATTGTAATAGTGCACTTTATTTACGTTTCAAAGGCTTGTAAGCTACAGTTTGCACTGTTTCAATAAATGAAACTAATTGTTTCACCACATCTTTGATTCATTTTGTCCAGCATTTGCAAGCTGTAGACTCTCTGTCCAGTCAGAGCCATATATTGTGTAATTGATGCTTTCAGTTTTCAGTTCAATTAATTCAATCCAAGTCAATGCAACCCTCACAAGAATCTTTCAGGAAGTGATATAAGTGTATTTAATCGTATCGAATCGTATCGCTGAATATCGTGAAATATATATCGTAATCCAATCCAATCCAATCCACTTTATTTATATAGCACGATTTCAACAAACACAAGGTTT
>JAGRRF010005532.1:22692732-22703488 GCA_019097615.1 Morone chrysops
TTTTTTTAAACGATGTTCTCAAAAAGCTAATTGGTAATTATAGTGAGAGTAAATGAGCTATTTTACTTGTTTTCCAGGACCCACATGCAGGACCTCAAAGATGTTACGAACAATGTGCACTATGAGAATTACCGCAGCAGGAAACTTGCTGCAGTGACCTATAATGGTGTGGACAACAACAAGAACAAGGGACAGCTAACCAAGTAAGTTAATCCGTACAGTGTGAGCTGAAATGAACTGTAGTAATGTGAAATAATGGGATGATGTTTGGCTGCTGGTTCTGTGAGGAACCTGTGAACAGCTCATTCACTGTGTAACTGTGGAGGAAACTGCAGTTCAGGGGTCAAAGTCTGCAGCGACTACAGATTTAAGTTGGCAAGCTGTCACTTGGGCAGTCCAGACCTTTAAACCCATTCCTGGCCCAAACAAGTCAGCACTAACCCCCCACTAACTGACCACCAGTATCAGTTGTGTCTAATCTCACAGTACTAACTGACTGCTAATCCACCGGCTGCAGCTGTCAGTGATCACCAGCACTCACACAAGCTAATGCATGGTTAATAGCAGCATGCTAAGTGTCTCTGCATCTGTTTGTTTTTAGACCTGAGACGACTGACGGCATGTAAGTGTTAACTTCACTTTTTTAAAACCTCTCCAAACAATGCAGTTTTTTACTCCTTTCTGTCCATTTTTATTTTCCCTGTTTCATAGGATTTTCTGTTTTTGTTTTGGTTTCAAATGTATATACCTAATACTAAACCTAGTGGCCTTGTTTGGCCATATATTACAGAACGTCATAGTAATATTATCAAAACATGTCATTGCTTATAAGCTTCTACATGACCTCTGTGTAGTATATCCAATCAAAGTCATTCACCAAAGCCTGTTGGCCTTCATCTGGTTTGGCTATTTGTTTTTCAGTTTCATTAGACATTTCTTATTCACTACTGTTGACCATACTGTGCAGCTACTGTGTAACTACTATAGAAACGCTGGCTAATTAAT
This sequence comes from Morone chrysops, assembly GCA_019097615.1. Lineage (NCBI taxonomy): Eukaryota > Metazoa > Chordata > Actinopteri > Moronidae > Morone > Morone chrysops. The sequence goes on from JAGRRF010005532.1 coordinate 22,693,738, forward strand.
CTATAATATATGATAAGAATGTGGCATAAAATGAGCACCCATCAGGATGAAACTGTTAACGTCAACCTCCTAGTTTGTCATTTTGATATCTACAATGGCTATGAAATCTCCCACTTGCCTAAATAAGCCCCAGAGGTGTAAAAAAAAATGGTAGCAAAATACATCACTTGGAAGTTATAGCTAAATAAAATCCACTAACACAATCAGTGCAGGTAATTAAAATGAAATTAACTTGTTAACTAACCGCAACAAAAATGTAATGATTATTTAAAAAAGCTACAGTTTGCAAGATGGATATATATTTATCTGACTGCAGGTCTATCAGTGGAGTACTAAAGTTAGACAGTATGTTAAGATTTTAGCATGCTAACATTTGCCAATTAGAACTAAGTGCAAAAAGTGAGACTGATGGGAATGTTATTCTTTGTAGACCACATTGGCATCCCTAGAGTCACGCTATTAGCATAGCTAAATTTCATAATAAATGGTATACGGTTTATTTGCCCTCACCTGTACACAGATAATGAATAAACTTAGCTTGCTAATGTGCCAAAAGGCTAACTCAAAATTAATAACAATGTAAAAGATTTTTACTAGCCTCTTAACATTGCTTATTAACACGTCAGACAAGTTTTACATTCACAAACAAGATGATATCAGCTACGAGATAAAGACCTCCAATATGGCTGCAGAAAAGTGTGGTGTTTTGTTTTTGGTTAGTATCAGAATTAGTATTTCTTCTCCTACAACGCCTTGCCCTGTCACTTCCCAGCTACAACCCTTGCAAGCAAGCTGTGCTTTTCCTCCTTCCCTCATCTCCTCTCCTCTCCTTTCATCACTGTGCAGTCAGGAAGACCTTTATTAGTGGGAGGGGGGGGACACATTTCTGCTTAACACTGCTAAAGCAATCCATCCTGCGTACTGTCTGTATGAACGCTGGCTTTATGTCTCCAGGAGTCCTCTGGCCCAGATGGAGGAGGAGCGACGGGAGCATGTGTCCAAGATGAAGAAGATGGAGCAAGAAATGGAACAAGTGTTTGAGATGAAGGTCAAGGAGAAGCTCCAGAAGCTCAGAGACTCCGAGGCTGAGGTAAACTACTGAGGGTGTTTTTAGATGTTTATTAGTAGTTTATTAGCTTTTATAAATGCTAAATTAACCTCTGTCTGTACTCTGGTGTCCCTGCAGCTCCAGAGGCGCCACGAGCAAATGAAAAAGAACCTGGAGGCCCAGCACAGAGAACTGGAAGAGAAACGCCGCCAACACGAGGACGAGAAGACCAGCTGGGAGGCCCAGCAGAGGATTCTGGAACAGCAGAAACTAGACGCCTCCAGGTAAACACATCATCACATGTAATGATCAATACTTGTTTATAGAGTTGAAGAGAAGGTTTACCAATTAAAAATTCAATGGGCCAGATCTAAATACCAGAAAAAGGAAGATGTGCCTATTTAAATCTTTGTTTTGCTAGTTTGTAGGGAAGGTTTCTCAATATGGTGCCTCTGAATATTCTATACTTTAACTACCACAAGCCACGCAGGGTTTATTCTCCATTTTATGTTTCAGCCTTCAGAAACATATTTTCAGTAAAGCACTTCCCTACTTGTCAGATATTTTGAACAGCTACTGAGAACGCTCCGAACTCACAGTGAAAACATTGAATTGTAAAAGATACAATTGTTGTTGTCGCTACATCCGTAAACCTGCTGCCCGATCAGGACTGCACATGTGCAGTACTCAACAGAGATGAGACAGAAGTGAGACGGCTCACTCGTTAGCTACTTTAATACACTATGTACTCTACTTATTTTGTCATAATATCAGATTTATGTATGCTAGTCCATTCAGAGGTTCCCTCTGGGCTGGATGTGGTTGCCAGTTATGAGCCGGGTCCACAGGCTTCTTGTCCTAATCTTAACTTGCAACATGTGTCTGAGCACTGTTACCGATGACCTTGGAGGAAAACTGAAATCACCCAAAATTCGAAAAACATAAAAAAAATTCAATCAAAATAAAATGTATAAAATAAATTGCACCCATTACAATAGGGAGTAATAAGGCAGCTATTTAGTGCAGAGATCCAACAGAAAAATAAAAGAAACAAAAACCCCCTTCAGAATCCCACAATACTGCTTTGTTTTCTTTTATGACTTGGGAATAAATTTCATTGCAGAAAGATGTTGCAATAAGGGCCTTCCCCCACCACAGAGCCACAGTAGATGTTCTCAGTAGCCTTTCTTCACAACTGTGGTCATTTTGTGGTGTGGGCTAATAAGAAGCACTTAGTGCGCCAGGTCCGACTCTGGACATTTTGTGCCTTAGGCAGGATGTCCACTGGCGCCCCCAAGTGGACTGATCTTTTCATGGGAATATTTTTCATAACAATTTTTAAGAGTTTATTATTTTAAATTGAGCTTTATTCAGCTTCTGGTCTTTCCCTCATTAAAAAACTTGCACATTTTAGGCCTGCGTTAAAACGAGTGAAGCAGTTTAGACATGTTTCATAGCTCAGCAACAGTAGAGAACAACTACTGTCCAATGATCCCAAACAGTGAACACAATAACTGCACTTCATGTAAAATGACAGATTTGCATTTATTTTGAGAAGATTATTTTCTGTGAATATTGATCGGAGAGGAGTTTAGGAACTTTCATACAATTCTGTCTGTATTATGTGTTTTTTTTTCATCTAAAAACAATTATACAGACTTAAAGGCTTCTTTTTGACAAATTCAGTGTTTTCTTCTCCCTGATACTTGGCCATTGTTCTGTTAGCTCTTTTGCTAACAGAACAATCCGTTTCTTGTTTTAACTGCATACTTTTCCAATGCAGGATGAGGCTGTTGAGCAGAGAGTGAAGGCTCTGTGAATAAAGCTTGTGTTCAGAGCTTCCTGTAAAATTTATATCTTAAAAAATAATCTAAACTTAAATATAACTATTTTATTTAGTCACAGAAAACAACAAAATCCTGAGATATAGGCCTACTGAGTTTTCTTACACCCCTTGAAAGCAAGAAGGTCTCTCAACCCCCTGTGAAGCTTTGGTAACCCCTAGGGGGGGTCCCAACCTCCAGGTTGCCACCGAGCTTCATTGTGAATCTGTAGCACGAATGTCTGGACAGGTTTTAGACAAATTCTCCACTTGTCAACCAAACAGCAGCACTAAAAGGAGTGATTCACCTGAAAAATGGCTCTGAATTAGAGAGAGCGCTTTGCTCACATTTGTCACAACCACTGTTATATTTTTTGTGGATCAGCAGCTTACTCTGACAGCTGTCATTGCAGGAGCAAACATCTGGATTTATAGCAATCAGAAAGCCTGGATTTTCCGGTCTCCATCCTGTGGATTGGCTCATACATCTGTACTTTACCTACTGACTTACCCAATGAGCAGAACATGACACAGCACATTATCCGTAACCCAGTTATAAGTCTGATCCCAGTGTGGATGACATGATGAGGGTGTCTTGAAAGCAAGATATATAAATCATGGTGTACTGGACAAGAGTTGTGCCACGTGTTTTAATTTTATTGCACCTTTTTTTGACTGCTCTTCTGTCTTATTTTACAGGACCTTGGAAAAGAACAAAAAGAAGAAGATATTTTAATAAATCTGGAGACCTTCCTGATGTTACAGTGTATTATTTTTTTTTTTTGCCAACCTGCCAGCCTTGATTGTCAAAACACCTGTCAATCAACTACATCATCCGCTGTTTGACCATATTACTGTGTAATAATCAAGTGAAAGCCAGAGGGCAGTACTGTCTGGACTCTGAATTTAACCAATCACTCTCTTCTGCTCATCCTCATATTCCTCCTTAAAGAGCTGTTATTAACTTTGTATTGTTTCAGTGTACAGTCCTGTTCCAGCCCACTGCTCACAAAAACAAGTGTAATCGCATAGAAAACATAAATGGTGTTCTTCAATCATGACAAACTGGAGGGCAAAGTTCAGAGTTCAGTCATTCTTTCCTCTTTACTTGTACTTTGGGAATGTTGGATGCTGCACCGCTCTGTGCTGTATCCTTTTTAATGCCAAAAAACCAAACAAAGAGGTCGGCCTTTTACTCCCTGCACATTGGCGGACAGCATCAGGCTGAAGCTCACCTCAGGCACTGTTTTTTAAAAAAAATATATATGCATCTTTCAGTTCACTTATTTTAGGTATCACATTTAATTTCCTCCCAAAATGTTATGCTCTTCCATCTCCTGTAATGTAAATTGTATAACCACAAACTGCAGTGTTTAACTTCAATCATTTGTAACATTCTTATATTTTGTTAATTTTTTTCCTTGTTTTTTTCTTTTTGTATTGGCCCTGGTGTAGAAATGGTGTTCATTTTGTTTTCAGTATCATAGCCGGTGTTTTCCAGCCCTGCTCTTGGAAGCCAAAAATATATTCTTGACTTCACTCATGCTGAGTGTAACAACGTAAAGAAACTGCTCTTGAAGTGCTTTTACGTGAACACATTTGAACTTCTTTCGCAGATTCGATATAAAAATGTTTTCCAACAGAATTGAGTCTTTCCAGGGGCAGGGTGTGGGAAGCTTCTGTTGGATGTTGGTGGATGAGAAAGATGGAGCGAAGATGCTTCAGTCAAACAGCGGTCAACTCAATAACTGCACCAAGCTGGCTTTCTTTAGATCACATTTAGCACTGTTGGTGTACTGCATCTGTATTTTGTAATGTCTTGTTTTTATTGTACAAAGTCACATAATAAAATTGTGATGGAGAAAAAAGCACTTGTTGGCTTATGTTCAAAAAATATACAATGTATGACCAAGTATGGGAATACCTGCACATTATACAAATTTTACTGCTAAACATATATTCTAAGCCCATGCTGCTACAAAGGTCTTCACTCTTCTGGTTTTAGGTGTTGGAACCGAGCTATTAGTGAGGTCCACTGATGTTTGGTGTTGAGGTCAGGACAAGTTCTTCCTATTGGGTTGTAGCATTAAGATTTTCCTTTATTGGTTCAAACAGCAGCACCTCTAAAACAAATAAAGCATGTTGCAGTTAGTGTAAAACAGTGAAGTATGTTGGTTTCTTAGTGCAAGTGCAAAAACAGTATACTATAAAGGTTGTAGCACATTCTGTACACAGTTTGTATATTGTATGGCATTGGAATGCACCATGAGAAAATCAGCCCCAGACCACAAATATGTGCACTGGGATGTCCATATATTTTTAGCCATGTTATGTAAGAAGGGAACAGTTAGTTGTTAGAGGCCTGACGGTGTCTTGAAGTATTCAAGAAACAGGAAATGCATCAGAGACAACTATAAATATGATCTTTTGGCTTTACAAAATTCTAAAAGATCATATTGAAGAGTTCTTTTGTTTACATTAAGACTGTAATTATGCTTACTTCCAACAGGTGGCAGCACAGGACTGCACTGAACGTCCTTCCTCATGCTAACGGGCCCAGGGACTTTCCATACTTTTGATCAGCCTTATCAGTGACTTGTTGAACTTTCCCCATGACCCAGGTGTTTTTTGCCTTGATGTACTTAAAATCCTTGTGTTGTCATAGCTTTTCACCTACTGAAAAAGATCTTCCTTTCTAACCTTTTGCATAATGTTATTCTGCCTAAACAAGTTGGACTAGAGGCTTTATCAGGAACACAGTGCACCTCAGCCTGAGAGACATTAGGCCTTTTCAAACCAAATAGTAAGGGACTGCCAACTGCAGAGCTGCCCCGAGAACTACATACCTTCATTAGCGTTTTTCATGTTTGTATTCACAATGTCAATAGGAACAGTGAAGCGACACAAGCCGGCTGTCACCGTACACTCAGTCTGGACCAATGACTCTACAAGGTTCTTCTTGTGCTGGAAGAGCACCTGCCCTGAAGTAGGAGCTAAAATAGTCCCTCAAAACTGTTCTAAGAACTACAATCGTTGCCAGTTCTTGTAGTGTGGACACAATAAAAGGGGGGGGTGTCCTGTTCTTAGAGCTATGTAAAAGCCTAGTTTAATGGTTTTAATTCCTTTAGAATTATAGTGGGGTGGTTACTTGTGACATTATGAGACCACTGTGGGCTTTAGAGGGGCTGCCAGCAGTCATTCAGGGGGTTCTTTTGAGGGTATTCCAGGGGTCCTTGAAGGCCTACAAGAGGATTCTTGAGATATTGAGGGTGTCCTTTTGAGGGTCACATAACGGGGTTCTTAAAGGAGCTCCATGACTTCTTGTTGGAGAATGAAAGGCTTATCAGGGGACTATAGAGGTTCCTGATGGATTGTTCTTGTGGAGGTTTCACTGAGGGGTTTTGACAGAGGCCCAGAGGTGATTCTTCAGGTCTTGTAAGGGTCACAGGGCTAATGGGGGATGTTTGATAGAGCCCCAAATTTGTGTGGGAGTTGTATGGTCTTGTGGGCTTCTAGAGGTTTATGGTGTTCTTAGCGGTGGAGGCTTGGGGTCATAAAAGAGATTCCATTAAATTGGCTCTGAAGGGTTTTTGAGGTGATTCTCTGGGTTCTTTTGGTGGATTCAGGTCTCCTTAGGAGGGCTTTATGATTGATGGATTCCAGGTGCACACAGATTACAGGGGTTTTTGACAGGAATTCACATGACTCTTGAGCTATTCCAGGGATCACTGAAGAGCTCAGGGCTCCTTGAAGAGAATCTAGGGGTTCTTTAAGGGGTTTCAGGCATCCTTAAGAGGGAACTACATGGGTAATGAGCATATCTTTGGAGGAGTTCTTGAGTTATTGAGGGTTCCCAGGGATTATTAGGTTTCAGGCATTAATGATAAGATTCCAACAGTCTTTAAGGGCGTTCTGGGGTTCTTCAGGTGACCTTACCAGAAGATAGCAGGGGTTCCAGTGAACCCTCTCCAAACATACAGAAAATAAACTTCATCATCATTTTATCTAGTAATCATTAGCCTTCCCATGCAATTATGCCTTCCAAAATAAAATAGTTCCTGTTAGACAAAAAAGTGTCAAACTTTCCTTCCTCTTCACATCAAAAACATTGTCCTTGTGGGGATAGAAAACTTTAACTACATTTAGACCATTCTGGGACACTCACTCTCACACACTGAAACTTTAAAGGAGTTGTATTGCTAGGAAACGGCTTGGGTTCAGGTTTACTTCCTGTACACTGATGACTTTGGCAGGCACTGAGTGTAGACCCATATAGTGAGGTTTTCCTACAGACAGCCAATACATTGATTTCCACTATATAGTATCTAATCAGTCAACCAGTACCATATCCATAGCAGATATGGTCAACAGATTTCTATTTAAAAAAAATCAATATTGTCTCCAATTATTGATGTAACCTTAAATTTTTGTTTCCCTCTGGCTTATTCAAACAAAAGGTGGACCCTTTGGACTCCCAGCTGTACAAAACACACACTGCTCTCCTGCAGCATCACGCCACAGCCTACCCAGTCTGACAAGTGGTCTGCTTCGGCCTCTCCTCTCACTGATTGGCTGGCTGTGCCCTTGGGTCACCCAGGTGAAGATACCCTCAGCCAGTTACAGAGGTGTGTGGTAAAAACCCATGTGTCAGCCCACATGGCAATACAGGAACTGGTCACAAATCTAATTCTGCCTATGGCCCAAAATGTCAGGGACCCACCCTGACTACATTACAATGATCTCTATGTTCAGGGGAGAGAATAACCCACCATTCCTCCCTGTTAGTTCATTGTGCTTTACAGCCACCATTGCTGCCAAATTCTCCCCCTTATCAGGTGGATCAGAGGCAGTTCATGTTCATTGCTTTTCTGACATTGACCCAATTCACTGAGGCCTGCAGTGTTTCTGGGTTAGCGCCAGCCTTCGGCAAAATCACAACACTGTAGCAAATGTGTCACAGGTACGGTCCCTCCTTCTGTCTGCATCTGTTTTCATACACTCCAGATAAAGTATGTTATTCACCTAGTAAGGCAACAGCAAGGGGCATATTCAGCTCTCTAATTCATTTTTTGAAGACCAATGAAAATACTTGGCATTTTGCACAAATATTGAAATTTATTTTACTTGTATAAAAACATTTTTCAAGCTAAAATATTTTCAACTCCAAATGATATGAATCATATAATCATATTACAATACATATTATTAAACATATTATCTAATAGTGACAGGCCGGAAATCCAAATGTATAATTGATCCCACTTTAAAGATTATACAGATTAAGAGTCTTTTGTCTTTTGTTTTTTTTGTCTGAAATTGTTGCACATTTAAAAACATCAATAAAGTTTTCGAAACAGGTTTTTTTTTTTTTCTTGTCGTTCTTGACACCTACTTTCTCTACTTTCAGTGAGAGGGCCACAAAATCATCCTCATTGCGGGATGACTCCATCTCGAATTTAGCAGCAAACAGAATAAAAACTTGGAGAAAGTGTGAAAGATTTCTGTACGGAACAAATTTAATCAGATTACTGAAAACAAAAAATTACTAAAAATACAGACTTGATGTGCAAAGGCCTTTTTCAAGTTAATACAAGTCATCGTTTGGAGAACATCTGGGGGTTTTCAGTCCCACAGTTGTCGAAACATTTCCCCCAAAACCATAAATGTCAATTTAATGGTGGTGCTAGAGTAACTCTAGTGTCAGTGGATCAACAACATCATTAGGTTTCATCCTCTGGCAGCCATGAATATTTAATAGAAATCCTTCCAATATTTGGCATATTTCAGTTTTGGGCTGAAGTGATGAACTGACTCTGCCATCCTTAGAGCCGCACCGTGTGTAAACCCACATTAGCAGCCCCTAAATGTTGCCAGTTTTTTTTAAGCTTGTATTGATGAATTGAAGAATATACAGATGATTTTTTCTATTCTTAGAACCTTACCTCATAGAAAATCCAACAACAAACAATCTTCCCATTTGATTTTGAGTTTATATAACTGTAAACTCTTGACTGTGAATGGAAAGGTGTGGTGGCCTGGTTATTAGTTTTTGATATCTTGTATAGAGTTTTGACAGTTTGGCGCTATGGAAGCTGGGTCTCAGAGGTATTATCCTCCATTCACTCCATTTATTAAGCTCATCTCCACTACCTTGAGTTCTTTGTACACTCACAGAGCAACACACACAGCAGACAAAACAAGGACACACCAGCAGGGACGTTTATGTAATGGGGAATACAAACTGATTGACTAATCACTGCATATCATCTAATCTCCTCTGGCCTTGGTCCATAGACTAACACAGGTCTTCATTTTTGTACCAGGTCAATTGTCAAGAACTCAGACTTCCAAGAGACACAAGATTAGTACTATTAGACAACAAGCATGGGAAGAAGGCATCAGAAAACATGAGTTCTAAGCCACCATCATGTTTTTGAAATTCATCACTATGAAATCTAAATCTTCATAACTGATTTGGATGTGGATCAGACTCCAAATAATTCCTTTTTTCCATTTTCCCTTAGGGATGTTGATGCCTTCAGTTCAGAGTCCTTTCTTGGATTATATCATTGGATCATATCTGTACTTGAGATTTTCTGCTTTATCCATGTTGCATAAGAGCTGAGGTCAAGAAGAGGTGGCCATGTTGAATATTTATGCCATGGGGCATCATGGCTGTAAATAGAGCTGTGATGTGAACACCGGCTTATCCTCACTATCAGAGGATAGCCTGCTGACTGTCTGCACCACACTCTGTCAGGTCCAGAGATCCATGTCACTGCTTACTAATTGAACACCATTTGATAGAAGAGTGCCATGTGACAGAATTTGCATTTGCAACATGGGCTTTTTTTTTTTTTTTTTAAAAAGGCTACCATAAA
>JAGRRF010005532.1:22705394-22724867 GCA_019097615.1 Morone chrysops
ACAGCAGACATCATTATGATCCATCAATTTCTAACCTCAGATAAAACCAAATTTACATTTGGATATATAGGCCTATTGTATGTGTGTAATCAGCTCCTCTTCCCCAAACAACATTTGGTTGTCATGCCTGGAGCCACTCCTCCTAATGCTGATGATGATAGAGGAAGTTTTACACATGGCAAAAGAGGAAAGTGTTTAGTTTCAAAATAAAAGCCTGATTGACATTATTGACATTATTTTTTATATTTAACTTTGGCCACCAAACAGCTCCAGGCACCCGAATAAGACATTTAAATATACTGTTTATGGAGAAATTATAGGTACATGAAATGTAAAATTTTCTCTTTTTTTAAAACTTTTTTAAAGAATTTATAAAGACTAGCCTGGTTGTCTATCATGGGGGTCCAAATGTGCACAATAAAAAAAAATTAAAAAAATAAATGAATTAACTAAATTAAGACCCAGAAAGAATAAACACACAAACCATAAAATATTAACTTGAAGTTATTTTTCCTCAACCAATGAAAACAACCAACCAGAGCCAAGAAATATTGTTTAGTCTCGATCTCAGCTCGTCAAATACAGATGCTTAAGGACCCAAAGTTTCAGTATTTGACCCAAAGTAAGGCATTTGACCTGAGAATGAAACTCATCAATCAACTATCTTCCTTGGCTCTGATTGGCTGTTTTCGTTCTGGCCGTGGATTCTTGTAAATCCCATTAGGAGCACTAGGAGGAGCCAGAGGAACCTGATTGTTTCACAGAGTATCTGTCTCATGGTCCACTTCATTTTTGTGGAAATGAATAGGCAGTGTAACAATTAATTAAAATAGGTGTAGAGTGTAGTGTAGAAATTAATGAAGGGAAATAATTAAAGTGGAATCAAGTAAATGTGGCTATAATTCACAGTCAAATAATTCAATAATTTATGTTAACTGCTTTGTCTTCTTCTAGGCTACTTTTATTTTGGAGGCTGTGTTCCGGTATGCGCCTGTCTGAGCCTATGTGACTTGACGCACGTCGGGCGCGATGGTTCGTATTGATGTGCGAGCTGGCGTCTCCCTGTCAGATGAGTGTGTGTGGAGGCCGACCTGTGGCCAGTCACACCGCGCGCTGTTGGAGGGCAAAGTTTACGGTGGAGCCGGTATATCCCGCTGTGTCCGCCACAGAGGACGCACAGACGGGCTGCAGCTGAGCGGACAGCACTCACTCTGAGTCGGCGTGCCGTACATGCAGCATGTAGCCAGGACTGAGGACAACCGCTGTGGTGCGTATGTCTAATGTCATCTTAAGTGAAGCAGTGTGTAATAAAAGGAAGAGTCAGTGTGTGCGGGCTGTATATCTGTGTGACTGTCACCTCTCTGCTCTCCTCGGTGGTTGTTGTTTCAGCCTGTTTCTCTGTGCCGTGGCCCGCTCTCTGCTCCCGTCCGCCGCACTGATCCGAGCCCCGGTTACCCGCTGGAGCCATGGGTGGGAGTCTGGGCTGCCACCGCTCCATCCCCAAAGACCCCACAGACTTCAGCTGCGGCAAGCGCAAATTCAGCGCTGCGTGTAACTTCGGACACATTCTGGTGAACCAGGAGCGGCTGAACATCAACACGGCCACCGAGGAGGAACTCATGACTCTACCGGGAGTCAACCGCACTGTTGCGCAGAATATCGTGGAGTACCGGGACTGTATCGGGGGTTTTAAAAAGGTAGAGGACCTGGCTCTGGTGAGCGGGATTGGCGCCACCAAACTGGAGGTAATCAAACTGGAAATATGCGTCTCCAGCAGGACCAGTTCGTCGCAGCACTCCCCGTCCTCGCTGCGCAAAGACCTGGATCACCAGTCCTGCACCGGGATGAACATTAACACCGCCACCCCGGCGCAGCTCATGAGCATCCGTGGCATCACGGAGAAAATAGCCAAGAACATCGTGGCGTACCGGGCGGAGCACGGCCCGTTCAAAAGCATCGAGGACCTGGTGAGGGTTAACCACATCAACAGCTCCCTGCTGGACAAAATCCGCTTCCAGGTGTTCGTGGAGCGCTCCAGGGCGCCGTCCACCAACACCAATGGAGGGCTGACCTGCACCACCAAGTCCCACCCCAGCCCGACTTCATTCAGTCTCATGAGCGACGACCTGGACCTCCCTCCCGGAGGACCGACCCAGATCATCTCCGTGCGGCCCAACGTGGAGCCCCCGCCCGGCATGCGAGACGGGAAGCCCGTGGTGCGTCTGGCCACCTGGAGCCTGCAGGGCTGCTCCTGCGATAAGGCCAACAACCCGGGGGTCAAAGAGGTGGTGTGCATGACCCTGCTGGAGAACGAGTGAGTAAAACGTCCCTGTACTGTTCATCTGAAGTGTGGTTGGTAGTGAAACATAGTGCCTGGATGAGTGCTGGGGTCTGTACAAACTGAGGTCAAAGTTGACATTTTTGTGTGGAGGTAATGGAGAGCAGAGGTCAGGGAGTGCTCACAAGTCTTTGGAAGGAAGCCATTGATGAACATTAAACATTAACTCTATTATTGATACATAACAGCTGAACAAAGTATCCATACTGAAACAATATTAGGAGAAAGACCCAGTGCATATTGTTTTAAAATTGGAGATCTTTTTGGGGTATTCCTGTTGTCCCTTGAGGAACTGTGGTCTATCAGCAGTTTCGCTCTGGATATATTATTTTATGACACCTTGCTGAGTAATAATGTCGACCATAAAATCTATAAACTCAAATAAAATGTGCTAAACACACATAGTTTTCATTGTCACTGCCGGCCACAGAATCTAACTAACTAATTTCTCAAACGTGCTGACTGTAGACCAGCAGTGTCCAGATCTTTGTGCTGGTTAAATCCCATATGGATTTAGAAATGTGATCTAAAAGCATGGCTTAAATCTGTCTATAAAAATGTGTCCAGCAGCTCTGTAATAAGGTGCCATCCTCAGGGCCGTTCTTGGTCCATTCTTAGCAGATGCCTTCCACCAGTGCCCACTGTGTGACTGCAGGGCCATCTAGAAGCCGGATCAGGGCCAGATCAGTCTGCTACTGCACATGTAAAATAAACATACTAGAGCCTGGGGCTTCAGCAAGGGGTCTGCAACCCTTAGGGGGTCCTCCGAGTTACTGCAGGGGTCCGCCAATAATTGTTTCATAATATTCTGAAAGTTTTTCTAATATTTGAATATGTCTGAAAATACACATTGACATGAATCCAACATATAAGCACAGATACATTCCACGTCTATGTTTAATATGCCAACATCAATATATGAATGTTATTTTAATAGCTTATTATTGATATTGATATCAAGGTATGTTCATACATGGCACTATAGGCCATCCTACACATTACTGTAGGGCCAGTTTATTATGCAACACAGTTGTATGCTGTAGGGGGTCCCTGCTCCGGCTCCAGCTATAAGTGGTCTTTGGCCTGAAAAACACTCACTCCACCACAACATTCCTGATTAGTGTTGTGGACTGATAATGTGTTGACCTATTGCAAATGCTCAGATGATGCCTATTCCTGAATAAAGTTGAGTTTGATTAAATTGCCTCAAACTAGCCGACACTTGCACTGTAAAGCCAAACAGGAAATCCAGAAAATGAACTGAAACTGATTACAGTTTTTTAGTTTTTTAGGTTACAAAGTTGATTAAGTCGGTTTTACTTGCACTTTACTTACTTTTAGTTTTGTAAGTTACAGAAACATTTCTGATTAAGAACTTTTTACTAAAAAATGAAAAAGAAGAAGAAAATGAAGTCACTGTCAGTCAGAATTACTTAAACTACTTTATCGAGAATGTTTTTAACCTATAAAATGTAGTTTGTTTTACCTAAAACATTTTGATGTAATCAGTTTAAAAAAAAATTTGTTTTATAACAGGTTTATTCGACAATGGCTTTACAGTTTAAGTTTTTATTTGTATTATTTAAAAAAAACCTTGAAATTGACAGTTCAACTAAACTTACAGTTACTGTAAGAAAAAAGAGCAAATAACCTTTGTTTCAATTTTGCTTGCTTGGGGACCGGACCCACTGGTAGTAAGTGGGTCCCTATAAGCTTCAAGGTTAGCTGTGGATTTAAAAACAGATCCTTTTTAAACCCAGTAAGTTATGTTTCCCCACATTTCCATCTGAGAATAAGTATTTCTAGTGAGACCTGGTCATGAACCTATCATCATGACAGGAATAAACCCTGCAGCACGCAGCAGTGTATTAAGCCAGTCTCATTTAGTCAAATACACACAAAAAGCAAGAAAAGGTGACAGTCCAACAATATCAAAGCAGCAGGTTTCTGGGACAAGCTTTGAGTGTGATGCAACATCTCTGATTCTTTGATTCGCAGCATTGTTGTTTGACAAGGTTTCACTTGTACAGAGAATGAAAGAAAGAGCAGAAAGAGCACTCGCCGTGTTCTTTTCGCCCTGAGCGCAACATGTGTGCAGATAGCAGGAAAATAGGCCTCTGTGAATCCAGGTTAATCTTCCCAGATAAACTAGAGAACAGTGTTTCAGTGTCAGGTTCCACAGTCAATGAATAACAAGATTAATTCAATAGGATTCTATGTGTGTTTGCTTGACAACAAGCTGCTCTGCTCACCTTGTCCAAAATCTCTTATTAGCTCAGGCCTGAGATAGATCAGCATGACATGACATACAAGATATTGACTTTGTTCTGCTCCCATGACTTGCTCACATGGGCACTATGTTCTTTAGTTATTCTTTGTTCATAATACACACTTCTCGAGCAGGGTGTGACTTTTGTTGGCACTAGTTTACACTAGCTGGAGTTGCCAGATGAAGTGCCTGGAGCTGTACAGTACCCTGCTTGGAAGGGTGGAGAGAGGGGGGGATCATGGGAGGGCATTCCTGCAGTACATGTTGTTACATCTGAAACTGTCACAATGTAAAATTAGTATCCTCTGCAATGCAGCCACCATGCTAGCTCCTGAACATTGTGTTCTCTGTCATATAGAGAGGCCGCCATACCAAACTTTATTTGAAAATCTGTCATTTTAATGTTACTTAGCTTATAATAATAATAGTAATGTTTTAATAAGTTTATAATCACCTGAAAATATGAATTATTGTGGGTATTTTGTAACTTAGATTTTATAAATTTTACATTTTTATCTACAGAGGGAGTGGGTCCTCTTCTACGGAGTCTGCCATTTGTTATACATTAGCCCAGAACGGACAAACCAAACGGCGTGAGCTGTATTCAAATGGTTGCAGTCGGGAAATACACTGCTAGATGCCACTGAATCATACACACTAGTCCTTTAAGACATAATAAGATGACACTTATCTGCGTACTGCGTACGAACTAGTTAGTTTGAAGCATGCTGAGACCTTTAATACAATGCAGTTGCAGGGATTTTGTTGATATAACCCTTAAGGGTTCAGTATGCTTGAGCAGGCGAAAAGTCTGCTGGCAGCTCCTGTCTGCATCGCGTTGCGTCCCTCAGCTCTCTCCAAGTACTCTGTTGGCATATCTTTGCACAAGCAGGGATAGAGGCACACACTCTGAGACACTCAGCATGCAGGGTGATGCACTTGGTTATACCCTTGAGAAGTGACAGAATAATGAAAAAGACAGCCTGAGAGAGACCCTGACTACTTCCACACCTACACACACCTGGCCAATCACTGCATGAGGTGGATGTAATTGACACATTTCGGAGAGCTACAAAAATGGCTGTTGACAATTCAACAAACACTTTCTTTGAGGCATAATGAGGCCTTATTGCCTCTGGTTAGGTTACAGACTTGCACGCAGAATGTTCAGTTTAGTAAGAGTTTGGTGCGTGACAGGATTGCAATTATCCATGTTTATTAAGCCATCCATAAATCTCCACCACACCCAGTGCAAACTTCCTTAGGTAAAGCCTGGAGCCTCACATGACCACCATCCATTTGAACAAGGAGCGTCCGACATGTGTTTTGATTAGAGCTGTCTGATTACCTTTGGCGCCATCTTAGATCTGCCTCCCTTTCCATCTCCCACCAAACCCACCCTCTTATAAATCTCCACCACTTCCCTCACTCATGCTTCCCACTTCCTGTGTTCCCAAGCCATGGGTAACAGCCCTGATGGTGACATTGTAAGGATCATTGTTATGGAGGAGGAGGCGGCTGCAGAGGAGATACGGTGTGTTTGCACAGTGCTTGGGCTCCACTGTTTAAGCAATCACAAGATCCAGGCTGAGTTTACACACTTCCTGGCTTTCCCCCAGGCACAAGCGGAGAGCTACTAGAGTTCATTGAACTCCTGCTTACTAAAGGTTACACAGCAAACTGCGCTCTGCCACCATAGCTCCCATTGGGCCTGCTGATGTCAGTAATCAGCCAGCTGTTAGTCAGCCTCACACACTGGGCTGAGGGAAGTGAAAGAGCCGCCACTAGCTCTTAACAGCCGGGTTAATATGGATCAGGGTGTAGATGGGAGCTGACAGGGACTCGATTCAGAGAAAATGTTGGCTGCGGTGGTGAAAAGCCATGTTGCTGTCAAATCTGCCTCAGGGATCTGCTCTTTCTACATGACAGTTTGTAGGAGGACGTTTCTGTTCCTGGAGTGTGCACACTGTGCTTCATGAGTCTGTGGTTCTTTTCTTGTGTCACACAGAAGAATTTGGCTAACTCAGTGTTCAAACATTTACATCACATGTGTCTTGCAGTGCTGTGCAACTCCCAAACTGCATTAAGCAAGGATTTTATGAAAACAACATCCATCCCTGCTGTCCAAACTGTAAAGCTGTAAAAAAAATATTTATCTTATATTTTTCCAATTTACCATCCCGCCTACCTGACACTTCACCGCACACAGGAAGTGAAGAATTAAAATTGAGTTACAGGACAGCAGGCTCACCAGCGTTAGCTCTTTTGTCATCGTCTTGATTTCCTTTTGTATGACTCATTCTGGACAAGCCAGGCCGGTAAACACTAAGGGGCACCGTGCAGCTCACTGACACAGCTAGTAACAGAATAGTTCCACATTCTGTGAAATGTATGTATTGTTGCTCTGCTACAGTATGGGAAATCCCTCCATTACTGCCTAAAATGCAGTATTGGGTATCAGTGAGTAGGCAAAGGAATCAGAATGGGAAAATTGGATATATCGGAACATCTCAAAAAATTTTCAGTTAGCTATCATTACTGTGTAAAGTACTGTGAGCATAGCTGATTTCTCAAAAGCAGAATCAGAATCAGAAATACTTAATTTATCCCCGGGGGAAATCTGTTTGTTACAGTTGTTCTACTCACACAGTTTTTATACTTATATTACAATATCTAACACAATATATAGAATAGAAATGTATGTATAGGTATATAGGTATATACCTATGTACGTAAAAAACTTTTAATGGAAATAGAAATATAATAAGAGTCAATAAGTCATTGAGCCTGAATCTTCATTGAAACATGAGTCAAGGAGACATTGGTTCTGTATTTAGATCATGTAGGTGGAATGTCAACAGGCTGAACCTTAAAGTCACAAGGTAACTCAAGGTTGTTTTTACCATCACAATGTCTAGTAAGGGGGGTTGTTTTCAGTGGTGCCGTGTCTGTAGCCAACCCCTGACCTTGCTGTCAGGGCTGATGATGATAGGGGATGGTCGGCTGACATCACACACAAAGTGGAGGGTTCCCACTAAAAGCTGGCTGTAGTTCCTCACAACAGCAGTGAGTGAAAAAGGAAGAGACACCAGACAGACATCTACATCCTCATCCAGTCAGCCAAAGCGGTCTCATAGCGGACTGTGGTTTCTTTGTGCTTACTAATATAACTCAGTTGTGTGTCTGACAGATCAGTAATCATTTTGGCAGAATGCAACCTATCAAATCATGTACCCAAGCGAAGAACAGAATCTGTTACATTGGCTGGAATCCAGGCCCAACGAGGTGAAGAAAACCTTTAAAATGCACTTACTCTCTTGCCTTCACATTTGATATCTCCACCATTTGCTTATGTTGTTAGTGGAGGTGGCTAACAGATGATGGCCCAGCCTGCTGTGTTTACACTGCGGCCAGTAAAGCCAATTATATGGTAATGAGTTGCTGGTGATATTCCTGGCCTTTGAGTGACAGGCGTACAGATGGCAGCTGCTGTCGTCTCACTCCGCTCAATTATATTACCATCTAATCAGATATGCTTCTTCTCCTTGTTTAGCTTATCATTACTGTCCTGAGAACTACAAAAACCACTTCCCCTCTGATTGGTGTCTGTTTTCGGAAACCGGATTTCTCTTTCACATTTATGTTATATATATCTTTTCTTCTTAATCTGTGAATTAACCAGAATGCCATCTGTCCAAGTAGACGGAGAACATCTTTAACCTACTCTTTCTGATATAAGTAATGTGAGCAGCAGCTATGCGAACCTCTGTAGCAGCCACCATAGTTGTTTTTGAGCAAAAACCACTAGCATTAAATCACGGCTGTAGCTCATGCCGTAGCTACGACTAGGATGCTGATTGGTCTGAACCACTGTGGTTGGACATAGCTTTATTTAAAAGCATTACGTAACCATTCCATCATAGAGCCACAAAGCAGCCCTGGATTTTGAACCCAAACTAGCTTTCTAGATAAAGTCTCCTTCTTATCTACTGTACAAAGACATGCACATTGGCTTCAACTGCGAGAAAAGTGCCAACAGTCAGTTTGCGGGCAGCATAGCTAATTAGCTTGTAAGCTCTAGCAGACTGAACACTTAGCAGCAAGAGCTCTCACTGTGTATTCTAAATGCTGTGGTCCTAATTGTTTGATACCACTGCTAACAAAAGGAAGTGTGTCCTTTACGTGTAAGTTACCGTCACAAATGTGCTTTACTTTGTCTCCCTGTGGCCCGCTGCACACTAACACGCTGCTCAGAGGCTAAAGAGAAAATAAGCATTTCCAATAAACCCCCAAATAACTTTTATTCTTTATTGAATGATTGCGTTACATTTGAAAATCACGTTGGCATTGTTTTTCACTGCATAGAGGGGTGACTAAATGTAGTTGGACTAACTGATCTGAGCTGTACTTTATGGAGATTAATCGTGCAGCAGTGTCTTCCCATTGAACTGTTTCTTCAGCAGAAAGCTCGGCACTGAGCTGATAGCAACCAGTGCAGGTCAGGTCTGCATCCTTTCAGAAATGAGAAGCACTTGGCTCATGTTTGCACCAAGAAGGATGGAGTCTAGGTGTGGCTTCAAAGAGAAAACAAAATGCCAAGAACACAATTTGAACAACCTGCATGTTGTTGTTATCATTTGTACTTTTTAGTTCTATATTTTTAACCAGTTCCCATTTCAAAGTCTAATATCTCTACTGTAAATATTGATGGAGAAACACAGAAGTAGGTTGGTTCCTGCCTGAAACTGATTGACTTCTATCTTATTGTTTGGAAATGTCCATTGAAGCAAGTGCCTGTTGGGAAAGTATATCTGTCTCACTCCACGGGGCTTAGGAAGCCATTGAGAACTGCAGCATTAAAGTTATAGTTCAACAGTTTGGCAAACATGCCTCTATGCTTAGAGAAAATGGATACTGGTCTCATGTCTGTTTAAGTTGCAGTCAGCGATTCTTATCCAATACAACTTTTGTCAAATTAGCTTTGTGCACTGAAAACAAAATTGGTGTTTGTACACAGCCGGGACAGACAACAACATTCCAGCCAATCAGCAACAGGGGGCGTTTGTGCTTGTGCACAGGAAAGGGGGCAGTGGGAGCGAGAGGGACAGTAAACTCATACCAACAATCTTTCTCGAGAATCGCTGACTCCACCTTTAAGTACAAAGCTGGAATCATGACAAAGTTAACCTAGCTTAGCACAAAGACTGGAAGCAAGGGGAAACTTTATATGGAGCTTGGTACTCAAAGCTCTAGTGTGTAGCATTTATGAGGATCTGCAATTACACCGCTAGATACCACCAAATCCTACACACTGGACCTTAAAAGCTGCAGTAGGTAACGTTTATAAAAACATCTGAGACAGTTGATTGTTGAGTCTCCCAAAGCGTCGGTATTTGACGACCTGAGAATGAGACTCAACAATCAACTGGGAGAGGAGTTCCTCTAAAACTAGTCTCAGGCAAACAATTCTACACAGAGCCATTCTTTGATACCGCAAAATACATATCCACCCACAGCAGAGCCACTCCCAGGCTTTGTGAGTGACATCTATGTTTGCATGTGTAAGGTTGCACATTTGACTGTTGACTGCAACAAGCCCAGTGCACCTGTTTACCCAACATCTGTGGTCTGTACAGTGGCCCTGGATTATGTCGCAGGCAGGCACAGAGTTTGTTAGCAGTGGCACACGCTCTTTTAATCCCTCTACAGACTGACAGGACCATCAGAAACATAAACATGCTGGCTGTTCACATTTTCAGTGATGTTGGTGCGTGGAGCTCACTGAGACAAACTCATCCCTTAAAGGAATCCAGTGAGGTTAAGGCCAGCATGGATGCTGAGGTCTTGGGGCTGCAAAGAAGGTCTGTGCTGAGCTGACGCAGGGTGTTGGGTGCTCATGTGGAAATTTCCATTGGCGCAGCATTTTATTGTGGGTGGACAGTGAGTTAGGGGCATTACCCAGCAGGCCCTGCCAGCCAGGAGTCACTCGGGCCAATGCTCCCAACTCCGTTTCTTTTGCTAAACAAAGCTGGTCTGGGCTTGTTTGTCTCCTGCAGCAGAAAATCAAACGGAGTTACTGTGGTAAATGCAACGCTTTAATCAGCAAGATTGAAACAGAAGATACATTATCTTAAAAGTACTGGGGAGGATTATGCATCAGTGTAGATTACGGAATACTTGAGCTGAACAGTAAACCTTGAAGGAATATTCCACCTAAAACCTGTGTTTTAATTATCCAGCAGCACTCAACCTCTGTAGACTTGAAAAGTGGCTCATTTTGTAGCTTCCTTATATGGATTGGAATGGATTCCAAGGATGGGTTCCATGGCGACAAGAAACATTTTATATCACTACAGCAACATAAACCACCTGTCTATTACCTGTATGTTCACTAAGTTCCAAACCCACACATTTAAGCTAAAATATAGCTAAAACAGTGAATGTTTGTCACTGCTGCGGTTAGCTCAGGGGTAGGCAACCTGTGGCTCCGGAGCCACATGTGGCTCTGTAGCGTGGGCAGATTTGTTTGCTTTCACCACCAGTGCTGACGGCTTACTGGTATGCTTAATCTTCGCAGAGAAATTGGCATTAAAAATAAGGCTCAAATATGTTTTGTAGCTCCAGACAGATTTTTTTGGCCCAAACACAAACTGTCTCCTCCTGCTGAAAATAAATCGAGTTTCATTCCAATAATGTCAAATACATGCTTTTACAAAATGTAAACTTGCAAAACAGCTGTTCGCCACTTCAGAAAGCCTGCTCCTGAAGGTTGCATTGCACACAATCATTTTGCAGATGAATTCTAGTAGATGTTTCCAAGTCAAGATGGAACCACACATACATTATGGTGCGAACTAATTTTGCCCTTCATTCATGTTTGTTTATTCATGTTTGTTTATAGCTGTTATCTTTGAATGAAAAGCTGACATGCTGGATAGAAAATATTTTCACCTAACAAGGCCACAGGTTACAGAACTGATAGCAAAACCATTTCTTCCTTCCATGAAAGCCTCTTAAAACCAAAGTGACAATTTTTACAAGACAGCATGGATATGAAATGAACCCCACCCACCACCCCCAAAACAGTAGTACATTTATCACCACTGTCAGCACCCCATCAGGCTGTGTGCTCTTCAGCTGCAGCCTGGAGCCTTTTCTTCATTCAGGGCTAGAAAATCCTTAGAGGCGTTATTTATGTTCAAGGTCAACTCCGCTGCCGCCACCGCTCATCACTTTCGATTATGCAACCTTGTGTCTGCCCTCCGATTTGCCTTAATCTGACAAACGCTGAAGCCGAAACTCAGTTTTGCTCCCTCGTGTTGTGTTTGTGTCTGCACAGCAGCAGTAGATATGGGGCCCAGAGACTCACTGCGTCGACGACAGGCTCTGTTGTCACTGTGACACTGAAGAATTAGGCTCCATGTCACGGAAGGTTTCTGCAACCTTTGTTTTTATTTTTGCAGTTCATTTCTTCTTAGGTATAGCTAGCACCAGGACAATCTCCTATAGATGCAGCAAATTCTACTGCGACTCAAAGTACAATCAAAGCACCCGCTGCATCGCTGACTCAGCATTATCCTTTATGTCCTGATGACATGGCTGAACCTCAGGTCAGCTCAGGGTGCGCAGGGATTGAATCCCTGCCAGTGGCAAACGGGAAGATCAGGATCTGAGCCAGCGGGAGCGAAGCAGGGTCTCTGTGAGAGTTTCTTTCATTGTGCTGAGTGATCACACCTACAGGAGAGGAAAGGGGTATTGTCTCTGCGACTGCAGGCCTGTTTGTTCTAAAAACAGGATCTGTGGACTCGCTGAATACGAGGGCGACAAAGCTTCTGCCTGTGATCTCAGCGACTCTCAGTGTTATGTAATGTGGGGCAGGAGGGTCGAGCAGTAGAAACCCAAAAAACAAAGTACAGGTTATTGATACTAGTGGTCTGTCAGTAAATAAAGTTTCAGTGTTATTGTTATGTAAAGAGTCGCTGTGCCATTGCTGTGCTTCAAAATATGACGCTGTATCCATCTGGTGTCATGGATGGCTCAAACAAACAGGAGAGTGCTCTTTGTGTTCCATGTGAAACCATAAAATAAACAGCATTTTTATTTGATTTTGATTTTGATAGTCTATCTGGACGTTGCATATTTTATTCTTGCTAACTTGATGCAGGAGGGATACTTACATGGTCATATTTTGAAGCATAGGGCCACTGCTGCAGTATTTGACTAGTCAGGAGTGATAATGTGTTTGTGGCACGTGTGCTCACGAGTGTTCATGTGCATGATAAAAACAAAACTGGCACCCACTCATAACAACATTGCTCACTGGCACTACTAGTGACTTCATAGACAACCTTTAATTATTCAAGCTCCCTGACGCTAAACCTCTTTACACTTACTGCAGTTTAGCTGCACAGTTTTTCCATTACATTTTTGCTGCATGGCCATTGCTTTTGTTATATTACAATCTACATAGTTTCCAGAGGTTCAACTCTTTCTATCATGGACAGTTAATTATTTTCTTGAAGCACCATCCTTGGGCCAGAATGCATACAAGATCACCCCTGACCTTTTTAACAGAATTTTAATTTACTAAGTGCGCGTTCATGCTCCCCTAAGGATGATCCCATTTTAAAGACTGCAATACCACCCTCCAGACAAACGTAACATTTTCTACTATTGGTAACATTGGAAGACTTCAGTATGTTGTTCGTTCTGCCTAACACTCTTGTAATTGGCTTTAGTCTTGTGTGATCTGATGTGTGATTTGTCAAAAGTAGCATACAGAGCACATGTGTGTTGAGTAAGAAGATCCAATTGATGATAACTTCAAAATTGTTTTGCTGGATATTCCCTTTTCACATACATTAAGCATTAAATTAACATATCAGCATAACCGTGCCATGATATTCAGCGTAAAGAAGTGTATAAAAATAGGGACTGAGCTTTATCACACTATATCTTTTCACTTCACTTCACTTCACCTCCAAGCCTCTTTATCCTTCACCCACTGTACTATCTGTGCCTGCTGAATATGCATCAGCAGCTGCTTTAATTGATTCTAATTCCAGTCACAGTGAATGGGGCCGTGGGTGTGTTTAGGGTTAAGGTTTACATACCTAAAACCAGTCCAGAATTCGGCTGTAGCAAGCTTACTGCTAAGTCCTAGTTACACAATGCAATGCTGGGTTTAGTCAGCATTAATAACAGAGGTTATTAGCACATCAGTTGTTTGCATCAGTGCGGTTAACTGAAGTGTTTGAAATCTCCCTTAATGATATTCCAAGAGACCTCCTCACACCTTGTGTTTACCTGTATGGGTGCAGACCAAACAACTGGACCTGGTCTCGCTATAGAAATCCAAAGAGCAACAGAGACTGGCGAAGACTAGCGAAAACACCCACAGCTACAGGCGACATCTTATCACAAATCATGTTTGTTTGAAGCATCAGGGTATACTACTGTATGACTTGCTGTTGGCTTGATATGACTTGAGCTAGTCTGAATATATCTTTTATCAAAATTCAACAGTCCTTTAGTTAACCTACATGTAGATATTTGCATTGAAACCACAAATCAAAGCTGCTGTAACTTGCTGGATCATACTGAATCTAAAGCTACGTCCCGGCTTCTGTAGCTTGTAGGGACGTGCATATCCATTGCTGAGGCTGATGTGATATGTACCCTCGATGCATTGCCAATGATCCAATACATTAAAGAGACATATGAAGCAACTACCAATGAGATATGATATGATTCACCCATATTGGTATGCAGTGCGATTCAACACAAACTGATTCAACACAATGTGATTCAACGGGATGTGATATCAAATCATTTTTTTTCTTTGGTTCTTCTTCAGCAGCTTGAGAAACAGTTTAGAGAGAATCAGATTTCTAAATAATCAACATCATAAGGCCTCTACTAATTATTATGAATAAATTGTTGCCAACTGCAAAGATGTTAGAAGAGAATGGTTCCTAAGTTCATCCCAAATTGCATCCAATGCACACTTTTTATTCAGTGCAGTCGCATCTTGAACTTTTATGCTGGTGCACCGACCCTAGTACCTTGACTGCTTCTGCACATCCAGTGTGAGCTACAGGGCTCAACTTCGGGTTGCAATGGTATATCTTCATGATAAACGTGTCAGAAAATGTCATGGAACTGTTTGTTAATTACATTTCTGTTATTATATCAGTTACAATGACCCTTAAAGGACCAGTCAGTGAGATTTAGATGGAATATAATATTCATAGGTATGTTTTCATTAGTAGAATATAGGTGTTGTGTTTTGTTACCTCAGAATGAGCAGTTTTTATCTACAGGTTGCCTTCCATGGAGTCCGCCATGTTTCTACAGTAGCCCAGAACAGACAAACCAAACACTCTAGATAGGGCCTTTCACATTTTTCGCAAGTTTTGCGGCCACTGTAGTTTCTCCTACACTTTTAACAGCCCGCTCTCATTCCCCAGTCATCAAATACAGACTTGAGCGATGTTCAGTTGGCTGCAATCTGAATCTTCACAGCTAGATGACACTAAATCCTACACACCGGTCCTTTAAATGAATGAGAATACCACACAGTGTGTTAACCATCAGTTTTCATACAACAGTATACCATGGTATCGATATACTGCCACAACCCTAGTTGCACTTAAGTTGTCTCCTATTTCTGTAAAACCTTGAACCTGAGGTGTATGATATTCTCAGGTAGAATGCTCTCTGCCATCCTTCCTTTATGACCTGAATGCTGCACAACAGAATCAACATGGGGGTCAGTCCACAAGTGCAGAAAGTGTTCTCCTCCTGGCTGAATTTGCCCTTGATGGCTTCACAGCCTTTGCAGCATGTGTGCAGCCATGTAGAGGATTCATGTTGTAACTCCTCTATGTTCTCCTTCGCAAGTGCTGACTGATTACATTACACATGCTGCTGGTCCCGGTCACTGAGCCTCAGTGGAACACTCAGTGAATGTGAGTCCATCTGGAGCAGTAACAGAGCTGCTGTAATGCCCAGCAGCAGCAGCAGCACTTCACTGATAGAAAAGACTGTTATGCAATGTGATTTTCTGTGTGGCTGATTTCGGATTAGTAGGTTAGAGGTGAATGAGGTCAAAGCATTGCCACCAACTTCATTTCATTGTGTTGCACCACAGTGAATCAGTTAAGCATATGGTGCTGCAGACTGAGCTGAGGCTGTGTGTGTGTGTATGTTAGAATAATGGCTTGTGTAGCTCAATGAAACAGCAGCTTTTTACTGCTAATATAATAAACAGCTGAGATTCAGCTCTGGAAGATTGCGGGTGTCAAGGAGCAAGATTTCAGGAATTTATTAGATTCCCTTCTTATTACTAAATAAGACTTTCGTCATGTGTAGAGCCCATTTGTAAAAGACTTTAAATCTAAATGAAATACTGAGGAACACTTTCCTAACTTCTGTCGCAAATTGCATTGCAAAGCAGTTCCTCTTCAGAGCCAAGCAGAGGCAGGAGGGAAAACGCCGGTGCCTCTCGGAAATGTCTTGCTTTTTATTGTGCTGACTGTTGGTCTGGAAAATCATTTAAAAAGTAAACAGATAAATGTTTATTGGGCTGTAAAGGCCCCTCCTTCACAGTGCAATAACGTGTTGGCAGATAGGATTTAGGACACCAGTCCAAACTCCCTCAGTTAGAGTTAGTCAGATTTTCTCAGCTCTCTGCCAGTTTTTTTTTAAAAACACAGAATTTGCCCCAAGGAAATGTGCTGTTTATTATGTAAAGGATCCAGTTTGGGTAGTGCCACTTTTACATGTTGTGTCAACACTATCTGTCTCTCTCTGCTACACAGTATATCATTACTGTGAGCATTACTGTATTGTGTTAAACAATGTATAGGAATCCACATTTCCATTCCGGTTCAAGCACCTTCATGTCACTGTTTTGTCATGTTTTTCATGAATGATAACTAGGGCTGTGTATTGACAAGAATCTGTCAAAACAATACGTATTACCCTTCGACGTATATAAAGATGCACAAGATGAAGTCAAAACATCTTTAACCCCCTTTCAGAAAGCCCACTGCCTCCATGTTAGCAGATGGAACATGGGACAAACACACCAAATCAATCAACTGCACATCAAATACATTTTTCCCAAAGATTCTTTAAGGGAGTTCTTATAATGCTGATTTATGTCCATGTGTTCCTTTTTTATCAGTTTGGTCTTAATTACTTATTTGAAGCTATAAAATAGGGGTTTCCCCTTATGATTGACAGCTGAGCCCTGCTACTCGCGACTATCTAGCTTTTGGGGGTTTATACACAAAAAAAACCCACAAAACAAAAACAAACAACAAAGTGTATCGATATTTTCTTACACCCCCAATAATACTAACAATAATGTGCAAGTAAACTTTTCAAATAGCAACAAACAACAATTGCAGTTAAATAAATATGAAACATTTGGCACATGGGTAGGCTATAGTGTCATTCATTCCTTAACAGGGACACCCTGCTGTTTATTGTGACATTATGTTGGCCAAAATATTGGTGTCATTCCTATAGGATAAGGTAATATCTTGACAGGTGATAATTACACTTAGATATCTTACATCGATAATGTAATTTACTGTGACGGGTCTAGCTAGAAAGAATTCTATTCACCTCCATGTATTGGTGTAGAGGCAGAAATCTCATCTTAAAACCTAATAATACCTAACCGACCATATCTGCGTGCATGTGTAGATCCCACGGGTAGTAAGTGAGAAAATGTCTCCCTTTAAAGTGTTGATCCAAAAGATCCCCTGTCTCTACTCTCCTTCATGAGCACTCATTGCTGTTGTGTCCTAGAAACCGTCTATGAATCAAACAGCGTGGGCAGTACTGACATGTCTTCTGCTTGAATTTTATGAATTTTGATGATGTGTGAGTTCATATGGGTAGTCTGATTTTTTTTCTGGTTCTTTGTTTTGGCTGAAACTAAAGGCTGGGACGGGTTTTTAGATTGTTGAAAAAGTTAACATTTAGATAATTCAAAAGGGTATTCATGGATTTATTTAGGTATGAACAAACACACCAAAATGGCTGGCCTTAAGTTCCCCCTGGCATTGTTCCCTTGTGCTATCTTTCTTCATAATGTGCACTTGTTTCAGTTATTATTGAGTTTAAACATGAGCGTATTCATTGAACCCATCATGCACAACACTGTCGATCTCGTTCTCTAAACCACTGGTTTTAACCTGAGAAGATAATTTCAAGGGGTTGGCAAAAGGTTGTAGAGAATAATATAATACTTAATAAAGTTGCAGGGCACCAACATTATTATTCTCCAGGGATCTAAAAGGTTAAGAACCACTGATCTGACCTGACCTCAGCCTGTTGACTCAGCCAACAAAACTGTTTAAGGACAAAAGGCTGCAGTTTGGTTGAGCTGGTCACGTCAGATCTTGATAACTCTATTGAAGCTTTTTTCTCATTAAAACGATTACATTATTCTTGCATTATTACGACTTTATTCTCATAATTTCCAAAAAAATAAAAACAAATGTTTTTTTAGTATGGCCCTTATACTCTGTCGTAGAACGAAAACAACCAATCAGAACGGAGAAAGATGGAAAGACACTTTGGGTTGGAAGCTTGAAGATAGTTGATTGTTGAGTCTCATTCCCAGGGTGTTAAATACTCTTTACTATATATATACTCTTACATAGTCTTTTATAAATGTACCTACCTTATGCTTTAACATAATGTGAAAGCTGAGGAGCTATTCTCAGGCTAAATGGTGGACACAACAGTCAAATAAAAGGTTGTGGACATCAGTTGCTTGGTGTGAATATGCTGGTATATAAATATATACAGTCAAAATGTGAATATGTAAATGTAAAACTCATCCTCTCTTTCTGTTTCCAGCATCAAGTTACTGGCAGTGCAGGACCTGCTGGAGCGGGAGGCTCTTGATAAGGTAAAGTGGAGCTGTGCACACACTCACCTCTCTCTGCCTGGGTCACGCTGGTTGATTGAGAGGACCGCTGCTGTACATGTTGAAGGCTGATTTGCAGTGTTGTAAATGAGATGAGTCTCCTCTCAGGGAAATGCACTAAGGAACTCTCACTCAGTGTTTCCCATTTATTTAATGTGTTGCTGTTATGCAAATGTTCCCCCTTTCTTTCCACTCTCTTTGCGTATCTGTCTCCCAAGTGTAAATGTCTTCTATTTCTAGGCTCACATTTGGGTTTGAATTGTGTTAGTGCTCTCCCATGCTTTCATTACTATAAATATGACAGTGGTTGCTATGGGGTGGAGGCTATCCTCTTCAGCAGTGTCAGTAATCAGGATGCATTGGATTAATCTTTCTGATTCTTTTTGAAGAAATAAGAAAAAGTAATTTAGCAAAAAGATGCTGGCACATTTTGGCTGACAGCTGGGAGCTGTGACAGCCAGATTTCCCGGAAGACAAATTACACAGAAACATAAAGCTGTAGATCTCTGTTATTCAGCAGTAGAGAATGTTTGAACTCTGCCTTCTAGTTCACCGTATTAAACCAGAGCATTTTTTACTCACTCTGATCTAATAAGAGGAAAATAAAATATACACCAGTAAACAAATATTCTTTTCCACATATTTTCTGCATATTTAGAGCAAGATCTGACTTGAAATATTACATTATTATATTACGTTATGCTCTGCTAATATGGTAGGTTCATATATTCAGGTGATTATACACTAATGAAAACAAAGCTATAAATATAATATTCCATTCTGACAATAGATCCTCCTAAATGTTACACACTGGAAATTAATTTCATATAAATCATATAAATTCTTTCTGTGAGATTAGTTGTTGTTGTGTATTATTGCTACAGTTACTGTTGTCATTGCTCGCTGTCCCCTGTC
>JAGRRF010005532.1:22731501-22745433 GCA_019097615.1 Morone chrysops
GAGATAGAGAGATAGAGAGACAGACAATAAAGAACAGAGAAAGGTAGATTAATGAGTCTCATTCCCAGGGCGTCAAATATTGATGCTGGGAATGAGATCTTCAAGCTTCTAACCCAAAGTGTAGATCTTTCTCTTATAAATATCTAATATACGTATCAAACTTGTCTTTTTAATTAGCAGAAAATATAGCAGTTTGATAACTGTGACTAAGCATTGTTAGCTGATCTTTCATCTGTAAAACATCACTATGTCTGAAATGAGGCCTTCTGACACAGCATACAGTCGAGAATCACCCCAAGGCTCATACAGTACTGTAGAAAAGAATCAAATTACTGTAATCAGGAAATCCATGTAACATATGCATTTTAAAGCTGCAGTAGGTAATTTTTATGAAAATAATTTTTTGCCATAGGGAATGAGACTCAACAATCAACTATCTTCCTCGGCTCTGATTTGTTTTAGTTCAGGTCCCGTGGATTTTTGCAAATGCCATTAGGAGCAGAGGAACCTGGTTGTTTCACAGATTATCTATCTGTGTCATGTTCTACTGTCAGGATATAGTGAAAGTTTCATTAAACAAATAATAATTTTTATCAAAAATAAAATAAAAAATTACCTACTGCAGCTTTAATGAATGTGCCTTTTTCTCGTCTCTGTAGCAGACTGATAAATAGACCTGCTTCAGCTTAGTTCAGTATGTCATATACGGTCCTACACATTTATGGCTGGTTACGTACTTAAGTGTTCGCGGTTCTATTAGTATGATTGCTATGCTATTAGTATGATTGCTATGCTATTAGTAATGGTGTTGAGGAAGTAGTAAGGTCTAAATGTCTGACTCCATTTCCCATGATCCCCCTTTCCCAGGGAGTGAGCTACTCTGGCTTTCTGTGGGATAGTTCGTCTGGTATTGACCTGCGGGATGCTGCAGTCCTCGAGTCTCCTGTGGCCAATGGCAACGGGAATCATACCTACCCTCGACTCTACCTGGCTCACTTCTCTGTAAGTAATGATTGACCCCAAAAACAGACTGTTAATAAGGGCTTTCTAAAGTTTTGGTTAGAAACGTTTCAATATTACTTCAAGGTACGCAGAGGTAAAAGAATAATAATTATTTATTATTTTTCTTTACCTCTATTGTATTAATTTTTATGTAGTCATTTCTGATTCATATTTGTTAATAGTAATATATATATATATATATATTTCTTTAAATATATTTTTTAAACAATATGTTTATTCCCTTTTCTTCCCCCACAACAAAATATACAATACAATCAATTAATACAAACATCAGACCCTTCCACCTGCCCAAAAAAGAAAAAGAAAGATTCCTGCTTTATTTTCTGCAAAAAATATTAAGCAATAAAACAATATTTTTTTCATATAATATAATATTTATTCATTTATTAAAGGTATTCACAATTATGACAGCTATACCAACAACACAAATGTGTGGGTACAAGAGATACATAGACATTAACTTTATAGTGCATGCTGTATAGATTACGATAAACAAACTTTTTCTGAAGGCAAGTATGAGGAAAGTTCCTTAAACCACAAAGATGCACTAGATCAGTGGTTCCCAAGGTCCGCTTTTCTATCATTTACTAAACCAATAACCCCCCTGAGTCAGTGACATATTTTATGGATATTTTATATTATATTCAAAACTGAACAATGAACCCAAACAGTGAACTCAGTAACTGCAAGTATGTGTAAAACCAGTGATTTTTCCAGTGGAGAGCTATGCATTCATTAGCTGCAGTTTATTGATAAAAATGATTATAACTTGGTCTTACAAGTCTTATTTTTTTGTAGTTTTGGCAACCATTTCTGTTAGTTACAGTATGATAACTTCTTAATTAATTCATTTTGCAAAAAGAAGTCAGGTTATAAACAAAACTTTGAAAAAAAGGTAGAAGTTATAAAAATCAGGAATTATCCTTTAATCTTCCTCCAGCTATTATAAGATGGTCAAGTACTACAAACCTATAGTCATTTCAGAACAAAGTTATGGTAACAACAACACATTTCCAACACACATTCGATGCTAACAATACTAACAGCTAGCTCCATTTGCTGTTTGTGTGTTTTGTTTTGTTGCCAACTGCATTCCAACCACCATCAAATGATGGACTTTTTCTATCAGGTTGGGTCATACGAGCTGACAGTGGTGAACGTCCACATGCAGGCAACAGCCGCATCAGGAGAGTCCAACGGCAAGAACCACAGCACAGACGAAGCCAAGTGTCCCCGCCTCTCCCCGAGCATCCAGGAAACACTCAAAGGTCAGTCTGTCAGGTTAGACCAATAAAGGTCATCATGTCCCGTGTGTCCCGCGCGAAGGTGAATTATCGGAATCATCCTGTTCTCATTTGTTTTCTCCACATCTTCGGCTGCAGGCGAGAAGGAGTTGGTGGTGCTGGGGGATTTTGGCTCCCCTCCTCAGAGCTCAGAGCTGGACATACTGAGAAAGGAGAAGCTCTTTGCCCTGGTACCATCCACCCAGTTCACCAACATCAGCACGCGCTCACCACAGGGCACTCGCTGTCTGGACAACATCTGGCTGAGCCGCTCCCTCAAGAAGATCTATTCTGGTCAGTGACATTTTTGGACAGTGGTAGATCTGAAGTCATTCATACAAGTAAAGTCTCAAGTCAAGTGTTATAAGGAGTTCGGTCTAGACCTGCTCTATTTGAAAAGTGCCCTGAGATAACTTCTGTTTCTCTGTAAATTTTATAAGGAGTTCGGTCTAGACCTGCTCTATTTGAAAAGTGTCCTGAGATAACTTCTGTTATGAAATGGCGCTATACAAATAAAATTGAATTTAATTGAATAGAATAAACTTGACTTGAAGTCAGTTAATGGAGGCAAATCGAGTCTCAGGTTATTTGAGATAGTCTCTTGATATTGAAAATCTAAGGTGAGTCAAGTTATGAGAGAAAGCCCAAGTAAAAAATCAATCAAGACAAGCCAAATCAATTCAAGTTATTTGAAGTCCAAGATAAAGCTGCAGTAGGTAACTTTCATACTTTAAACTTTTCATTGTTATTGTTGAAACTTTCACAGTGTTCTGACAGTAGCACATGAGGCAGATAATCTGTACTTCAGACAAGTACAAGTCAAGTCTAAAGCCTGTCATGGCAAGTCATTCACTGTCACAAGTCTATAAAAAGCAAATTGCATGTCAAGATAAGAGTCTTTTAGGACTGTAAAAGTTAAAATGAAACAGCGTTTGAATTATTTCAAAGCTATGAGTTTTTTACAAAACTGAGACATGGACCTTCAATGTATCGGCCTGATAATTAAGCATATTATCAAGCATATCAAGACTCACAACACACATAATAGCAGCTCCATGACTCTGTTTGACCTGAATGGAACAAAACTTTAATTTGAATTATTGCTAACACCTGTGTTTACCCTATTTTTTAATGTTAGAATGGCTGCTGTGAAAGGGTATATTATTCTGGTTATCATGGCAACTGTTTTTCTCCACATGTAGCAGTACAGACACCTGGTTTGCTTTTTTATTTAGGATGAATGAGATTCAGTTGCAATTTCAGCTACTGCTTGAGTTCATGATAAGTGGATGTAAGCTTTCAAAGTTTACCCGACTGTATATATACTTTGATACATCATCTAAGCTCCAAGGAGTCCCACATGTCTGCTGACTGCCCATCTCCTTGTGTCTTTTCCACCGACAGGCCACTGCATGGTAGTGCGGGAGGGCTTGACCAACCCCTGGATCCCGGACAACTGGTCGTGGGGCGGTGTGGCGTCCGATCACTGCCCTGTGGTGGCTGAGTTTTACGCAGACGTATCCCCTAAAGAGCTGAGCAGGCCTGGTATGGCAGTGGTGGACAGAGGAGACATTATGCCCAAACACGAGCGGTGACAGCATCCACACTCACAGTAGAGACAGCAGTGGACAACAGCAGACTTTGTCCTGCCTGGATCTTGGTTAGCTGTGGAGCAGTTTCCTGACGAATGTGAAGAAGTGCCAAGATTGCCTTTAGGTTTCAATCTATCAATGTATAATACTAACTGGTAAGTCATAGAGCCATAAAAATGTTCAGACAAAATATATATAATGTACTTTAAGAAGGAATGTGCCAAACATTTTCTATATGTATATAAAATAAAGAGAAATTAATAGATGTTCCAGCCGTGTCTGAACTCTCATTAATGCAGATAAGTGCAGTATCTGTTCAGAATAGTGTGAATGACCCAGCTCTTCAGAGGCTGTGCTGTAACGCTCATCTGTTCTGTCAGTTGAGAGGATGATAAGATCTCAGCTGTAGAGCTCATGAAGGCTGCACTCTTAAATTATGTAAGCCAGGCCTCTGGGTGCACGCGTGAGCTGCCATCTTCCTCTGTGATGGAAAAGAGGTGCCAGTGCAAGAGTGCTATCAGTGGACACTGCTGCTGCCTCAACTGCTCAGGAACAGCTCCAAAATGCTGCTTATAAAAGGGCAAAAACCTGGCACTGTTCAGTTTTACAGATTAGTTCAATGCAAATGACATTTTACAAACAAAAACAACAACAGTGTATCCAAAACTAATGATAATGACTCAGGTTACATATGAGAGTTAAAGCTTAGATTTAGTCTCTCTAGTTTTAAGTGTCGTATGTACTGTCAAACCACAAAATATAACTGGTAAGTAATTATTATTATTATAACATGATGAAAATTACCATGAATTTAGTGATGAAACATTTGATATGAAGCATTTAAGTGTGTTTCTTAATAAATCACTGAAGGCGTAGTGCTGTATTGTACCTTTTATAAAGGCTTTTTTTTTTTCTGGCAAAAATGTTTTGCACTGGTCAGGGGGTACGTGGCTGGGAAATATTTCGAAGGGGGTACACTGCTCTAAGAGGACAATCCTCACACAATCACTGATCACAGATATGAATAGCTCTACAGTACAACACACCTATGGAAGAGATGTTATTCCAAGAAAACCAGATCAGACAATATACAGAATATTCAGATCGATTTGAATTGAGAGAGTATAATTATGTGTGCAGCTGACTTGAAAGATAGCTAATCATTGCATTTGGATGCACACACATAATTATACAAACCTCCGTTCCCTTATGGCTGGATCAGCATTGGCCCTGGGGCCCCACATTCACTGTTTTTGGCCACTTGGGGGCAGTAGAACAAGTTGAAAACATATGACCCCCTTGTAAAGTGGCGAACATATCTGTCTCATAGCAGCTAAATGCTTCACCATGTTCACCAACTAGTCTCTAACTGTGTCTGTCTGCTGTTTGCTAGTGGACAGGTAGTGTACAGCGGGTCTATCAGAGCTTTTACAGTAAAAGCAGTACCTCAGTGGGATATCTACGTTGGATTCTTGCCCAAGCTTTCCAGTCTTTCCTGGAACATAACCCGGTGGCAACCTGGACTGGTTACAGTATTGCATCTTTAAGTTTGAAAGATGTTTTATTTAGAACATATTTAAATTCACGTCATGTCCTCAGAGTGTGGAGGCCACCTGTCAGTCTCTGGTGCTGCTCACAGTTGTCAGTAGTCAGAAGCAGTGGAGGATATTTGGAGGGCTGAAAGGACATTGTTGTCTGTTATTGTTTTTAAATCAAATTCTAAGTGCAGATGCATTGGAATCAGCCTGCTGTTGCTTCAGGAAGCAAGGCTGATGAGAGTGGAGTCTGCAGGCTGTAAAACCAAAATAAGGAGTTGATAGAGGCTAAAATGCTCCATAGAGTGGAGAGTAACTAAAGTCAGTAATAATTCTGTGGATTCATCACTATTACCAACACCTTGCAAGTTTCAAGTAGTTATTTCATACAATGCTAATGTAAAGTCATTTATGTCATTTTGATACTTGCCCTACCTCTCTATCATCCCCCCTTTAATCCCTGTATTCATTGCGGACTCATCATTTCTCATCTCTCCACCAGCACTCACAGTTTCAGGGCCTCTGCCAGTCATCTAAACCTGCTCCTCACTGAATCCAACTTACTCCTTGGTCCCTCATTTAGCCCAACAGTACATGTACCTGCTCTCAAGTCTGTCGGATCATCTATGCTGGCTCCATGGCCAAGCTTTCCAGCCCTTCCCGTTTGTCAGCATCCAGTCCCTGTTCTGAAAACCTCCCCATGAGCTTTTACTCATCTTGCAGCTGATGGGGGCCCCCTAGTGGTTTAATCTAGCCATACTACAGCCTGCAAGAATATAGGTATTGTTTAAAGACTGTAACTATATGCTTATATTTCTTCACTAGAAAATACTTTTCTTTTAAAATAAATGACACAGCTTGTCATCAAGATAGCCTTTCAATTATTGAAGTCAACAGAGGGTGCTGTTGTATAGAAAATAGTCCACATACAGATTGTACAGTTTCTAACTTTTACACCCAATTCCTTTTTTAAGAGTCTAAATAAAAGAGGTCCTGATTGACAGTATTGCATCTTTCAGTTTGACATGTTTTTTTTTTTTTTATCTAGAACATATTTAAATTCACATGATGTCCTCAGAGTGTGTAGTGGCTGAATGATGTTTCAGGGTCAGTCACTGGTGCTGCTCACAGTTCTCAGTAGTGTCACAACCCGTCTCAAGGCTGGACAAAGAAGGGGAGAACACACATGAGTGTTAACTGAGTTTATATACATAACTAAAAAAATGAAGCCAAAGACAAACTAAATTCAACAAAACCAAACAGGGTGGAAGCCAAGGGAGCAAGAGAGACTTATTGGAAGACTATATAGACTGGAGGCAGTCTACCAGGTGAACTGAACTGACTCTTGCTGATGACCTGACTCACCCACCAGGCTCTTGGAGGGAGAAACCTGATCAAAGGGTCGTCACACACCCCCACTTACAAAAAAAAGTGGTTCCACCACAAACTCTGGAACTACAACAATAAACATAATTTACAATTAAAATTGGCATTTCACACTGAGCCACCTAGTCCTGTGTAGTGTACCTCCCACCAATACCCACACTCTGTCCCTTAAGTTTGTCCACCCTTAGACATCCACAACCTTGGTACCAGAGCATCTTTAAGACTAGAGAGAAAAACAATGAACATGAAGGCAACCAACCCTCACTATTAAACAAACTGATCCAAACAGATGTAGAGCATTCAGTCCCAGTGTGCATTAACAAAACCAAAAGGTAGCCCAGACAAACTGTAGTCTCCCCCAACATACAAATAAGCACTTAAAGCAGTGGGTCCAGAAAGTACCTGCTATGAAGTTACCACCAGAGAACCACATGATCCTGAGCATATAGTCTACCCACTTTCACTGCCGCTTTAAGCGGTCAAGTTGCGACAAACTCACCACTAATTATTGCCATACCTAATGGGGGACAGTTACCAAATGGACACCTTAAACCAAAATGCACAATGGACTTAACACAACTTACTTAGCAAAAACAAAAAAGGATGAAAGGACTGGTTTCTTGCTCTCCCCCCAAAAGAAAAATAAAGTCATGTATGATACTCCCCAAGGTAACAAGTAGTCCCAACATCAGAAAACATGCTGACACACTAATTAACAAAAACTCAATTGTCACAGTGGTAGCACAACACAAACCAAACCAGGCCAAATCACCAAAAAGGTCAATTTTATCCCAGATGAGCCCCCACTTTGTCACAGCATGGCTCAAGGGTAGGACAAAGAGGAGGGGTCAACACATGACTTTTTAACTAAATGTTTAGTTAACAAAATATAAGTGACACAATGATAATATAAAGTATGTCAATCAGTAGTGTAGGGCATGTTTGTGTGAGTGACAGTGAAGTGTAATGAACAAAGAAAAGTCTAACCCAAACAACAAATCATATACCAAGGAAGAGAGGGAGAAATTGACTGACTCCTCCAGCTTATAAAGCTGAGGAGCAGCAGGTGATAATTAGTGATGCACTTCCTGCTTCCATGCTAAAAGGGAAAGACAGCCCAAACAGGAAGTCAAGAGGGCTGAAGCAGTGGAGGACTGAAGGGTTTAAGTAGAGAGGCAACTTTAAATCAAATAGAAGCGTCTTTACAGTTCAGATGCATTCCTGGAAACCAGACACAAAGTAGGAGGACATATCATTGAAGGAAACAAAACATATTACATTGAATTCATTTTGTTTTTAAAATATATTGATCCCAGGTGTGAGTGCTGCCATTAGAGAACCTACCTGTGCTCTTAGTGCCTCTGCAGAGACAGTGAAGTTGCGAGTTGTGAGTTGCTGCACACTGCAGTAACATCGTCCATCTTTCTTTTATTTGGACACTGCCTTTGGCCTTCCAGTGGATTCTTAGCTGACTCGTTTTGGAGGGACAGGTCCTCCACGATGACATCCTCTGTCTCTCTCAGCCAGTTGAGAGCAGTTTGTCCTCGGATGGACAGATTGGCCATGAGAACAGTGAGCTTTTTCACAGACTCATTCTCCTCTCTGACTCTTAAAGACTGAAACACAATATTTGGATATTTGTTAGGACCTTTGAATCGTTTTTAACTGACATAGAGCAGTGTGAATGTATCTGTATCCTCTGCAATGATGCCCTTATGCACAATTAAAGGTTTTAATTATATTAAATGTCCATTTGGTCTCCATATGGGTCCCTTTCCCTCATTTTCTTTGAACTGAGTGAATATTACTATGATAAACACAATATGTTGGATGTGATACATTTATTACAAATATTATTTGTTTGGTAAATATATCACAACATAGCCTACCTACCCTCATCTAAAATTAAATTTTATTTTGAAAGAAAATTTTCTATCCAAATGTAGTGGAAAGAATATTTTAAAAGTATTAAGTAGTTATAATATTTAAATAATACATGTAATGTTTGCAGGCTATGAGGTACTTTGAGTCTGCTTTTTTTACTTCTTAACTTTTATTCTATTTTTGTTGGTTCTTATTTTTTTCACTGTAACTCTATGAAGTCCTGCCCTCTCTAACGATGTTGTTTGAGAGAGTTTTTGTGGGTTTTTTCGTGTTTTAATGCCGCTTCCACCAGGACACACTGGCGTTGTTTACTCTATGCTTTATACTAATGCCGGCCGGCTTGGTGGACAGACCAGCGAACAGCTCTGTGGCCCACTTGCCTAACTGCTGCCGTTGATATCCGTCCATATCATCTACTGAGAGAGATCCCTCACGTCATCATCGTCTTTGTATATCCCTCCACCTGCAAACCCAACAAGCAGAAGCCTGCAACCACTCTTTCCATTTCCCTTCTGAGAATATTAAAGTATTACTGATTCTGATAATCCATTCACACTGTCTTTCAGATGCTGTAGTGGGCTCTGCTTTAAAGCTAGAGTTAAGATACATCATATGAAACTAGATGAACTAACGCTCCAGAGTTAGGCTCTTTTTTCTTTCTTTTTTAAATTGACACTGTCAGCAAAGAGCCACCAGTCAGATTCAAACCCATGTTCGCTGTAGCAAGGACATGGTGCACCAGCTCTACCAGGTGAGCTATCAGGTTTTAAACAATGAAATCATAGCTGACAAATCTAAATACTGAGTGAAGTTGAACAACACCTATAGATGTTTTGACACTTCCGCTGTACTGCTCTACGGCACATGTGCAAAATTGAGCTCTGCATTAGTTCCAGGAGCTTAAAGTTACAAGTCCAGTTTACTCAGTGAACTCTTATACCTCTTTCAGGCAAAACAAGTACATTACTCACATTACATGAGATTACTCAAAAGGAGAGTGGGGAATAAAGTACACTAATTTAGGTCAGAATAGGTTTCACCTTTTACAGCAACGCTACATATTCAGTCATGCAATATCAGCCCTCCATTCTAGCCAAACAACTCATGTCATCAAGGACTTTCTTACTTTTTTCACTCGCTTTTTCATTTTTTTTCTTTTCATTTTCTCCATTTTAGTCTAATCTCAGAATGAACTCCCAAAAAGTATTCTCCTCACTCGATTATCTTTTAACTTTTTCATTTTTCTTATTTGTAAAGAACATAAATTTTTTCCACTTATTATGGCAGAAACGTGTTTTGTAGTTTGAGTAGTTCACTACACAAACATTGGGGGGGAAAGTAATTCAACTGCTCGAATTGTGTAGTTAAACTACTAATTTTATTACATGTAGGTCACAACTCCCCAATACTGCTCACAGAGCTGGAGTCAGTGTCAGGAGGTACTGCTGGGTGGATGAATAAACTGATGTTTATTGAGAAATAGTCAGCATGTTAATGATCATTGTTCAAGCACCAAAAATTCCAAAGGCTCTTCTCAGAGGCAACTAAACTAAACTACTTGTTGATACTAAGACTTTGAGTAATTTACCGTAGAGCCCACTGACCTGTGGACCCCACTGAAAGCAGAAACACAGAGATACACACAGATCAACAGACACACAAGTCATCAGATACTTTGATAGTAATCTTCATCAGTTACCTCAGTACTTTTTACAGATTTGATGGTTTATATCAGCACATTCTTAAAGGTCCAGTGTGTAGGATTTAGTGGCATCTAGTGGTGTAGTTGTATATTCCCAGTGTAAAGGAGACACTGTGGTGCAAAAATCTGAAAGCCCCTTTGGTTTGTCTCTTCTGGGC
Organism: Morone chrysops; assembly: GCA_019097615.1. Taxonomy (NCBI): domain Eukaryota; kingdom Metazoa; phylum Chordata; class Actinopteri; family Moronidae; genus Morone; species Morone chrysops. Next base: position 22,742,065 of record JAGRRF010005532.1, read on the forward strand.
TACGATAGAAACATGGTGGGCTCCATGGAAGGCAACCTGTAGCATCTGTTGATAAAAAATAGCTCATTCTGAGGTTAAAAAATATCTGCTACAATTCCTATATTCAGGTGATGAAAACATACCTATAAATATTATATTATATTTCGGAGACAGTAGATCCTCCTAAATGTTACACACTGGACCTTTAATGTGCTCAAATAGTCAGAGGGCAAATATTTTTATTATTTTTTTAAGATTAGATTCAACTTTATTGTCATTGCACAAGTACATGTACTAGTCAACGAAATGCAGTCAGCATCTAACCAGAAGTGCAAAGCAGTAAGTAGTGCAGGGTAATGTGAATATGTGCAAAAATATGTTAAAATTGTCATTGTTCACAAGAAACACACAAATCAGCTAAAGTTCAGGAACTTGTGAACTTCAGTCTCATGAGCTTCTTATGAGCCTCTGCTCTCTCCCATTGCACTCCATGCAGCTCCACCTGCACCCACCTGTGTTCATCTGTCATATGGTGAGCAGTCCCAGCCACAGCAACTTGAAAAACAAATAATAAAGATATTAACATGTTTCCTTAGTGACTGTTGACTGTCTGTTGATTTAATAAAGTAAAGATATTGCATTTTGTTCCTAATATATATGGATTTCACTGACCCATGGGATTTCAGGATTTCTCTGCAGTTGTAGGTCATCTCTTGAAAATGCATTGTGTGCTACTGCCCTCTAGTGGGGAGGTGACTCATCCGCTGTCTCCATGTTCTCACATCAGCAGGACAGGTGGTCTGAATAACAAGCTTAGAGTTGATTGCATCCATATAAAACCTCTCGCAGTGTCGAATCGTCTGAGAGAACCTTCAACACATGATTGTGTTCAGGACACGACAATAGAGTGTAATTAAGCATACTGAGATCTAAAGTTAAAAATGGAAATGGAATGGAAAAAGTACATTTGTGCACTGAAGGACAAGCATGTCTGATAAAAGGAGCTGTGTGTGTGTGTGTGTGTGTGTGTGTGTACTGTAGATTGATGCTCACTGTCCAGCATGTTACTGTTTGTAGCTGTCAGTAACCACTCGGTGCCCTCAGTGGTTTCCAGTTTCCCAGTGAAACCAGATGCTGATCAATGGGGCAGTGTGACACCTCTGAACAGGGTTTGGACAGACCAGGAGTGTCTGTTGTGACAGATTTGGTTACTGATTCATTCAGACTGTGGGTCAGCTCCTCCAGATCAGGACATTGGTCTGTGACACTGAGCTGAGTAGCCTATAGTCTGTAGCTCAGTGATATCGGCTAGGCTAATACATTTTTTATTCAAAAAAACTAGTGGCCACAAAACGCATGAAGAAGCACCAGAGTTAGTGTTTGGTTTGTCCGTTCTGGGCTACAGTACAAAAATTGTGGTTCAACATGGCGGACTCCTCAGGAGACCTGTGGTGTCTGTAGATAAAAACAGATCATTCAAGCACACACAAAGAAAAAAAACACAACAAAGCACACAACTCCACTGTATTACTTTATTTGAAGACTCTACCTATGAATATCACAAAAAAAGTCATACAAATAGAAAACATCACACAGAAATGCCATGTTATTAAACTGTACCATTTAGGGGGTCTTTGAGGGAGCAGAGCAGCACCCGATATCAGGTCATTCTTATTCTCAGGTCAATCTCATCAAGTATCACAAATCCTAAATATACCAGTCTGTATAAATGACACCAACATAGTAACTGCCCATATCAGTGCAGTCTAAAAGTTAGATTAAAGGTAACAAAGTACAAATAGTCTAACCGGGCTTCAAGTCAGTGCACTTGGACCACTAGGGCTTCATAGAGCATAATGAGGAACACACCGTCAAACTGTCACACACAGTATTACAAGTGACTTTCACGCTTTGGGGACATTTTCTTTTATGCCAGTGTAGAACAATGCTGACAGGATCAGCTTTAATTAGCAGGCCTTTGTGTGACAACGCTGATGAAGCACTTGCACGGTTATCGGTCCATCCCTCTTCAGTAAGACACAGCTGCTGTGAACCTTGCTGCTTTCCCCATCTTTCCCTCCAGCAACAACTCTCTGTTTTAATGCCTAAAATCTGTACTACAAAAATAGTAACCTTAAGTGATGTCTAGAGGAAACAAAGTGCAAGAGTCTTCGCTAAAGAGACGGATATAGAACAGTAGGTAAGTACACTTAGATCAGAGGTGCATGAGAGAAAGACAGATTCCTTACACTGGAATCAGATCCACAACTTTTTGACTTTGGCTAAAACTGAAATGTCTAAACTGAACTATTCATGCACCACAAAAACATTACACATTCAGGTATTCTCCAAGAATTTCATTGGTGTGAGGGTGAAAGTGCCTCTGCGGCAGCATTCATATTAGAGCCTGACAGATCACCAGCTAATTGAGCTTATTAGGGATGTCACTTCTTTAAACAATCTGTTTGGACTAGAGAGAACATCAATAACCTTGTTGGAGCAAACAGGACATGCAAAGGATCAAAGTGACAGTAGCCATGTTTTCGTCAACATGTATCACAAATTTTAACCAAATTTCTGCAAAAGATTATGTGGAGGAATGGTTTCCATCCGCTAGCGTTTTGCAATTATTAGGAGTAGTTTCACTGAGATATGCAGCCGGACAACCAGAAGAAAAGGACGTAACAAGATGGTGTATTTAAAAGAGCACCATTCACACCTCAAACGGTGGAAAACAATGCAGGAAACCGGATGACAATGTGATATTTCTGTTTGTTTCATGTATTATTGGAAGGTTCCATCAGATCTCTGTGCAGCGATCGTGGATGTATAATAGAGCCATGGGAGCGATGAGGAGGCTGTCATCAGTCATGTGACTTAGATGTTCGCAACGTAAGTCAGAACCTTTCCTAATGTGATATTTCAAAATATGTTGATTGAAACAGGACTAGTGTCTTCTATGAACCAGTAGAAGTTATTTGAAGGGTTTGAATTTTTTAATAAAAAGTGAAAGGTATATGTTGGCCGCCAAATAACAAGAAATTAAAGTACAGAAATCCTCAATATATGTTTGAAATCAAAAACATAATTAATCCCCCCACTAAGCAATGACAAGCGTATTTTTCAATTGTAAAATCTCAGTACATATCTCGGTCACGATTCTTTGACAACCAAATTTAAGGGATCCTGATCAAATATGTTTTTCCATGTGACGTGTCTGTGTTAAAAAACTGACGTACGGTAAACAGTTAAATGGTAAATGGATGGACCTGTACTTGTATAGCGCCTTTCTAGTCTTCCAACCACTCAAAGCACTTTTTTACACTATGTGCCACATTCACCCTTTCACACACATTCACTCAGCGATGGCAAAGTCCATTGAACAGAAAC
>JAGRRF010005532.1:22748546-22779108 GCA_019097615.1 Morone chrysops
GCTGCCCCTGAGACAAAAATAAGTGGAGAAATGGATGGAAGCTGAGCTGACAATTCAGCATTTGTTTTGGTCTGTTTGAAGCTGCAGGAACTTCAAATAAAACAAGTGAAACAAGGGTCTGCTGGAAGGTAGACATTTGGATTCAACCAGTGACTGTAGCTAAAGAGAAGGAAGCAGTGTCATGGCCCGATCAGGATTAATCAAGCTGCCTGATTCAGGTTGCGAATGACATCACCAAAACATCTAGTGAAAAGACTTTCAGCTGTGGATAATCTGCTGCTTAGTGAATCAGTCAATTGACTAATGATACCAAGCACCACACCAGAGAAAGTTGAGCTGCCTCACCTTTCCTAGAGCCATTAGCAGTGAGAAGTTGATCTTGTCTCTGTATCTCAGGATCTTCAGGATACCATCCAGGTAGACCTGATCTTTACTGAAGCATCCTGCAATGCGAGAGGTCAGAAAAGAAGTTTGACAAGTGTCAATATTAAAACGCTGATATTAATATTTTTAACATATCATGTGAATCAATTCAGGTTTAAACAACCAGTGTTGAACTGTCTGACTCTACATTCACTTTGTAATCAAGCCTAAAACTGGCTGCATATCAGCAAACTCTGACCTGGCTGTGCTGTATCCGTCTGGCCTCTCTTGGCTCGGACGCAGTAGTCCCAGCGGGTGTTGGGGTCCTGGACAAAGCGTCCAAGATTGTGGAAGAGCTGAGAGAAAGACATGCGGCTGGCCTGGTAGACAGTGTAGTAGAGCAGGGCGGCGCGCCACAGAGTGGGGTCTTTCCTGAACAGGACACTATGGATGCTGGCCAGGCCCTCCTCTGTGGGGTTCAGAGGCTTCAGGTTGTGCTTCTTCCTGCCCACGCTGCTGCTCCACGGCTGGTGACAGTTGTTGATGCCACGGAAATAATGTGTGCCTGGTGGACAGAGACAAGGAATGTGTCTGACTTGTCATTAGAATGTCTGCTGGTGAACTATCGCTGGTGACCTACAGGAGGGCCACATTAGAAATAAACATGTATGAGAGCTACTGTACCCACCAATCTCATGCCTCAGCATGCCTTCCAGCCAGTGCTCCCGAGCAGTGGAGATGTTGATGGTCAATGTGGGTCTGCCATTCACCACTGTCATGGATGCTCTGGACAGAAGGTCATCTGTCACCTGGACTACAATCTATCAACACAGATAGGAGTCAGTGTTACTTTTTTGTTGATTACTTTTTTTTTTAAGACACTCAAAATTACAGTGTTGCATGGCTGTTGTATTAGTCTGCATTAGATAGTACATCTGTTCATTTCTTGCAACTCCCCAGGTGGAGCTGAAGGATGTGGCTCAGAAGGATGTCTAAGGCTTCAGTGTGAATGCACCTAAAGCAAGGTCCTCCCTATTAACAACATGATGCTGCCTTACATAGAGTCCAGTCTGATTCAAAAAGTAAGGCTCTCCAGTGCCCAGCAAATTAGACAGAGAGGGTGTGACTGACCTGTTGTTCAGAAAGTATTGATCATCTTTATTCTTGTTTATGTAACAATAAAAGCAAGGTTGGAAGTGAATCCACAGAGAGTAAAATCAAAGTATTTTAGGTGTGTTTAGTTAGTAAAGGTATAGTTGATAACTTCTGGAATGTTGCCTTCAGCTGCTTATGTGACTCCTTCCACACAGTATCCTGTCTTGCCCATAGACTATGTAATAAGTAGCGGACAGAGCCATTCTGACGTCAGCCAATGGTTTGTGGACTTTGATATGGATTGTCACAATTTTGGACCCAGAAGTGTTCACATTTGGACGAGAGTGTGGAGCTGGGGAGTATACACATTGCTGCGCCTCTATCCTGATTGGATCTGACTGAACCCGAGGAGATAGCAACTAGTCAATCACAAATTAGCTCTGCCCTAAAGCATACCCCTACCTTATGGTCTATTTTACTCTAAATGGGACCATCATTTACTAAATGAACATCTTGCTGTATGGAAGAAGACTGAAACTAGAGACTGAGAACATAAACTCATTAGGAAACTGTTTACTGAGCTCATAGATCAAGTCAGAAGTAATTTACTCACAAGGTTAAATACAATCAGACAAATCTTTGGGCCTGCTGGCAATTAGGAAGAATGCAGGTTTAAGGTTTTTCCACATTGGCTTCACCTTTCAGACCCTGAAACTCCCCTCACTCCTTTTACTGTCTATAGTCCCGCCTGCTTCTCTCCACAGCGAGCAAAAAGAGAACATTTTGGCCTGACCTCTTCTACAGTAGCCCAGACCCCAAAACAACAGAATAGGGGGTTGACGTCATTGTGAACCTTTTTTTTTATGTATTTGTCAGCTCTTTTAAACTGAGAGGCAGGCATACTAAATTCACTATACTGAAACAGCAGGCCAGACAGCTGAGCATGTGTTCTGTTTATACTGCACTAGGTGTCTGCATAGGCGGCCATATTCAGATGTGCAGTTGGCGTGTGCTTTCCTAAATTTTGGGCTGCATTTTGATGTCCACAAATATGTCAGTGTGAACCCCCACAGGCATGGGCGGATGACAAAACTGACATTGTGTAAACCCTTGCACATCTTTGTGGCCAAGACTCTGAAAGTTTACTCTGTTGTATTTTCTTTCCACGTGTATGTCTAAACCCATTAGGACTTTACCAAGGATACACAAGATGCATGTATATGTGGTGTTATGTGTTCAGTGGAACATTATTAACTTGGTGATGTAATGTGTATTTGTTGAAGGTTACATAAATGCAGCTGCAAGCAAAGTGCAGGCTGACTTCATTGAAATGGCGGCTTTTTGCAAGGTCTTACTTTTCCCTGGAGCTCATTCACTTAGATGCCCTGATGATGTCTGCTGCTGTGTAATGATGATGTACAAATCCACCATGACACAGACTGCAGACTACAGCCACAGAAAAGTACCAGGCTCTACAGCCTTTTTTTTTTACTACAGTGGGAATTGCCAGAACTGTGTTGTGTTTGTCATTGTCTTAGAATCACACTGTGAAAAAATTTAACATCACGATAGTATGCAAATAAAACACAATGCATCTCCATCTTCAAATAAGCTGAGTCACCATTCCTCTTACCTCCCCCAAGCAACCTTCCTTCTCCATGTATTTTTTGACGTTGTGCCAGATGCGACTCTTGGTGAGGAGGTTGCCCCCAGTGACCTGTTCAAACTTCTCATAGCTGCCATATCGCTGCAGAGCAAGCTCCATGATGTGCACTGCCTGCAAGATATGTGAATTTCATCATGTAAAAGCTGCCCATAACTGTGTTCTGTTGTTGATGATTTCGACAGTCAGTACTTGGCAACATTTCACTTTGGTGCTCCAACGTGGTAGCAATACCTGCTACTACTGTACATTGCTAAAATCAAGTCCAACAGTCAAACAATTAGACAGATATTAAACAAACACTAGTTAGTCGAAATACTTTTTTAGAAGAAAAGTAAGTAACAGTAAAATATTTTTCTATAGAAAAACTATGGGATATAGAGAAGCTGGCATTAATTGGCAAGCACTCTGATGAGGTTCCTCAAGGTTCCATACTTGGTCCTTCCTTAATTCCTTTTCTATATTTAAATGCTCCTGTTAAGTCTCATCAACAACAAAAAAAATCTCTTTTCATTGCAATAGACTAGTACTGCCCTAGCCGAGAAAGGTATAGACTCTTTGGGCTGTTGGCTTGAAGACTCGATTCTTTTGTCTCCTTCCCAGGGTCACAAAGCATCTGTATTTAAAGGTCATTAGGAGCACTAGGAGGAGCCAGAGGAACCTGATTTGAATTTTTTTTTTTTAATTACTGACTGCAGCTTTAATTTGATAAAGAAAATATAAGAGATTTTTGTCTGAGAAATTAAGTCATCTTTTTCTGTCTTCAATTTCATTTTGTAAAAAGGAATTTTGAGAGAATCATATTGTGAACCCATGAATTGTTGCGAATCATCAGTTTAATGTATTGGATTTGTTCCTATACATACTCTACACTGCACTAGTGTCTTTTCCCTGACAAAATCCATGAATTTCATACTGTAAAACAAATGTAATTCAAGTGACAGTCCACTTTCAAAGTTCAAGACAGGAAGAAAGCATGAAAAACTAAGACAGACGCCAGGAATAAACAAACAAGCACAAGCATCCTCCACCACAGGATCATTTTACTGCGTTTCCTGTTGAGCTCACTCACTCCTTGTCTTACTCCATGTGTACTTGTGCTACTAAAAGAGCCTGCAACACACCACAGGGCTGTTTTCCTGTTCACTAGAAACACACGTCTGATCTTATTCATTAATTTGGGGGTTGATTGAACTTGCAAATACTGTGTGTGATTCTTCTATGTGCTCATACTGTTAATGTTGATTTAAAACAGCCACTGAGGCAGTTTTAAACTAATCATCCAGTGTTTGCTAAACTAAATTTGTTTCCTGAACTGATTAATCCTAGCCACTTTCCACTTTCACTTAGACAACAGGCTCACCCTGCATCAGCTCTCATCAGCCCTGATGCTAAAAACAGCCTTGGCAGCATGTCTCTGTGATCACAGTCTCCAATTTGCCTGCTGGCACGTGGAGGTTGCTGATCTGAAAGCAGCCAGCTCAGCACCAACCTCGTGCACTAAGGACACTGTTGTAGATGTGATAAATGACCTGTCACTGCCTCTGGGCCAACTGTCCGAGTGTAGTTTCAGCATGCAAGCTATCAAGTTTCAGGTTTTTGACTGTATCTATTTCACCTTTACCTTGATACAGTATCTTGGATACTTCAGAGACTAATATATTAATTAATCGCAATATGGCCAAGTGCAATTTCCAAGAAGCTTTTGCAATGGTTTTTTTTATGAAGATAAAATGTGTGACAAAAGTCTGTACTGAAATACCCTGACTTACAGATCTTGTTCTCCAAATGTAAGAAAACATGTTTTTCTTTTTTTAAATAATTTTAATAGTTTTGTCATAATAATCGTTTTTTGTTTTTTTTCTATATCATGCAGCCATAACATGACTTTGCTTGCAACCCTGCTACTAACCTCAGTTTATGCAGGTGTGACACTTTAGGGATGCAACAATACACTCATCTCACAATTCGTGCTTGGTTCACTACATAGCCCCCCTGAGCCATGTTTAAATCTGTATTCTTTACAAATCCGTGCGAACAGTATATAAACTGTGCTCACGGATTCATAATCTGTGCCCATAGATGTGTAAACCGTGCATACTGGGCTGGCAGCCAGCAGCAGTAGGTCGGCTTTTGGCTAAAACACATATCACTATACAGTAAGAAATAAGTTATATATTTATCTGAGATTATAACAATTAATTTGAAATATCTACTGTTTACATATATGAAAAATATGCTCTCAAATGTGAAAAATAATGTCAGTATAATGAGTTAATGCAGGTACTGTATGATGGACATATGATATGACAGTAAACTGAATATCTTTGGGTTGTGATTGTTATCACACTGTGTTTTTGTGTGAAAATAAGACATTTGAGGACGTCACCTTGGGCTTTGGGAGACGGTGATCAACATTTTTTGACATTTGATGAATCGAACAATTAATCGATTGAGAAAATGATCAGAAAACAGATCAAAGGTCCAGTGTGTAACATTCAGGAGGACCTATTGTCAGAAATTGAATATAATATTCATAGGTATATTTTTATTAGTGTATAACCACCTGAAATAAGAATTGTTGTTTTTGTTACCTTAGAACAAGCCATTTTTATATACAGAGGGCATGGGTCCTCTTCTGGCGGAGGCTGCCATATTGAACCGCCATGTTTCTACAGTAGCCTAGAATGGACAAACCAAATGCTGGCTCTAGATAGGACCTTTGAAGTTTGTCATGAGTTTTGTGGCCACTGTAGTTTCTCCTACATGCTTGGAATGTAAGGGTGAGGCAAGATGCACTACATTCTACACACTGGTCCTTTAAATTGTTCCAAACACAAACTCTTACCTGTGTGAGAAAATGGTCTGAGGCATTGTTATGCCGGGCCAGGACAAGTGGAGAGACAGGGTTGCTGTACTCAAACTGTGGATTGTAGTTGAAGTCCGACTTAAAAAATTTGGCCTTCTCTTTCTCAACATTAGATGGCTTGATGGCTGAAAGGATGCAGAGCTTCTTGGCATATTCCACTTCCCGCGCGATCGCTGCTTTGTGCAACGAGGGAAGTTTAGTGCGAGGGGAATTGGGGATGCACGCCTTTCTGAGCTGTGGAACTGCGCGAGGGGTCAGGCCCATGGTGCTGCCCACAACTGCGATGTTCCGTGCTGGTTTCGGGACATTGGAATAGCTGCCTGAGAAGACCCGATTTGCCTGTGCGGGTTTACTGCCACCTTCTGCAGCACGCACCTTTTTAGGAGCCATGCCTGGACGGTTTCTTTTACTAAACATGGAGCCAGATTTCAATGATGGTTTTGGTCTTTTGTACGGGGACTGCATCGGGCTCTTCTTCTCCTCCTCCTCAGCCTGCAGCAGGACGTTGTAGCTGCTGGAGCCAGCACTAAAGAGGTCTTTGAGGACAGCTGAAGATATCTTCTCCAGGTACACTTGGCTTGGACTCAGTGCCTTGTCAGTTGAGTTTAAGATGTACTTTTTGGACATTTCTACCTCTGGCCAGTGGAGTCTTTCTGAAAGAAGGAAGATGAGAGACCAGTAAGTAAGGACAGTCTGTTTGCTGCTTACTTTAGAATTCACGTGCACCTTTTATTGATGGCTTGATAGACTAATCCTCTTATCAAGGCAGGATAAAATTAGATCTATTGCAAGCTAAAAAAGAAAGGCCAAACCTGTATTCAGTGTGACAACGCGTGTTTTAACATCTCTATAAGCAAACTGTCTTTCCCAATTTCCTGCTCCTTTCTGCAATCATAACATGATCTGACTGAAATAAACATCATTTGACATCTATTGGAATTCTGTAATGTCAGCAGTCCGTGGCTATGCACCATGAGTCTTGCTATCACAGAGGAAATTATTCTCATCATGTCTCCAGAGACGGGGCAGTACAGCGAAGGAGTTAAGAGTGCCGGGCTGTGCGATTTCCAGCGGGCTCTCTGTTTGGAAAGGAGCACTGAGTCGGAATCCATGCAACCACAGACAGCACAAACTAATGACCCTGCAGCACAGTAATGATCGTTAGAGTATAAATTGGAGCTTCATTGGCCTGCTCAGCCACCGAATCAAATACTATTATCAAACACATGAGCTGGGTGTCTGCTTCATCATTCAGTTTCAACTGATGTGGTACTGCAGGCTACTAGCAGCTCACACTTTTAGGTACTCAACATAGCTTTCCTATCTGGTAAATACTGGTGTGAAAAGTTTGACAAAAAGAATTTTCAAACCAGTTACCAAAATGTGTGACATAATCCTGAAACTGAACGAGATTCAACCGCACAGCAAAATGAATTAATGCTGTCTCACCCATCACCTTAATTAAAATATCAAAGAGTCCTAATGTGAGTTCAAAGCAATAACCAGCATGATTCAGCACACAGTGAGCTCACCAGAATCGGCCTTTCAGACTGCTGCTGTTGGAGTCTTTCCAACACAAATGCGTAGGACAAGATAAGATACCTTATATAATACAATATGAACTATAATCAACTAATCCATTGTTTCCTAGATCAGAATCAGAACCATGGGGGGGGGGGGTTGGTTGCGTACAGTGGCTCAAGTTGCTAAACAAGATATTCTATTAAGAAATAGATAATAAAACGTTAAAATATGTATATTAAATTACAATATATAACAACAACATATATACAGAAACTATTAAAGAGTGTGCAAAAATATGTACATTATATTACAGTATATAAAGATATATAGAAAATAAGACATTCAAATATATAACAGAAGTGTAACTGATAAATACTGATGATCAGTACTAATAATGCTATTAAAAATGAATATTTAAATATTAAACATTCGTTTGTTGTCATTATTTGTTTGTGTTCTTTAATATTTATCTAGAACTCAGTTGATTTAATAACTCATTTACCCAGCTTTAACTGTGCTAAGTTAACACAAAGGATGGCACATCCGTTTTTACTACATTAACTTAGTAGTTTTAAGAAAAGTAGCATAATATTGCTATTACTACGGTATTTACATTTAAGTCCTTATACTAAGTAGGAGAGTTCCAACCTACAGTCACAGGAGAATAAGAGAAACACAAGACAACATTACCTGTCACTTTTATTGACTCCAGCATCCTCTGTTAACGTCTCTGTAAACCTAAAACACCGTGCTGCTGTTCCAACAGTACAAACGTTACTTAGCAAGTCAACCTAACGTTAGCTTAACTAGCCGGCTAATGTTTGTTCAAATAGAGACAAGAAAGCGAGATACCTGTAGGGACTACGTATTACGACACGCAGAAATATATATATATATATATATATATATATATTTAAAACATTTCCCTGACTAACAGCTGAGCTGACAGTCACTGTCCCGCCTACACCGAGCCTCCTCAGCCAAACTCACGAGGAAGAGCCGAGCTGTCCGTGTAGCTCTGTATGAGCTGTTTCCATGGTTTCGCTGGTAACTACGTAATACCAATGGTAATACACACGGACGCTCATGGGAAATGAAGTCCCTCTGAGAATAGGTTAGTGAAAATATCCGCGTTTGGTCTTAAATGTTCCGAGATTCATACACATAATATGTAATTCAGCACTAATATATTGTCAGTGGATTGAATTTAGTGTTAATATTATTGAAACTCAGGCACTTGTTGCTATTAGACACCATGACTGTAGTTTTCTATTATTTTCTATTGATAGGTGGCACCTGTTACCTGCTGGCATTTGTAAAATTACTTATTATGATCCAGATAACTAATTTAATTTAAATGAAGACCCTGCTTGGGACAGTAATATTGAATATAAGAAGAAAAAAATATTTTTGACTAGAGGGGGACTTTAAGGTAGTATTAAACAATGGGAATAAATATATAAATTAAAAACATCGTTGAGTCTAGCTTTTATTCCCCACCAACTGTTATTTTATTTTATGGAAAACAGAACCCTTTAACGACATCTTATTTGGTCACGTCTTGTTTTATCATATGTAGCTTTCCAACCCTAAAGTACACAACGAGCTACAACCTAATTTTCATCAAAACAAACCGGCCTCTGCACTGCTTGAATAACACTGATCTTTATGTACAGTGCGCAGGGACCGTCAACAAATTTCAATAACGGAAATATATTCAATAGCCGTACTCTCATATATTATAGCCTCACCAAAATCACTGCACACATCATTGGCCCCCTCCTGGTTATACTACAAGTGATATTTTTTTATATAACAAAATACTTTTGTATATTGTTGGGGATTTTTAAATAACTCAATAATAACTCAACTATTATGAACTGTAGTGCTACTATATTAACTCCACACATCATTGTTGCACAACTCACAATACCAAGGGGTATCTTTGTTTGGGATTTGTGCTGCTGTCTTTCCGAGGCACTGCGTGTGAAACCATCCTGTACAAGTTTCACACTGAATCTACATAGGGATAAAAAATTGAACATTGAAATGTTCACTTTAGCAAATCTGTAATGCATACAAGTATACAAGATTTGATTACTCTAGTATTATCTCAGGAATTTCAATTTGAGATTATCTGCAGATTATCCACTATTCAGATCATCCACTGATGTTTTCAAACAATTAAAGATAGATTATCACCCTAACAACAGTCCTCATTTCCACAGAGGGAACAGAAGTCATCCTTTGACACTATAATAATTAAGCTATATTACTGTCAAGTTTGTAGAGAGTTGTCAACATAATAATGTAATATTTTGAACAATACCTGATCCTCTCAGATTTTTTTCTGACATTTCTCTTCTTAGATTTTGAAGAGATTGTTTGAATGAATCAATGCGAAATGTCTGCAGTATGTTGATGGAAATTCCATCACCGTCATCTTGGCCAGCTGTATGTCAAAACATTACACGTGCTATGTATAAGTAAAAATAATCACTCTTGCAAAGTAATCAAATCAATTTGCAAATTCATTCAGTATTTCAGTACTCTGTCTAGATATTCTCCTGGTACAGAAGGTTGTTATTGAAATAACCCACCTCTTTTGAATTCATGAATATATACCACAATATTAAAAGATGGGCTCAAGCTAAACGGTGTCCTGGAGTGAACCACACTCTGGGAGTGAATAAAACTGCCTGACTGATGCTTAATGTGTCTTACCAATGTTTCTAGCTGTGGAAAGGACTTAGTGGTTTCAGCATCAAAAAATGAAAATGGCTTGAATTTAATTTCTTTAGCAAAAAAGTACCTGTGTTGTGGGCTTGGACCTCGTAGATGAGAGGCCAGTGCTGCTGTTGTTCTCATTTGTCTTTTTCTGAAGATTTTTGCTCTTTTTAAGATCTTTGCCCTTGTTCAAAGCCAACTTTGCTTTCTTTGGAACAGGAACAGTGGTTGGAGTAATGTAAGATTTGGAGCCAGTGTGGGGTTTTACTCCGTCTGTCTTTGCCCAACTCTCCTGTGATTGAGTTATGTCCTTTGGGTGCATCAGTTTAAGGAGTAACTGCTCAGAGAAGTTATGACACATAATGTGTTATTTGTATCCACCCTGTAGAGAGTCATACATTTTCCTGACAAAGGCACCTGTTTTCAGTCTCCTCTGCTTTTTTAGAATGGAATGTTTAACTATTCCAAACCATCTCTCCACATGGCAGTTTGTGTCTCTTGTTTTGCTTGGGCCAAAGGTGTCATCTTTTTTGTCAAATAGTCCACTCCATAGGGGGAAAAGGCCCAGGTAGTATTCAAAAGAACTGGGCAGAAGTATGGATTTTCTTCATCTTCTTTTTCATGCTCTCCTTGCACCTCCTCCAAGACCTTCTTTAAATCATAAGTGAAGGGAGATTTGCCTACAATAGTGTGGGCATGTCTTCGTTCTTTATCATTTTCCTCCTGAGCTAGAGGACTGTCTTCCAGTTTTCTCCGTCTCTTCCATGTCAGGAATCTTGCTCTTTTTTGTAGGATTTTGCACCCTGGCAAATGCAAATGTTGCAAACTCCTTTAATACGTTGTCTTTTATTTTTCTCCCAATAGACTGAGCAACAGCTTTGAGCATGTGTGCAGACCATATGTGAAGCACTGTAAACAGTTTTATATCTTTCCATGTCTAGCATAGGCCCTGTCCAAGACGTTTTCAATGCTCTCCCTGACAGAAGAACAATTGGGAATAGTGCATTAGCCAGAATGTGATTGGTGGTACAGAGTGTTCTTTGGGCAGCATTTCAGAGACTGAGAGGGGAGGTAGTGGTCTTCTTTCTGCGGTGTTGCACCGTTATGCTTATTCCTGTTTCAGTATACATATGTACACCAAAGGGGTCAACTTGTAAGTGCTGTATGTAGCCAGGCATCTTGTGAAAATAGAGGTCACATTCCTTCATGATATTTTGAGTTAGGTACATCTCCATGAAAACATCATCATGAATTCTTGTCCCTTTTGTAACCTCTGAACTAATCACTTTTAACTTTTTGTTCACACATTGTCTTATGTTCCCTGAAATCAGTTCAGCAGCTGGTGTTTTTTTGAGTTTTCTGTGGAACACTTGGCTCAGTCCTTTATGTAGAGCTCTTGCAATTCTCCCTCTCCCTGTATTTACTGCTGGTCTGAATTTTCTCTCATTTGTTTTGTGTGCCACTGTTCCTCTTTGTAGCACATATATCTTTACCAGGTTGTCTCCCACTGGCTCCATTCCTTTTTAAAAAGTATTTGGCACTGCAGGATGGGAATGTACAAACAGCAGTTATATTTAAATAAAGACTGGTAATTTTCCTACTGTGAAGATGTTTTATGTGCTGGCTACAACAAAGGGTACAACAAGGACAACAAGAAGCTGTTATACAAAACATTGGTCCATGGTTGCCTAGGTTTTGTGGAACAGTGTGGCAGAAGACTTTTTTTCCATTTCTTGTTCACAGTTATTGTGAATCTCTTAGGCAGCACTGGCAACTTTCTCCATTTTTTTGACGTGTTTAGGTTGAGCTCTTTTCTTTAATCTTTTTTTTTTATCTTGCTCTTCTCTTACTTCATTCTTATCTGAGTCTTTCTGTGAAACTGCTTCATTTTCTTGAACTGCATTTGCATTGTCATTTTCTCTTCTCTTCTCCTTTAACTTCATCCGTATTTGGGTCTTCCTGTGATACTGCTACGTGTTTTTGAACAGCACTCTGCAATGTCATTTTCTCCTGTTCTTCTTTGACTTCCTTGTCTTCTGTTTCCTCATCCGACACTACTTTGATATTTTGAGTCATATTTAGACGCAGGTCCTCTGTCCCACTGTCTTCACATGCTTCTGTGTTATGTCTTTCATCCTCATTATTTATTTCCTGATTTATAATAAGATCCTTCACTCCATTACGATTCTTGGTCCATATGACCCACAGCCAGTAACGATTTTTCCTCATATCTTGAGCAAATATGTGTACAGATAGTTCTGTGTGTCTTTCTTTTTGTATGCTATTTATAGAATAATACATTTGTTTGGGTCTTAAATTGACAAACATTGTATTTATTAATTATGCACAACCTAAAGTTCAAATTTCAATTTCTGAACAGCTATAGTTCTACAAACTATGATAATCACTACAATGAAAAGACAAATAAAGATAAAAGATTACTTACATATAACCAAGGAGAGATTGTGGTGGTAAACTGGCAAAGCTATCCGAAGGCAGAAAATAGCAAAGTAATCGCAAAGGCAAAATGATGTCATTTCCCATCATCATGGTTCTGCAGCAAAGACTAAATCTCATCACTGCAGGTGGAGCTTAATTGACAGTTGCTCCTGATTGGATGGTGATCAAAGTCGGTGAGGTCACCATGGGGTGATCAATGAGTTGCCATGCCTTTTTTTACAGATGTGCTACACACGTTTATTTCTGCAGCACCTTGGTCAAGTCTGTATCTTTTAAATGTGCTATATAAATAAACTTTATTTAATTTGAAGCGTAACCACAATAACACTCCACAAAACTGAGTTGTTTATTGTGAAAATAGCAGTTGTAGTATCACCAGGAGGCGTCCAATGATGTGTTATTGAATATCTTTTGTGATATATATTTTCGTTATTGAAATTTGTTGACGGTCCCTGCGCACTGTACATAAAGATCAGTGTTATTCGAGCAGCGCAGGGGCCGGTTTGTTTTGATGAAAATGAGGTTGTAGGTCGTTGTGTACTTTACTAGGGTTGGAAAGAGGCATCGGTTGTGTTAAAAATGTTTCAGTTATGAGTTATTGATGCGGTTCGAGTCTGTGAATATATTGCCCACTTTCTCTTACTAGGGGAGATCAGCATTACCTCTCCATCTGGACCAGTTTTAAACTAAAATAATAGTACAAATAATAAATCAGGCTGCTGAGGCAACGCTATGGGTTAACTGATAACTAATCTAGAGCAGCCTGGGAGTTAAGTTTGTGAATGCTAAAAAAAGGTATTTTATTTGGGTTTTTAGTAATGAATGATATTGTATGCTCCCTTCAAGTAATCTGTGTAAGCAGTGAAATAAAATGAGTTAAAAATGTTTAAATTGATTGAGTCACTATATTGTATGTAGGGTTTCGGTTAAATGGTGAAGATGTTTAATCATATATAATTAGAGCAACCAATCTGAATTAAGAATGAAAAACGCACGGTTACATTGCTGTAATGAAAGGAGACTCCTGTGCATCTGTGCATCAGTGGGCGTATGTTTTAACCGCTTCTTGTGAACCGCTTTGTGTGAATACACAGATGAGTGATTGATGAAACATGCCACGGTGGAGGGATGTGTGTACTGTGGTGGCGGTGGTGTGCGGTCTGGGTGTGCCTTCGTTGTGACAGCTCGTTTTCTACTTACCCGGGCTGTGATTGGCCCAGCGCGGCTCCTTGATCATGATTGGTTTTCAGGCGCTCCGTTCAACTGTTGGAGTCTGCGCAGTAGGCGCAGCGCTGAAATTCAAATTTGAACAGCAGTTGTTTTGTGCACAGAGAGAAGAGAGGAGCCGAGAAGAGAAGCTGAGAGTCGCTCAGCTCGCCTCACTACGTCCTGTTTGCGTACACGGCTTTTAAAATACCAAGTTGATACCAAGGGACAAGCTGTCAAAAATGGATCCATTTACTGAGGTGAGTCGGTGAGCTAACTCAACTAACGTTAGTTAGCTATCGCCACATATGTAACGTTATGTTAGCTATCGAAAGGTCGACTCGAAAGTGGCGTTAACGTTACCTGCTAATGCTAAGCTACCTAACGTTACAGTTAGTATTTTTATAACATTGTTAAACACATGTTAGATACATTAGTGGGTCAACTTCTTTATTTCCGTATTACTTTAACGTAAACTGACGTTACCAGACATAAATATATAACTTAACGTTAATACATTCAAACAGGGCCAATGGAAACCTCTCACGTGCTGTTTCTTTGTCTTGTCAATCTTCGGAAAGAACAAATGTAAAATACAAATAACAACTAACTTAATAGCTAACTAACAGGTTCCAGAGTCCTGTAACGGCTGGATATTTCATCTAGTTTTCTACATGTTATAATTGATCCTGGCTGCTGACTGAGCAGCTCCTTGTACAGTATCATAACAGCCATACTCATGTACCAAAACACACCACAATAACCTAACGTTATTCA
Organism: Morone chrysops; assembly: GCA_019097615.1. Classification (NCBI taxonomy): domain Eukaryota; kingdom Metazoa; phylum Chordata; class Actinopteri; family Moronidae; genus Morone; species Morone chrysops. Next base: position 22,763,231 of record JAGRRF010005532.1, read on the forward strand.
AATGTCACAGCTTTGTCTCCATTTAAGGCAATGGAATGTGTCAGGGCTGGAATTTGTCCAACACTTGGCACTCTTTACTTTATTTTTCTCTTTGCTTTGACTGTTGTTACCAGCTAAAACTAGAAATGATTAATATCTAATAACATTTCTTGTTATTCCATTATCCAGGCCAGCACAGTTTGAAATTTCAAACCCAGGAACCACAAGCAGGAGTGGCTCATTGTTGAGGAATGCTGCTAAATGTGACTTCAGGTTTTCCACAGTGGCTGGAGAAGGCGTGCGGTGCAGCTGCAGGAATGTGTTAGGGCTTGCACAGTTAACGTACAGCACAGTAAATCAGATTGTGTGAGGCAAAGGGAGGGAAATGTCATCATCTAAAGAAAAGAGGAAGGGAAAGAGGGCAAGCAAACAGAGGCCTTTTTATCTCTGGTGGAGAAGGACTGTTTTGTGTGTCTTATGTTCCTTGTTAAAGTAGCCAACATACAGACAGACTATGCTGTCCACATATTTGCTCTTGTTCAGCAGTAATCCTGGCTGGAAAATGGAGGATTGGCATATTTTTGCCTTTTTGAAAAAGCCACAGAGTAATTACCCAAAGCAACGAGAGTAATTCTAAATAGGTCTCAGATTCTTTCACTGTGTAGTAGGGCTGCAACTAAAGATTATTTCAGTATTGAATAATCTGTCAGTTATTTTCTCAATCACTTGATTAGTTGTTTGGTCTTTAAAAAAAAAAAAAAAGGGTCCGGAAAATATTGAAAATGTTAATAAAAAGCTTAAAGTGACATCCTCAAATTTTCCATTTTGCCCACAACCCAAAGATATCAATTAATATCTTTATAACGTATTAATTTCAAGGTTATAGAGGGCTAAAGAAACAAAAAATATTCACATTTGACAAGCTGAAATCACAGAATTTGGATTTTTTTTTTCTTTTTCTTAAAACATGTCTCACAACAGCTCTATAGCCTAAACACATTTACAGAGGGAAGTCATGAACTATGCTGCAGAGGCAAAACATGCGTACAGTTAGAAGCTGTAAAAAGTCTCCATCTCATTGAGGGTGTTTGTCATTCCCCCCTCATAGCAGCTGCTGTGAGGTTTCTCTCTCTCTCTCCCAGCCACCACAAGAAGGGAAGATGTTCTCGTTAATGAAGGAAAAAAAAGTTTACTTTTGGGTTTCAGGTAACCTGAATAAATACTGACATCAACAACCAAGAAATACATTCAAATAAAAGGACTGGTGTGTAAAGTTAGAGTAGACCTGTAATGATTGGTCAGTCGAATATTTGTCAACCATTAACTTTATCACCAACTATTTTGATAATCTATTAAGCAAGTATCTTGATGTCCATTTTTTGGGCCAAACAGCTAATTCAGCAATTGAAAAAATGATTGACTGATTAATCAATAATGAAAGTAAGCGCAGCCCTAATTTAGAGCAATAAAATGATCTATGTCAATTGATTTTAAGCCTGCAACATCCATAGCATGTCAGGTTCTTTGTGGATCTGTAATGTGTGTTTTATTAATAAATAAATAGGGCTACTATTTGGGTAATTTTTGTTCTAAGAGTTTGTGTTTTTGTGCAGTAAGTATGGAGTTAAGCTGGGAGCGATCAGCCTAAAGATCGAGTTATGCTCGTTCAGAACTCGTTCATACAGCGAGTTTCTGACCACTTTACTGTCTGTAGTTTTTCTGAATGGTCACACTGATCGCAGGGTGAAAAGCTGGCCGTTGGAGTTGCTGTGATATCGTTGAAATATGGGGATAATAATAGTGCACATTTTCATATTGTTGCACCTGGTTGTTCAAACGAGAAGTGACAAATAGTTGTCAAGAATGAGTAAAGAATCTTAATCCCACGGTGGAAAGGTGTGGGAGGAGGGGTTTCTGAAACTGATGATCATCTGACAAGGACTTCTGAAGAAGCATACTGCTCACTAAGCTTTGTAGGCATGGTCAGTGCGCCTAGCTGTTTGCAAAGAAATAGTTTCATCATGTGACTCCCCCTAAAAGCCCAGATAGTTGCTTTTATGTTTATAAAGAGCTAACAGGACAAAACATTCAGAAGTGTGGGATCACTTGACTAAATTCTAATTCTAATAGTGAAAATGCAGTTAAATCAGTAATTCGGGAAACAATTAATAATATTAAATCATAAAATAACTGTTTAATCTTTTCATGTCATATCTTTTATGTTTTGCACCAAAGTAGTATTATTATTATTATTATTAATATTATTATTATAGTAGATAAGCATTATGGGTATCAATAAAACCCTATCAAACCTACAGGGACGTAATAAAAACAAAACCTCTTAAAAAAGTATGTAATCCAATACAGTAGTCCTGCCACAAATAGTACCTCCTGAGCAACGTCTAATATAACATTAAGAGATCGTCAGTTCTTTGGTTTGAGGCTTTAATGTGTGTGGTTGTTGTATGATACAGTAAATCATTGTGCAGGTGATCATACTAGTATGTCCAGCCTCTGCATGTATAAAGCAGCCATAGAGTAACTTTTTTCCCCTGTCTAACCAGAAACTGTTGGAGCGGACCCGGGCTCGCAGAGAAAACCTGCAGAAGAAAATGGCAGAGAGGCCAAATGCAGCCAACAGGCCAATGGTGAAAAGGCCCAGAGAGCCACTGGCTGACACCAATAGTGTGCTCAGTGAGCCAGTCATTGATAAAGGTATGAACACTCTGCTGTCAGTTGGACCACCACATTGCAGCTCTACTCTTTGCTCACATTTCCCCATCACCTCCTCCCAGTTCCACAGGGCTCCACCAGGCCTTCTCCTTCCAAGCGCAGTCGCTCAGGGGAAAATGTTCAGCCTGCAGCCGACGAGGAGAACCAGGAGCCGATTTCGATGCGACCCGTGGCCCCCACGCCCCCCGATCCCATAACAGACAAGAAACCACCCGTTGGCCCCGCCAGCGTCCGTCCTTCCTCATCCCTGGAGAAGACTGCTGCCCGGCCTGCTGTCCAGTCTCAGCCAGGGCAGCTGAAAGCTGCACTACCACAGCCAGAGAGGATGACCGTCACCCCTGCCCCTGATCCTCCCAGCAGCACAGAAGCAGAAATGGGTCCTGTCAGTTCAGCCCCGCAGAGGAACAAGGAGGACCTGGTGGAAGATCCAGCTCCATCTGCTGCTGGCATGAAGTCTCGTCTGCATAGGCTGGCAGAGCAGAGAAAGTGTTGGGATGGCACTGGTAAGAATATCTTATGTATGATTTCTTTGATAGCTTTTCAGATAGATAAAATAGTAGTCGGCACAATCCAGGATGAAGGTCTAAACAGAATAGAAGATTGACACCAAAATAACAAATGAAAGGGTTTGATTCCACTATAACTGACTGAGAGTTAGCTGTTTATAGATTGATGACAGTAGACAGCAACCAAATTAAAAGTAACTACTTGTTCCTTTTTAAAGCATACACGTGCACTGTTCTTTATAGAAGTATGGTTGTGTGATGGGACCAAAATCTCATCACAATATACCACATTTTCTGTAAATAAAGTACATTTATAGTTGATATAAAATCGCCACATGGAATTATACACTACAAATGAAAGGCACTCACGTATATTTGATTGTTTTTGTCCTTTAACTTAGAAACTAAACAAAAGAGGCAACCTTTCAAATAAACATATAATAAAATATGATTTTTGTTCAAATGTGACAAAACAGCATTCTAATGAAGTACTATGAAGATATGCCCTGGTCTACTGATCTTATTCTCCACATGTAAGAAAACATGTTAGGGATTTTAATTATTCAGCAAATTAATTGCTATATGATTATATAAAGTATGACGAAAAACATTGTTTCATCATATATATACAGTATATATGTGTGTACGATATAGCATAGCATATAGCCCTATGTATAAGTGCATTTATTTAGAAGACTGGTCCACATTTTGTACTGTATGTTGTTGCAGCAGAAAGCGCTCCTGACTTCAATGTGGGCCGCTCACATAGATTCAAAGTTTGTGAATGCTAATTGTCAGTGGTCTGATGTTTGCTTTTTAAATGTGTGATCGTCATATAGTCTCTCCCTGCCCAATTGAAACACAATACTACCTTTTCAGACACCTCTGACGCAGTTCCTGACTGCACTCCCCTGTCCCTGTTGAAGAGACAAGCTGAGGTCCCACTAGTCACCGTCCCCACCGTGTCCTCAGGAACTCCACTGGGGAGGAGAGGCAGGCTGGCCAACCTCGCTGCCACCATCGGAACCTGGGAGGACGACCTGAGCCATGCCAACATTCCCACTGGGGACGCAAAAGAGAAGCCTAGTGCAGCTGCTCTCAAGTTCGCAGCCAGAGATGCCATGGTGGCTGCCAGCACTAAACAAAGTGCTGCAGGCCACGTGGTGAACACTTCTACTGCAAGCAGCAAAACCATATCCAGCTCTAATCAGGTAGGTCTTTTCTGTCGGACTGGTATTATATGAGCTGTCTGCTTCTGTAAAATTTGGCAAGATGAAAAAACCTTCTGTGACTACTTCATCACTTTGCACACAAGAACACCCATTGCTATCTATTATGATAGATATCAATTCTGAAAACATTTGTGAATTTTTTTTATTTATTGTACTTTTATTTGTATTATTAAATATAGAATTTACATTTGCATAGTTTGCTCATGTCTTTGAGAAGTAAATCATTCTTCATGCTGAATGATGATCTATGCAGAGTTATTGCATGTAAAGCTGCAGTGATAAACACACTGGAAATTAATTTGCAACTGCTTTGATAATCAATTAACTGTTTTCCTTATCTTCAAGAAAAATTGCAAAGATTTTTGTTTGTTCCAACTTCTCAAATGTGGACCTTAATGTTTTGCAATATATGATAGTACTGCAGCCACTTGCATTTTTTAACACCAGGCTTTTTTGTTTTCGATTATGCTTTCTAAATAAATAGACTATTACACCTGTCTTTTTAGCAGGCTTCTTATTCTCCGGTGAAGGCTAGCAGAGTGGTTTTCCCAAGCCCCCAGAAGGCTGACACTCCGGCAGCCAGGCCAGCACTTCAGTCAGTAACCAGTCCCCAGAAGAGCTCCGCCCAGAGAACAGTCTTCCCATCCAGTCCCCAGAAAGCCGGCCCTTCCTCCTCAACATCCGTGCCTCAAAGTCCCGTGAAGAATCAGGCCCTCTCCAGGGCTCTCAACCCCACCTCCAGCCCCCAGAAGCCTGAACTCCGTGCCAAGCCCACCACTGCTGGCCCCTCTGTCCCCCAGGAAAAGGCCACCGCCGGAGCACCTGGTGAGTCATGTTGTAGTTCATTTTGGGATTATTTTATAAAATTGGATACAGTGACAGTCCAGTTCTTAAGATGTGCTGTCTAAGTTACTGAATTACTTGGAAAACTCATTTCTTTTGTATAATGTTTGGTATAATTCTGTATATCTTATACAAAAGTGACATGACAACAGTTCAGTTCAGCAACAATTCAATCAACTATTTGGATAATCAGTTAATAATAATAATAATAATAATAATAATAATAATAATAAAATGTGTTGTCCTGGAACTTTCTAATTGTATTTAGCCCCTCTCTCAGATCTATAACTCAGATCGCCTACGTATTTTGTGACAAAATAAACTTTATCTTTTTGGTGTTGAGTCAATTTTTTCAGTGGAAAAATGTCTCGTTATTGTGGTTAATAAATACATGTACAGAAATGTTAATTGCATGTGCAACACACTTTTTTCTTTAATTGATCATATTCTTAACCAACGTTGTATTTCAAATTACATGCACAAACCAGTAACATTGTCGCTAGATTTGCTGTTGTGGTTAATGGGTATATTCTCACATAGGTGTAAAATCTTTCCTGGAGCGCTTTGGAGAGAGGTGCCAGGAGCGTACCAACCACAGCTCCCCAGCAGGGGGCACTCCCCAAGCCAAAACGCCCACTGTAACTCCATCATCAGTAACACCAAACAGCAGACTGGTACAGGAGAGGTTCAGAGCTGCCCAGACTGCAAACACGACCACTGCTGATCTCACCCAAAGACAGAAGCTGGTAGGTTAATGTTAGAGATACTATAGAGTATCCCCATATTAATTAATCACAATAGCAAAATGATTAAAATAAATAAATAAAATTTAATTCCCCTCATTTCAGGAGCGAGAGTCTGAGCTGGCTCAGATTCGCAATCGCTTTCAGAAGGGGAACAATATGTGGAAAAACAAAGATGAAGCAGCAGAAACCAATAAAAGCACGGACATCAAGGTTGGCTCAAAAGCATCTGACACACAAATGATGAAGATTTTACATCTTACAAGGTAGTCATGTTTTCATAGCATGTGTGAGATTCTAATAAAAAATTATGTGTTCTTTTAGGAACAGTTTTACAAGCCTGTGGAGGTTGATGTTGCCCCATGTGAGCCACAGGACGAACCCACAGCACCGTCCACTGAAAGTATATGCACACCCACAAAGTGCCCTCCTCCAGGTATTCATGATATTATTATATTGCTATCACTTGCCACCAGACTCCATAAACAAAAGTCCGCCAGTAGACCCTGATACTGATGGGATCTGGACATCATGGGGAAGTGTATTTTCTAACACATGATGTTAATTAACAGGTCATGGGTTGGTGGTCTCGCCTCCAGTCTCAGCATCCAGTCCTCTGACGGTGGTCGCCCGCACCGTGGAGAGCACGACTAAAGAAACCCCAGAAGATGAGGAGGTGGTAAAGGAGATAGAGATGAATGTGGACCAGTCTATCAACTCTGCAGTCATCAATGAGCTGTTTGATGGAGTCCTGGAGCAGAGTGATGATGAGGAAGAGGAAGATGCTTTGAATATCTCCTCCATGTCCCTCCTTACTCCGCTAGCAGAGACCGTGGCTGCTGTGGTGAAGAGTCCAGAGAGGAGAATGATGGTAGGTGAAGTCTCTAAAGCACGTAGCTGCTGTCAGACCTTTCTGAGTGAGGCAAACATGTTCAACACAAACATTTTCCTCACGTCTTTGTGCAGACATCAACCCCAGCCAGCTCATTCATCGTAAAGAGCAACACTCCAGACAGTGTTTCCAGACCGAACAAGTTCCAGAGAACTAACATGATTCGGACTGCCTCCTCAGACAGTGTTGAGGCCTCAGACGAGGACCACAAATTGCCATATAGGTAAGTGGAGCCCTTACCAATTATGTCTCAGACGTTGCAGCAGTTTTTAGGGTGGATACCATTTGTTACACAGATTTGGTTCAATGGGTCATTTTATACAGTGTGGTCAAGTTTAAAAATGGTCTCTCTACTATGGGAACGAACATTGTCACACATTGGAGTCATTGAATCCACAAGTCTGTTTTCCACTCATTCCAAATCATGCAATTCCAGCACTGTTCATGGACCCCAGTATGCAGAAATATTCAATTACACCAGGTAAACACATTTATGTTGTATAGGTTTTTTCACAAAACTGCATGGGATTAGCATAAAGTGGGCGTGTCTGTAAAGTGGAGACTTGTTCGCACCCATTTCCATTTATCTTGAGGTCAGAGGTCAAGAGACCACTTTGAAAATGGCCATGCCAGTTTTTCCCTCACTCAGATTTTGTCCAACTTTGGAGAGTTGTGTAGCATCTTCCTGACAAGTTAGCATGATGATGAAGCTCCAGCTTCTGAAAGACTGTAATGTCAGCCGAGGACATAGGCATTCAAGCAGAGTTAAAGAGGTTTAAGCTTGCTGTCCTTGCTGTTGCAGAAAATGTGTATCTTACATGTATCCTTTCTGTGTATTGGTTCTGTGTGTAGCATTGATGCGTATAGGTCCACCAGGGTGAAGGAGACTGAGAGACCCAACGTTAAACAGGTGATTGTGAGAAATGAGGACGTTTCTCAAAGAGCGGAGGAACCCAGAGGATCCAGTCTCTTCAGCATCAAACAGAAGACGAAGGTTTGGAATCACTATTTTTAACTTGGATTACAGTATGAGCGTAAAACCTTCATGTGAACTCTTGTTATGCATTTAGGCCTTGATTTACATACATGAGCGTGGGGGTGGAGAAGCTTTAATATCACTGCTGTATGCTTCTGTAGATTCTGACCAATGAGATGAACCTGCAGCAGACTGTTATTCATCAGGCCAGCCAGGCACTCAACTGCTGCACAGACGAAGAGCACGGCAAAGGATCCCAGGTGGAGGCTGAGGCACAGAGGCTGCTGCTGGTGGCCAGTGAGTTCATCCACACTACTCTGCTCTGGCTAGGCACACTTGCTAATGGTTTTAGAAGTTATTTAGCTTTATTTGTAAAAACTAGCTGTCCTTGTGAATGCCCTTTTATTATCTTTTTTTTAAATGTCAGAATCTACCTATTGGATCATTATTATTAAGAATAGAGCAGCTTTAATATAATCCATATAATAACCCCTGTATGTAGGATTTGACGACTACCAGTGTTGGAATCAAAGCTTGACTCTCTTTTCTTTCGATATTCTAAGCGGAGAGGAGGGAAGCATTGAAGGCAGAGCTGGACCGTCTCAAAGGGGACCCAACAGGCCAGAAAAAGGCCCCCGCAGCCCCAGAGCCTTCTAGCATGTCTGCATCCAAGGGCTCCATCACCCTGCAGGAGTTACGCCTGCCTCTCAAGGCAGACTTTGCTTGCTCCACTGCCAACAAGCCAGGTAGACAGAAAACACATTAAAACACAGTTTGGGAATTTAAAGTAACACCCCACTGTTCAACTTCTTCTCCAGACATCAGTTGTCACTATTTGAGAATGTATTGTACTGATGGTTATCAGTATCATTCTATCTTTTTGGTATTTTAGAGTCCACCAAACATTCTTTCTTCATCATGATTCGTGCTGGAGCAGAGAACACCGTGGCCACACCGTTAGCCGGCACACACCGCGGCCTCAGTGGGGACACCCTCGCCTTCCCTACCAAGTTCACCATGTAAGTTACACACTCCTACACCTGCTCATAGGAAAGAATACACATCATGGTATTTGATAATGACTGATTATTATACTCAGACATTGTTGTTTTACCTTTTTTGTTTTTTTGTTGCTGATGACTGTTGAATATTGTGTTAATATACACCCTTCTCCACTTTCAGATCTGATGTCTCCAGCAACTTTGAAATTGATATTGAGGTGTACGGCCTGGTGAGTGTCTTACATCATGGTTTACAGATACCAAAATAATAATGCCCTGCCTTTAGATCCTACACCTGCTTCCAGATCAGCCAATAGTGACATTTAATTGCAATAGCCGGGTTTCAACCAGTAGAGGACGGTTGCTATGCATATTTATAACACAATATGTATTCACAATTCAAATACTCTACACTAGAATGTATCAATCAGCAACACTACAAAATGCACATATACATGGATTGTCAACTGAAAGGGTGCTTTGGGGCTTTAGTTACTCTTTAAATGCTTGAGTTGTATGAACTCTTTTGGCTGTGTTATTGAGCTCATAGTTGCTCCTAGATCTTGCTGCATAGTTTCACAACTCACACCTTTTTTTTAAATCTTTTTATGTCTGTATATTTAGATATCTTTGCCATGTAAAAAAAAAAAAAAAATGTTTTTGATAACTGGTACATAACTGTTTAGTACTGAGGACCGCTATCTAGAATTACTGATTCGTTACCATCATGTGATGACACCCCCAGGTGCAGAAGCGTGAGGTCTGCAGTGACAAGAAGAAGAAACCCAGCAAGTCAAAGGTAAATCCCCACTCTGCTGGGTTTTTTAACAAATGGTAAATACATTGTCAGACAGTGACATGCGTGATACTTTGTGTGTGTGTGTGTCCAGATAATGTGGAGACAGGTTCACGAGGCCCATGATTTGTGTATGTCGGTATGAACAGATTCTGTATCAACCCCTCACATGTTGGTGGGTGTGCACTGTGGGCAGAATGTTTTGTTTCTACACAGCTTTGGGTGGTCATTTCATTTAGTGGAGAATAACATTAACTGGCCAGGAACACACACCCCTCACACACATTTATCATCATTTTGACACAAAAATTCATTATTGGTATACTTTTATCTTTCTAGGCCATCACTCCAAAGAGATTCCTTGCCATCACTGTAAGTGCTCAACAGTTTTATTTCCTTTCTTTTTTTTCCCCTGTATCAAAATGTAACTTCTCATCTGCCTGATATTAGTTTTTTAATTTGTTTGTTTCATGTTTTGCGTTGCAGAAAAGTGTCCAGACACCAGGTATGTCAAAATCTAAAATTAATCTAAAGAAACAATTTGTTTTTTTTAAGCCAAATGTAGTGGAAACCTTTAGCATCTCACCAAAAGCTACAGGGACATGGTAAATGTAAGCCCTGAGGGCTTTTTAAGGGTGCCATAGTAATGGAGTATTGCACAATAAAGGTGGCAGACTTGAAAGAGACAGACACTCAATCTTTATGTCCCGGTATAGGTCAAATTCCAAAACCACTCCCTCTCTGCCTAGTAAACACCAAGTTACAAAGTAATGTGTAACACAGGCTTTCTGTTACAAAGCTGTCGCCTCAAAGCCAAAGCTGAGGTCTGAGAAAATGTACCTGATGATGTGACACTTGAGAAAGAAGACATTATGTAATAGGGCAGGGCGATTAATCAAATTGAAACTACAATTCAGAATTTCAGATACAATTTTGGCTTCCAACGATTACGAAAGATAATCAAGAAAGTGATTTTGTTTCAAAACCCATTCAAACTGATGTTGATGTTTACAATTGGAGTGCAGCTTCAAGCTTTATATGAGGTACTGATGGTCTCGTTCTTTCTGTGTGTAGTCGTGGCCAGTCCAGGCGGTCCCAATGCTGTTCGCACCAGTAACTTCGTCCTGGTCGGATCACACAAGCTCACCCTGTCCTCTATTGGGAAAAACAAATTTCCTTTGGAGAAGGTATAGCACAATCGTATATATTGTCCTCATGTCTATGCTCACACTTTGAGAGCGCTTCAGTTTTCTTCTTTTATTCTGCATTTCATATGTCTTGCCTCTGTCTCAACACACTTCTCTGTGTGACAAATGGCTCACTTGGATCAGTCATGTATTTGTGCACAGGCTTTACAGAGGCTCACAGTAACCCTGTGGTTTCTGCCTGTGCACTCATTCACCTGCCTTGCTATCTTTCTTTTAGATCAAATATGAAGGAAGTGAAAGAGAACTACTCAGTGGCATGTTTCATACCAAGGTTACTACTTGACCCTTTGTGTGTTTCTTGTGTTCTGTTCGTGTGGGAAGGAGGGTGAACGCACTTGAATATTCTTAACTGCATTGTTCCACTAACATTATCAGCTTTATCGGATCACAACGCTGTCATTAACTGTCTTAAAAGAAACTTGCATCGTAACCTCTATTTGTTTAACCACATACTGTAACTTTAACTTGTTTGAATTGAACCTATCTTGAACTGTCTGTGCTTTGGATTCAAGGTGCCGTTCCTGTGTCCTCTGGAGGGCCACATCTACCTCAAGATGCAGTGTGAAGTCGGCTCAAAGGTGGAGGAGAGGGGCTTCCTGGTGAGTGCAATCACATCAAATCATCACCACAGATCCAACGCCGCAGCAGGCATTGGTTTGATACAAACATCATTTTCATCACCCTCCACAGACTATGTTTGAAGACGTAAGTGGATTTGGAGCCTGGCACAGGAGGTGGTGTGTCTTATCAGGATACTGCATCTCCTACTGGACTTACCCAGACGATGAGAAGCGCAAGGTAACTTCTACAGCAAAACTGTCGTTACAGAGCTTCTGTATGTTATGCCTCAGTGTCACATTTTTTAATATTTGGATTGGATTTTTATTTTAAAACAATTGTACCATTTTCTCTTTCAATCATAATGCAGGGCTCCTATGCACCTGGAGGACTAGTTTCCCAGTCAAGGACAGACCTGGAAATTGATTAAAATGACCAAATATCCTGGAAATAATATATTTTAATTGTATTATAGCCTTTCACTTAGATCGCCTATGTAAACTGCAAACTGTAGTCAAATCACCAGAAACACTGCAGAAAGATTGGCTGTGGTGAGAACAGCAGAAAGTGAGCTAACAGTCTCCCATAAACTGACCACCTGTAATGAACCTGCGTCATAATGCTAGGCCTACTGGTAAATCATATGACTGTTGCTGTGCGCAAGCTCTGTCTGGTATTGTCAAGAAAACTCCTGGAAAAATAATTCATTAAAAGAGCGGGAACCCTGATTTAGTTTGGCATCATCAGTTATGTTTATTTTGACTATTTCTCCGCAAACCACTGGGTCCTGTCATGATAGGTTCACACTTTGCGTTGACCGTTTTTCTTTCCTCTTCTGTCAGAACCCCATCAGTCGCATCAACCTGGCTAACTGCACCAGTAAGAGGGTGGAACCAGCCAACCGAGAGTTCTGTGCCAGACCCAACACATTTGAGCTCATCACAGTCAGACCGCAAAGAGAGGACGACAAAGAGACACTGGTCAGTCAGTGCCAGAACACCATGTGTGTCACCAAGTAAGTTCCTGTGATTTCTATGTACATGTATCATACACGTCTATGTTAAAGGTTTGTATGACCACTGAGTGTTTCCTGTGCAGAAACTGGCTGAGTGCAGACACTAAGGACGAGAGGAATCTGTGGATGAAGAAACTGAATCAGATCCTGGTGGACCTGCGCATGTGGCAACCAGACGCCTGTTACCGGCCACTGTAATGATTGCACTCTGTCACAACCATCCCTCCTATCTCTTGGACTGTCAATATCAGTGACGCATGCAATTACTAAGTGCAATACAGTATAAGAATTGTTAAATATTTCTGCGTGTGGACGTTTTACAGGAGATAAGTAATCAAACACAAGCTCCAGATCAGAGGAACGTAAATAAAGCCATACATTGAAACATTTCAGTACAGTATTTTGCGTAGGAGTCTGGGTTTGGCACTATATTTTATGCATTTCCAGACTGGTTTGATACCCTTTGATGTGTTGGGGTATTGTTGAGTTGCTGAATTATTGTTGATGCCAATATTTTGTGTCACTGACACATATTGCATGGCTTTAAATTATTTGGTTTCGAAGCTGAAATCGATATGAACGGTGTTGAAATTACAGATGAATATTAATTTGAAGCACCAGAGTTTTATCACATTTTATCCTGCATGGCAGCACAGAACTACACTGATACATTGGTTGGTTTTTACTTTATATATTAGCTTTTATAAGTTTTGGCAGGACTTTCTCTTGTTTTTTCATCCATGCACAGAGTTTTGATATCAGTTATACCACAGCTTTTATTCACTTTGTAATGTCTGTTCAGTGTTTATGTAACTGGGGGTAAGGTCTGTTATATATTCTCCACTATACCAGTAATAATATTTGAGAGTAAAAAAAGTCCAACAACCACATTGACCAATATATTTTTTTTTTATGCAAATGAAAAACATTTTTAAATAAGGTTCCCATTTTTAATTTTAGAGTTCAGACCAACTGATACAAATGTACCGCTATACAATGTAAAACAGTTGTCAGTGTTTTTTGGCGGACCAAGTATGTAACAGCAACACTATGTATGACCTTAAACACGCTTTTGGCTTTCCGTACCACAGACCTTTTTCACAGCTACCATTTTGACATAAAATAGTAGGGTAAACACACATGTACATTAGTAGTAGTATGCTGATTACATTTGACCTGAATGAAACCGAACCTCAGTTACTATCATTGGTTACACCTAGTTTACCCTACTATTTCATGTCAAGGCTGCTGTGAAAAAGGTCTATTGGAACATACGCTGATAAAAATTTCTCAGCTGGCTTTTACTCCATGTGAACTGTGTTCTGGCATCGTATTAGCTTTTTTGGTGTTTTTAGCACCAAAAGTTGTTCTTATAGCCTGGTTTATTCTTACTGGCTTCAAACTGCTTTGAAAATAATGTCAGACTCATTTCTCCTGTACATTTTGCCAGGAGTGCAGATTTATTATATTTTTAGGATTTAAAAGAGACTTGTTCCTTTTTTTGCAATTGCTCATTAAGCAGTAATATCTGAAATATGTGTTGTTACTACGTATTTAGCTTTGATGTGCTGCCTATAGAGCGTATATAACAGACTGCATTTTCATCATGTTAAAATGAATACAAACTTGCAAAACTAGACAAGATGTATTGATTCTTCACACCTACTTACATTTTCATCCTAAACAATATCAGTGAGCAGGAAATATGTTAGTGGTTTCAACAGATAGCTTTAATAGGCTTTACTTCTTCAGTGTCAGGTATTTGTCAATCAATGAGACTTCAATAAAGGCCTGCTTTGACCAAAATGGGCCAGATTGCTAATGCTCAAGTCCTTTTTGTTGTCATTTTATTGAAATGTAACATTAAATTGGATCTACCGTTTTGAATGGTTTTTCCTGAACACAACCACAAGGGGCCGTGTTTCAGGAAACAGTTTGAAGGCGAAGTGGACCTTGATGCATGGGTCGGGAAACCTACTCAGATGTATGCTTAAATTCTGAAGCTGAATTCATCGATACCTTTATATCAGCAATAAATAATGTGAAAGTAGATGCTAATCAAGACAAACCCACAAAGAAATAAAACCAACTGTAGTTCCCCTTAAAGTTTTTAAAGTGTATATTGTTGTGGTTTTACAGCATACAACTTCAGTGTTTTGATTCAGTCTCACAGCTCTCATAGCCTCACTCAGTGGCAGCTGATAAGCCCCCTGTATGCTACCTGTTCAGCACCAATAGATGAGCACAGTTAGCTACCTGGTGAACATAGTGGAGCATTTAGCAGCTAAAGCAATCTCCCAGCAAAAGCGCTGATAATATAATTATTTTTATTCATAATATAAGCTCTACAGACAATACACGCTTTTAATTTCAGGATGGACAGGCTGCTAAGAAAGCAGTATACGGTTCAGTGGAAGCATGAAAGTAGGTCCTGCTTGAACTTGCTGGTTTGTTTGCAGCTGGAAGGTAGTTAGAAGAAGGGAGTGGACAGGAGCAAGCCAAAAAGAAAAGGAGGGAGGAAGTCCCTCAGAAGAAACTGAAGTGGAGGATACTCTACATTCATCTTAGAGGTTTCCTCAGGAGTAGGCATCAAACCACCATGTCTCACGCAGCACCTTAGATGACCTCCTGAAAGGCTTATATATTCATGGCCACCCTGAATTGCCTTCCACAGTTTGAACCCTGTTGCAGACACCAACAACCATTCCAGGTAGTACAAAGTCTGGCATGCAATATATATGTTTTGATTTTAGGGAGACACTTAACAAAGCAGCTGGAACACCCCAGAGAAAAGTGTTTGAGTGCTAAAGGCTTGCAACTAAGAAAGCCCATTTCCAAAAAAGACTAAGTCATTATACTGAGAAACTTTCTCAAAATAATGACTTACTAAATCAAAATGATGAGGAATTTTCTGAATATTTTGACTTAAAATCTCAAAATGACTTTTGAGAATGATTTTGAGTTGCTCAATACTTTGAGAAAGTTTCTCTTGATAATGATTTACAGAATCCTCTGCAGTATATATCTTCCATATATCACTCACAAGAGCAGTCCTCTGCAACCAGACACAACCTTCCTTGTGGTCCTAACACTTGGTTCCTGGACACCAACATCTCAGGTTGAACACCTCAGGTACTGAGAGACTGTTTGGAAGGTGGAGTCATCAACTCAATTCACCTGTAACACCAAGCAGTATACAGGGCATCAATGCTATGACAGGATGTGTCTTAAAATTACAATTACACTAAGGACACTTTTCTTGACAATATAACTTCAGACACTAAATAGTCTTAGTAACTCACTGCGTTTAACACCTTTAAAAGTGTCCTCAGCGCGAAAGTGAACAAATTTTGTTGGTTTTAAAGGTGGACAAGAAGCAACCCCCCCCCCCCCCCC
>JAGRRF010005532.1:22782872-22805636 GCA_019097615.1 Morone chrysops
TATATATATATATATATATATATATATATATATAATATATAATGTTATACGTTGGATGTTGACAGTAACAAGGACAAAAGTGTCAAATAATGAATAACGTATGTCAAAGTAATCCCTGTGAGCACAGAGCTCTGATTTCAGACTGCTCTGTATGGATGTTTCCAACGTCAGATTTCTTTATACCTTTATTTCTTTTTATCTGCTCCAGGCAGAGGAGGCTGAGCATGGCCACGGAGTACATGGAGTACAGTTATTCGACAGCTCTGCTCAGGTGTATGTGACACGGTCCGTCAAAGACACTAGGTAATGTTTCTCCTGATCACATTCAGTATTTCCTATTTTGTACTTACCTCTCCCCTCATTGTAGATCACTTCACTTCCTGCCCTCATGTGTTTCCCTGCCATTTGTGATCGTTTGCCCTTCCTTGATTGTGTTCACCTGTGCCTAATTAGTCCCCTCCTGAGATCATCATCTGTGTATGTGTGTCTGTGCCACTTCTTTGTACTTTTGTTCCAGCATTTTGGATTATTTACCAGAAGGCAGCTTATCAACACTAGAATGCTTTTCAGAAAGTTGAGGCTTTCTGAAACAAATGTGGAGCCTGAGGCTACACAGGCATTACTCACCTCACTGTTTCTCTGCTGTGTCAGCACACTGTCTGGCCACTCACTGCCATCCTGAGAGAGACAAAGACAGAGGGGATGACTCACTGCATATATTTACTGGATTACATACACAAAATCAAATGAATGGCCATCACTGATCATAAAATGATTATAAGATTAAACTCTGATGCACATCACAGGCTGTCATATGACTTTTTTGAGTGGTTGTGGTCTCATGTAACACTTGAGTTGTGATTCAGTATGATGCATTTCATTTTTTTGCATGTCTGTGTCTGCACATAAAATTTAGAGAGCATATTAGGATTTTTCTACAGAATTTCTAACACAATAGTTTTAAATATGTATATATGATAAAATGCCATTCAGGTTTTTGATTTCAGTATCTATTTTGTTGTTAACAGATGGACAGACACCTAGAACCATGTCCCACTGATCCCAACCTCTGTCACTGTGGTGGTAATTTCACCTACCAGTTGTGTGGCCTGGTCTCTCTGGGTATGGCTGAGCCTGCTGAGGAAGGCCAGGGCCGGCAGCCGATAGTGGTTGAGTAGGCAGATGATCACAACTATCATGAAGGTCATCACCAGCAGGATTATTATTATCTGAACAAACTCCAGTTCAGCTACGGACACAGAGAGATGGAGAGGAACACACAGAGGACATTAGAAACATTTTCGTATATTACCAAGTGACCTCATGTATTGGCTTTGGTTCCATGGAGAAATGTAGCTACAGCAGAAGTTCAGCCAGGACGTTAATTTAACCGCTGTCGTCAAAATATCTTCTGTCTGTCTCGGAGGTTGTGTTCACTGGGAGGCTGCTGAGCCCCGTTCGGTTGCACGCTAAAGGCAGCTACATTAGCAGTTAGCGGAGTTGAGGCAAAGCAGACGGAGGACGTCAGTGGGAAAACCAGACAATATTCTCTCCATGAAATATGATCCAGTTTCACCCAAAAGTTGTGTGTTTGTACAGTAATCAGTGAGGCCCTGCCCCCAGAAACACTTCGTTCTGGTAGCTAGCTATGCTACCTGACTAACTAATTAATCTTCGTTCTGTGACACAGTGATTAGTGATTGATTGACAGGTGACTCGCATGATATTATTGGTTGAATTTGGGTGGTTCATGTTTACATAAGCATGCGTCACATTTTGTTTTGCAGGAAAACAAAATGATCGGATTTTGACATAAAAATACAAATTGAGTTTTGTGAATTTTTTTTTGGCATACATTGTTAAATAGGGGTACAATATGACAGAGGATGCAATCTTAAAAGGCTAAAAGTAAATTTTTCATTCCACCTGGACTTTAATACCAATACCAATACTAAGATAATTCTCTACTTGCACAGTGCGGAGAGATATGTATCCGTACGAACTGCAGCAACGGTAGCTTCACCCCGTTTCACCTTAGAGTGCTTTTTATCCTTAATTTTGTCACTTTTTACAGTTAGCTTTATACATATTGTTAATATATATTGTTGTTGTTTTTCTGTTTTTTGACAGCCTAATTACCCCAGTGTGTTTAGAAAGCGATCTGGCTTAGCCAGTCTGCTTGGTCCTGGTCTAAGTCTGGACCTTAGTTTTGTGTGGGGAGGACCGAAGAGACAGTTACTTAACAGAGATTTAAGTAACAGAGAGTTACTGCTCGCCAACAGACAGCTGCTTGAGCTGGGGGCAGAGCCGGAGCTTCTGGAGGAATAAACAGAGGTCATGGGTCATTCAGCTCTACCCCCCTCCACACCCAAACACACACACACCTCACACACAGCGTTGAATAATTGAGGCTGCTGATTAGCTGAGCAGGATCAGTCTGCCAGCTCAGAAGCAGACCAGACCAGACACCATCTGTTTCACATACATTAGCTATGTCCCAAATCCCAATTAAATAAACAATATGTTTTATACATTTCTTTTATTCTGACTCTGGTAAGTATCTTTTGTGAACAAATAAGCAAGACAAATCTGTGAGAACCACTTTGGAATTTACTCCAAATTACAAATAAAGGCAGATATACAAATTACAGCTCTATTATTGACAGATTGTAGCTTCTCAGTGTTAGTGTATATGTGGGCTCATAAAATACAAGAAATTGTGTCTCCATTAGATTAACATGTTATTTTTAAAAATATTTTGTACATATCTTGTCACAATTGTTTAAAAACTACATCTAAGGGGTCTTTGATATTAAAACAGTCCAACTGTACAGTCCCATGTCTCCACAGCACTACATTCTCTTCATACATGAGCAGTAAAATAAAGCTCTTTATATAAAAGAGACGACTTGGAAGACTGCCAGGTCTGTCTCAACAAACAGAAGGGGCACTACCTTCAATCTTCCTACAAACAAAACCAACAGACCTTTTTCACAGCAACCATTTTGACATGAAATAGTACCGGTGTTTCCAATGATACTAATTAAGGTTCTGTTCCATTTAGCGTAGTAGAGCCTTTCCAGAGTGCAAACATCTATAGCAGCAGCACCCTGACTGTTTGACTTGAATTGAACAGAACCTTAAAGCCGCAATACGTAATTTTTAGATAAAAAACCTTTGGTCATATTTGTAGAAACTTCTACTATATCCTGACAGTAGTACATCAGCCAAATAATCTGTGAAGAATTCAGGTTCCTCTGGTTTCTTATAGTGCTCCTAATGGTACTTGCAAGAATCCACCGGGCCTGAACGGAGCCGAGAAAGATAGTTGATTGTCAAATATTGACACTACGGGTTGGTGGCTTGAAGCTTTAGGATCCAAAGTGCTGATAGTTTATGATCTTTGAATGAGACTAAGAAATCAACTATGTTTCTTGGCTCTGATTGGTTGTTTTCAATTATTCCTGATTTTTTCACAGATTATCTGTCTTATGTACTACTGTCAAGATATAGTAGAAATTTAAACAAATATGCCAAAAACGTACCTGCAGCTAAACGTCTGATTGATTTGTTTCCATTTCAGGTTTGAGCGAAGACAACAAAACAGAGAATGCGTGAACAAAGAGGAAGCAGGGGCGAGGAGACAAAGGCTCAGACACTGGCAGTGACTGACGGGCCTTCACCTTTCACCCTTGACCCTGGGGGGGAGCGAGCTGAGACAGCAGCCGGCTGTAATGAGGAGTCTGGTGCATTGCTAATAAACCTGGTGTGTGTGTGAGTGTGTGTTTTTGATTTTGTCGTCTCATCAGCCCCTTTCTACACCCCCTTCCTACACCCCCTTCACTAATGCCCCCTATAACTCAAGCTGTCTGCGCTCATCTCTATGATCATATTGTCAAGACAAAGAAGTAGAGCCCGCCCGATATAGGATATTGGAGACCATTTTAGAGGGGGGAAAAGTCACTGATACAATGAAAATAGACCTTTTCTATATGGATTGTGCAGCAATTTTTGACTATACAAAGGTTACCCAGAACGCTGCTTTCTTTAACAAATAACTTTATTAAAGAACATTTAAGTTGAGTATTCTTCAATGTGTCAAATAATTTAACATTAACATTGTCAACCAATTCTAGTTGACGTTGTTGAGAGCTACTGCCCTCACAGTACTGTATGTTACCACCAGCATTTTCTTTCTGAAAAAAATATGTTCATATCGGCACATATTGAAAAGCGTACATGCCACTACGATGCGATAGCAATATGTCTGTGACAGTATTGCCTAAAGCACTGGTTTCCAACATTTTTCCTTACGGGACCCCTTTTCTATCATTGAGTATACATATTTTATATAAATATTTTATGGTTATTAACAGTACAGAACAACTGATAAACTGTACATTGAACCCAAACAGTAACACCATAACTGCAGGAAGTTTGTGTAAAACAAGCGATTTGGACAAATTTTGGGCAGATTATTTGAATGAATATTACATTAGAGGTGAATATTCTGATGGCTTTACTCTGCATTGTGTATTTTTGTCATATATTCTATCTATCCAAGCAAATCATCTCTTCACAGAATTGCTGAGATATACGTCTACATAGTGCTGTATATTTTCAAGTTTTCTTACACCCCTTAATATTATAAAAACCACGCGACCCACCCTGAAGCTTTGGCGGTCCATTGGCCTAAACGTCCAATATCAGCCGATAATATAGATAAGTTGGTTGAGCTCTGCCAAGTAGTTAGTAAATGTGAGCATTTGGCTGATCAAGATCCGATCCTCTGGCTCCAGGTACAGCAGGCAGCTATCAAAAAGGCTGCACATCACGCTCCGTTAAAAGACAGGAACCACACAGCATTGTGGGGTGATTCTGGCACCTCAGATAGAGATAACTCAGTTGTCATTTTCTGACCATGCAAAAGCATTAGGGGCGTAACACAAATGTATTGCGATATTTTGTTTTGTGGTATTGTATCAATTCTAAAAACTGTTCTATCGATTGTTGTGTTTAACTGCTAGAGAGCAGCATTGTAAACATAAACTGAGGGCTGTGATGTTGGATGTTACAGGGACTGTGAAAATACTATCTTTATTTAAATATCGCAATACATTGAATTGTAAAACAGCCAATCAGAGCTGAGAAAGACTGTAGATCATCCCCAGGTCATCAAATATTGACACATTTGGTGGTTGGTGGATTCTTGCAAATACCATTAGGGGCACTAGGAGGAGCCAGAGGAACCTGACTTTTTTTTACAGATTATCTGTCTCGTTTACTACTGTCAGGATATAGTGAAAGTTTTGGCAAATATGACAGAAAATATATTTTTTTATAAACGTTACCTACTGCGGCTTTAATGTTGTAAAATCTTGTTGTTGCTGATGTTTCTGTTGTATAGTGAATGTGTAGGCCTTTTGTCTTTGTGTTTTTTACCAGTATTCATTTTTTTACATTTTATATTTTCTTAACAGAGATGCTATTCATGTTTGCCCATGTTTGACAGCTAAGAAGCTGTGCATCATCCCTATCAAATACACAAATAAATAGAGTTAGCATAGCCTCTGCCACAGTAGCTGCTGCTGTTTGACCATCAGCTCATAAAGACACAATGTCTCACCCGCTGCCTGCTGTACAGCATTCAGTCCAGTTAACTGGCTTACGCTGACCTTACTTCACATGCACCCTAGGGTTAGGGTTAGCTAACCCTAACCCTAACATGTAGCACACTGGTTGGCCAATTGGACTACCCCCTGGCCTCCCTGATTTCATTTGCATAACTGCAAATGAACCCCCCCATCCTGTCTGGATGCTATTTATAGCTACGGATGTTTTGAGTAACTTCCCAATAATGTATACATATGAAATTCAAGCTCTACTGTAACTTTAAGTATCACCATGCCTTTAAACATTTGTCGCCCCATTGGTTTCCATGAGTGTCTTTGTGCTGCAGGGACTGTGCTGTCTGTCTAGCAGTCTGCTGGTGGGAAGTGGATTATGTGGGGGATGGTGGGCGCCTCGTCAGCCTACTTGTCCACACAGACAGGCCCACCAGGACCAATAACCTGCCGCAATATACCGTCTGTCTCTCAGCCATCTCATTATTAGTAGTATTTCCTAGCTGCTGTTCCTCCATAACAGCCACAATGCTTTGTTTCACTTTGCCCAAAATACACATAAATATAAAATACTGTGACAAAATAGAGCTGAGGAGTTAAAATCGCAACCAATGAGGAAGCCAACCTCCAGAGTGAATGGACAGTCTGCAGCTGATGCAGATAATCTCTTCCAAACTCATGGCTATAGGTGCTTCTACAGCAGGGATCTTCAACATTATTCAGGCCAAGGACCCTGTAGCTTATAGAGAGATGGAGCAGGGACCCCTACGACATTGTGTTACATATGAAACAATATCCAGGGTTGTAAGAAAATATCAATACACATGAGTATTGTGACATTTTGTTTTGGGATATCGTATTAATGCTAAAAAAACACTGTATTAATTGTTGTGTTTAAACCCCCAAGCACAAAATAGCAGTGCTGTAAATGTAAACTGAAGGCTATGCTGGCTATGATGTTGGATGTCATAGGACTGTGATAGATACAAATGCAGATCACACTGTTGTGGTTGCATAAATAAGTCTTGTTTAAACTCAGATTTTATGCATAAGGTGATGTGTTTATACAAAAATTATCCTAAAATTAGATACAAATGAATATAAAATTACAAATCGCAATACATGGCCTTGCTTACAGTATCGCAATATATTGGATCGTAACCCCTTTATCACCAATTTTTTGGAATACACAGCCCTAACAATAACAATATTATAAATTAATATTTAAATAATAATATGTTGGTTTCATGTCACTGTGTATCTTCAGACATAGTTAAATTTAAAAACAAACAAACTTGATCGTACATTTGGCATCCCTGCAGTAACTCTGAGGACCCCCTAGGGGCCGCGGATCCCCTGTTGAAGACCCAGGACCTACAGCATACATACACCGTATAATAAATACTAAACATGCAGCATGTCTTAACCACATGTTAGTTCGGAGCTCTCTAATAGAAACTACTGTCACAAGCAGCACTTGCAGCCCACACAGAGGCGTTCAACCTCTCATTTGTCTGGAAAACTGGTGACTTACATATATCCATGCCCTGTCTCTGGGGTCTAGTGCAGCTGCAGGAGCAAAAACCATTGGACCTTGCGTTGCTGGAGGAGCTTCCCGGGACCGTTCTGCTTGCTCGCATGAGGCAAGGAGCCCCGTCCGGCTGTCGAGGGGCGGAGAGGAGCGACCGGTCCAGCGGCCTGTCAGCGGCGCCCACCCCGAGCACACAGCCTACATCACGGCCCTGGAGCTCCGTGCGGTACATGGGCCGTCCTCATCCTAGCATCATCCTGTGGTACACTGCTGCCCCGCGGGTCTTTCAGCTGAGCAGCAGCTGAGCAGAGTGTGTGTGTGTGTGTGTGTGTGTGTTGTGGTTTAGAGCCCGCCTCTCTCTCCTCCCCCGATGGAGGGGGGGAGGGAGCTGGTGTCAATAGTGGACGGCGGATGGGGAGGGGGGGGTCCAGACAGTAATCATCCATTCAGAAAAAAAAGCTTACCTTTCAATGACCGTGACCGCCACAGACTGGAGGAGCTCAGACCAGCCTAGACCTAGTGCCCGCCCTGGGGGCCACTTTTACAAGATGACAGCAGGCCAGGGGCCACATTAATGATATTTACCAGATAAAATGAATAAACATTAAGTTTGTTGATGTGGCCCAATAAGATAACTTTAAAGCAGACACGCATTATCGTTCCAAGCAGACTACATGTCTGGAGTAAAGTCCCAACCCGAAAAAATTCTGTGCGAGCCCGAACCACAGACACAGTTTTGGGGCCATGTCCCGACAAGCTAACTGCATTGTGCATGTAATATAGTGCAAATTATTATCAAAACTAATAACAAAATCACTTATTAATTACATTTGCATGCATTATTAATATAATATTGATACATATCTGATTCTGTCTAAGCCCGACCCCAGCCCGACCTATGGCAGCACTTTTGGGCCTGAAACGGGTCGCGTCAGGTCCAATCGGGTTTGGGCAGCGAATCAAAGCTTTAGTCTGGAGGGGATCTTTTCATGAATAACAATGAATCTGTGTTCGTTGGAGCAGCCCTTTCATCAAAACTCACATTTCCGTATAATTGAAACTAAATTGCGTTGTTCTTTTGAGGAAATGTCGGACCTATAAAATAAACCATTTCAATAACACCTAGCTTGTAAGATCAGATGAATGTTGGTCTCAGATACTGGATACTGAAACCTGGATACACAATAAACCACAGGTAATAAAACATGTTATTAGCCTACAATACATTTCTCACTGAGGTATGCATAAACAACATGTTAGGGGAGATAACCAAACAACTGGTTCACTACTTCAGTGGCTTTCTGGTGTCAGGGCCCCCCAAACTGATATACATCAGTCTGTGGACCCGTATTTGATAAAATGTGGTCTCAGGGACCTCGTCTAAGATTTAGTCGTTCCATAACTGTATACAGTAGACAGAAAAGTATGGCAGATTAACAGTGAAGAGTGTCAACCCTATGAACAGAAGTCATTCTTACACATTATCTCATCGGGATAAAAATATTCCCCTGGTGGATTCTTGCTAATACCATTAGGAACACTAGGAGGAGCCAGAGGAACCTGATTGTTTCACAGATTATCTGTCTCCTGTTCTACTGTCAGAATATAGGGAACGTTTCAGTGAATATGACAAAGTTATTTTTATGAAAGTTACCTACTTAATAATACTACTGTCTTTTAGTTGAAAATTTAAAGCACTCATTTGAACCCACGTGAATGCATTAAAAGCCTCTTTAAACTGATACTGTATGAGTGTGATGTTCCTTCCTTTGTAGTTCTGTGTGGTTTAAATAAAGTTTTATTTACAAAAAAAGGTGGGCAAGGAAAAGAAGGAAGAAGGTGGATGAAAAAAGATCAGCCATCTTCGTGAGGTCGAAACTGCAGTGCAGGGGTAATATTTCTACTATGTATAGATCTTCTTTTACTCAGCCGATGATTGAACTGAAGTAGCGACCGAGAACTGTAACCGGCGCCATGTCCGCGCCGCTTACAACGGGCTAGCTTTAACTAACGTTAGCTCCTGGACTGCTGTTACATTAGCTAACTGTTAAATTAGCGTAGCAAAGTTAGGTAGAGGCAGGAAAAGTAGGCGACAGCCGCTGTGTGGCAGTACAGAGTGCTCCCTGTTTCATTCAAATGTCTCTAAAGCGAATGCGCGTAAATTAAAGTTGTTTAAGAGCCAATAACGTAACGACGAGGCTCTGGGAGTCACTATGTTAGCTGGAAGCACCGGCCACAGCTGTCCGCAAACAGCGGTTCACCGGGCGGATGTAAAGAGTCCACAGCTAACGTTACGTCTGCTTTCTTTCCTCAGGTTCACTTGACGTAACACACCGTTAAGGACTCCGTTACATGTCAACGGTTTTTTCCCCCGTAACTTTATTGCCAAGACCAAGAGCAACATTCAAACAGTGCCATCAGGTGGTGGTACAAATACAGATAGACTCAAGAATCTTCTTTTCGCTTAATGGCGGATTGTACCGGAGTATGCAGAGGGTTTTACATTACATTACTAACAAGTACACAAACATAATGTTAAAAACAACAACAACCCTTAACCGACCAAAGCAGTGGTTCCTAACGCTTTTCCCTAAGGGACCCCATTTCTATCATTTACTAAACCTACGACCCCTTGCGACATATTTTTATGGATATTTCATGTTATATTCAAGATAGTACAATGAACCCAAACAGTGAACTTAGTAACTGCAATCAATTATAAATATTTAACAGGTTTCTTTTATGGGGGTTTCTTGTCCTTATTAGACAATGTACTTAATTTACTTTACATTGACTTTCTTCACAGAAGTGAACCAAATGCAGAAATATAGGCCTGCTGTGTATATTTTTAAGTTTTCTTGCGTGCTTTAAAAACAAGAAGGCCTCCCGAACCCCCTTAAAGCTTAGGGAACCCTAAATGGGGTCCCGACTGAACCAGTGAGGGTTTCCCAAACTTTTTTTTTCTGGGGATGCACTTTTTAAAAAAAGTGAGACGAGCAAATTTGTGCATAAATGAACGTTTCTGGCCCTTTTTACTGCTATTTCTGCATTACGTCATATTTTCTTCTAAAGCAGCCATTTTGAAGAGATATACGTTTGATAAATGACAACTTCATCACCAGCAAAACAATAAACATGAATGAGACAAAATAAATGCATTTAGGCTTCCGTTGTTTCCTCACAGGAGCAGTAATGTGGAGACCCCATCTCCTGCTTCCAGAATGTGCGCTCGCTTTATGAACGAGACCATTTAAGTGCATTTATTTATGACCCAAATAAAATCTTCCAGTCTTTGGGAATGAATGGACTAAACTTCCCTGACTTAACTAGATCCTGTGATATAACATTGCTTCATTCAAAAAATCCATTCTAACTTTCTGTGCATCTCTCACGCCCTCTCTTCCTGCCTTCCTGATCCTTTGCTTGAGCCGTTCCCTCTCTTCCTTGTATTCATTGCAATATGTGTTCTTCATTTTCTGTTGTTTTGCAATGGGAGCTTCCTTCGGACCTATTTGTTCCCACTGGGAATAGAGTTTTGTTAAGATCTGTGTGATCAAACCTTAATCTAGTTTAAATTACTTCCTATTTCACCTCCTAACACCCTGTGCATTCAATAGCATCTATTGATTTCTGTGTTTTATAGTATGATCAAAATGGCGATCGATGAAAGATAGTTGATTGTTGAGTCTCATTCTCAGGTTGTCAAATATCAATGCTGGGAATAAGACTCAACAATCAACAATCTTCAAGCCACCAACCACCAACCAAAAGTGTCTTTCTCAGCTCTGATTGGTTGTTTTCGTTCAGGCCCAGTGGATTCTTACAAATACTATTAGGAGCACTAGCAGGAGCCAGAGGCAATCAATCAATAAGACAATCAATAACCATGGGCTTCATGAAGAGAAAAATGTTTACCAGTTTTGTCATTCTGCAGCTTTGTAAAATTGACTACAAGAGTTAAAGCCTCACTAGTGCTGTTTATTTTTTGGCATCACTATGCAAAAATCCAATAATAATCTTTCAGTGTATTGTAATTTATGTGGTCAGAGAGAAAACTAGACTTCTGTGCCTCCTCTCGGCTCTGTTTTTTATGCTGTGGAGAGCAAGCTGAAAGCTGCACAGCACAGGTTTGCAGCTTCCGTTAGACTACAGAACCAATCACTGACTCCTTTTTTCTTCTCTTTGCTGTATTATTTTCAGATGCCAAGACATTGCTCAGCAGGCGGCTGCAAATCTCGGGACAATCGTGAGACTCGGAATGCTGGTATCACCTTTCACAAGTAAGCAATTTGCACATTTTGTAGAATCAGTTAGTTTCAAACACTTTTTCTGCTGCTCGATCTCTATTGTGTTTAGTATTTACAGTGATGTGGCAGCAGCACAAATCCATATCTCACTCAGTTAACTCAGTTTTAATGCACATGATATGTTCTTTATACTATGACAGTTTACATCACCTGGTTTACAGTATCACAATATATTTGATCGTAACCCCTGTATGGTGATATGCATCATACCACCAGATTCTGGCTAATTCACTGCCATAGGAAACAGTTAGAGCTTTTTATTCAGCAACCAGCAGCATAAACATTCAAAACTCAAAGTTGCCATCTCCACCAACATGAAGCGATTGTACATCCAGATTAGGAAACACCTGCATACAGAACAGTTTCCATATATACTCATATCTTGTTAACTGTAATGACACATGTATTTGAATATTTGAGTATCTTTCGAAGCATCTTGTTAATAAACACAATTTCCGTTCACCTTTAATAGAACATTTTTGAGATGTTGTGTTTTTGTAATTTTCTATAGTAGAATTATGCTGAAAT
This sequence comes from Morone chrysops, assembly GCA_019097615.1. Taxonomy (NCBI): domain Eukaryota; kingdom Metazoa; phylum Chordata; class Actinopteri; family Moronidae; genus Morone; species Morone chrysops. Next base: position 22,794,863 of record JAGRRF010005532.1, read on the forward strand.
AGGGATGGGATGATACACAATATTATTGCATATCACAATAAACAACACTCATGGTGAATTTCCATTATTGTGATAATCGTCAATTGAGATAATTGTGATCCTTACATGGACAACATCGGAACCAGGGAACATTCAGTACATATACAGACAAAACACTGTAGATGTTGTGTTTAATGCCTTGTTGTTCTTGTATTGTCCTTAAATGTCTACCTATTTAACTTGAGAATTGAAGAGACAAATGTGACAACACATGCTTGATCAATGATAATTTGTCAATGTGATGGCCAGATTACCGAAAGGAGGAACTCGGAGGAACCTTTGGATCACCAACTCCCACCGCGCAGACTCCTGGGATCCTCAGACTGACTTTGTCTACTTTTGCTCCAAACACTTCACTCCAGAGAGTTTTGAACTGACTGGGTGCAGGTCAGTAGACTCAGTCAGGACATTATAGATCTCAATAGTTGAGTTCAGTTTTCTGTTATTGACCTGTGGTGTAAAATATAAGTCTACTGCTGACGTTAAGATAGCAGGATAAACTGTGTTTGACCTTCTCACTCACAGTGGGATCAGAAGACTGAAGGAAGATGCATTCCCTACAGTATTTGATTCCTCCTCAACGGCCAAATGCAAAAGACCAGAAACACTGCAGAAACAAGAGGACATTCCTGTCAGGTAAACAGAACTCATGCTTAGTCAGGTTTTTGTCATTGCTGATGAGTAGTGGTGTAACGTAGTTAAGTGTAGTTATTGTCGTTGTTGTGTCCTGTATTGTCAAGAAAACTCCTGCAAAACGATTTCTTCTAAAAGAGTGGGGCGTCTGTCCAGTATTTGCCTGTCTGTGGCAGGCTTGATTTCTCATGTAACCAAGGTACTAGATAGGCTGTAGGCTGTGAGACTGCAAGGTGGTAACTAAAGACAGAGAAAGGGGGCTACATCAGAGAAAGTGTAAGTTTGTAGTTCATGCATGCTACATGCATAGAAAAAGATAATCCAATTCCGATTAAAAATTATATTGTGGCATGATTTCACTAGTTTGTCACCTACAGTACAGCACAGCAAAAAGATCATTGCAGGAATTTTGGAATAATCATTATTGTCTATTGTTCAGTACCCAGTTCTGGCATTTAGTTTTACCTTTAAAAATAGATCTGCAATATAATAGATTACATTTTATTTGACTTTTTTTTGAGAGTGCTATGCAAATATAGTTTATTATTATTATTATGTGATTATATTATAATAATAAACTCTATTTGCATAGCACTCTCCTTAATAAAGTTACAAAGTGTCCATGCTAGCAGCTCAGTGCAACCACCAGGGCAAATATCAATAGTTACGGCGCTCCTGTGAAGTCACGTTGTCGTGCGACAGGTCGGCAACGGCGAGTCTACATGACGCTCTAGCGCTAAGCGCTAGCTAAGTGCTAGCTTTGGTTAATGTGTTTAATTGTATTATGCACCTGAAGGAGTGCTAATGTAAATTCTAAGCCAATTGTTAGTTTGGTTAAGAAACAGCTCATAGCAGGGTCAAATATTTAAGGTGCATTGCACTTGTTTTGTGTTAAAATTAAAATCATTAAGCTTTAAAGTGTTTTCTTGTTAGCCACGGTTAGCATATTGGAGGGCCGATATTATCAGACATCCCTAATTATCAATAATCTATCAAAATAATCTATAAAAAGAACCATAACCAAAATTAGTAGCTTGTGAGTATCGAAGTATGACACTAGTACATCAACATGTTAAATGCTAATATCGCACAATAGCTGTAGTGCTAATAAGAGAGCTATGAGTTGAATGTGCAATGGTTTGTCCTTTCATATGTCAGCCCTCTGTATGTCACACCATGTGAAGTTAAGAATTATGGAACCTTGGTCCTTTTTTTTTTGTAGGAAGAATTCCCGCTCAGGCGACCAGGAGAACGTTCAGCAGGAGACAGACGAGGGTCGAACTTCAGAAGAGCCCACAGTTCAGAGGTCAGTGGTGGCAGCTGAGGACACCCGTGAAAATATACCTGCATCTTCTCAAGAGCCGTCAGGGGTGGAGCAGCTCTCACAGCGAGAACGTAGTCCTTCACCACCACCAGCATCTCGTCCACTATCCCCATCACGTTACATGAGGCGCCTGCCCCCTCCTCCAGGCTTCTACCTGTCGAAGGAACACAGCTACGCTCAGCTCTGCCCCCTGTTGTGGAGGAGACGTTACGACCAGGCTATCGACTGCTTGGAGAAGGCCTTGCGACAGCTGCACGCAGCCAGGCGGAGGGAGAACCGCCTGCGGAGCACTGTGCTGAGGCTCCGTGATAAACGGCTGAAGCAGGCTCTACTTGTGTCACGAGATGGTTGTAAAAACAGGGGGAGCTGGACACCAGGGGGGGAGAAGAGACGAGGCAAAGAAGGCTGCAGCCAGGAGGAAAATGAGACTGACGCCAAATCTGAGGATACAGGGGTGTTTGAGGACAGATGTGTGGATCAGATGGAGTTGGGGGGTCATTTTCTTCCAGACACCAGAAGCTGGTCTGAAGAAGAGAAGGCATACTGTTTTTACTGTGGAAGAGGACAGATGCAGGTTGGTGGTCGGGTAGCATGCAGAGGTTCAAAGATTGGGAAGGGTGTCCAGCATGAGCATAAGGACTCTGTGAAGATTCAGAGAAGTGTTGAAACCAGCACCAAAGACATACAGAAAAGTGTAGAAAGCAGTGACTCCGATGGAACAAATTCCGAAATCCGGCTCCAAACTCAAAGTCTTCAACACGTGATCCCTGCTGGAGTGACTGATACCCATGAGCAGAGTTTGCAGCTTTTAGGCTCTCAACAGAAGCTGCTGCTTTCTGATGTGTGTGAAGGGGACAGTGAAGCAATGGGTCAGGAGCACCATGTGGACCTGCAGCAGCTGTTTTGGATACAGGACAGCGCTGAGGGACAGGTCATTCTGGTGCCTGTCCCTGCTGAAGACGGATTACAAAGCGGAGTTGCTGACGGAGCACAAACCGTACTGGTGTCAGAAGTGGGTCTTAAAGGACATATGGGACACATGACGGAGAACAGTGGAGGTCTGTCCGGAGTTGAGACAGCCTGTGATGGTGTGCATAGTGACCAGCATTGTGCTAACAACGCTGCATCGGTGGAAATTAGAGAAGATGTGAGGGAGAAACTTAAAGAACACCTGGAGGGATTTCACCTTCAGCTGAGCACTGAGTTTATAAACTGACAGGAAGCTATGGAAGCCAATTTCTGTCAATGTTACAGAAAATAAGGATTCTGTAAGTCATTATAATGAGAAACATTGTCTCATGTTGGTCCAGTATTGAGGGGGAGTGCTGCAGCCTGCAGCCATGAAACGGGCTATAATTGTTGTGGTTGGTTACGTCCATTAAATGTGCTTGATTTTGCTAGCTAAAAGTCCAGTATGTAGGATTTAGTGACAATTTCTGACAATATATCCTCCTAAATCTTACACACTGGACCTGTTTAAGTCTGACAAAAGTATGGAAAGGACCTAACAAAAATCAATGTTTTCTGTTCCTTTCGCCTGAAGGAAGTGAAATCTCCAGTGTCACAGCACCCACAGGAACACCATCATTCTCCTGAGCTGGTTCACCCTCTTTTCCCCTCTAGTTTTTTTTAATTCAAAAATCTAATATTAGGAAAACAGCCAGAGTGTAAACATACCACTTTATGCATAAAATCAGAGTAAAAACAAGTTTATTTTTTATGCAACCAGAACAGTGAGATCTTCAGTTGTATTTATCACAATCCCTGTAACATTCAGCATTATAGCCCTCAGTTGGTTTACAATGCTGCTATCTAGCAGTTGGGGGCTTTTAAGCAGTAATACTATATCACAAAACAAAATATGGCGATACTCAAGTGTATCGATGTTGTCTTACATTCTATAAGGTGTGTAGAAAAATACCCTTTAAGAATCAACTCGGTAAGCAGTTTTTGAGCAACAAATCTTTTTGAGAAGCTTTAGAGACGTATTTGGTGCTTAGTCACTGTAGAAAGGTGCAGATCAATGGATAAATGGGAGCTTTTGTGTGTAGAGCCAAACCCACTGTATCCCACTAACAAATATTGTGTATCACAGCCTGATATATCTTATTCCTCTGTGCCATAGTTGTTGCTTTTGAGCCACACTGTTACACTGGGTGAGATGTTCCTTTATTACCATAAGGGAATGTATGTCACTGTCAGAAATGGCACCTATTGTGGATTAATCCACTGCTGAAAATAGTCCCCCAACAAATGCACTATTTCCTCCAGTTTGAGTAATGTTTGTTAAAAACTACAGTGACAGGCTATTTTAGGAAATTACTTTTTAAAATGGAACAGTATATTTGTGAGGTGTTTTTAAAGGATTTACGTCTTCAGTAGGAACCAATGGGCGCGGAGCTGAGCCACAGACAGGGTGGGGAAGTATTGAGACGAACTTACACATTGTTGGTTTTGGACATATAGAATAACACAAGAATGATGCTTTAATTTGAAAATCAAACTTGTTAAAGACACAACTGGTTAAGGAATAACACACACATAAAAATAAAAACTGATGTTGAAATAACGGGATAATTACATTTTTGACTTCTGTTTCCCTCTTATTTTAAAAATGTCAACTGTTTTAGGAGCTGTTGTTGTGCAGGAGCAATGTATTTTGTAGTACATAGAGAAGTCAAAGGTTTGCTTGTGGATGTCACTGTGGTGCAAAGGAATAGAAAGTGTTAGCGCACAAATATTAAGATCCAGCTGAGAAAAACTTAGTGGCCATTATCTTGGTCCTAGTGCTCCTAATGGCATTCGTAAGAATCCACGGGGCCTTAATGAAAACAACCAATAAGAGCAAAGGAGATAGTTGATTGTTGAGTCTCATTCCCAGGGCGTCAAAAACAGACAGCTTTGGGACCCTGGGAATGAGACTCAACAATCAACTGTCTTCTCGCTTACAACCAAAAGTGTCTTGATATCTTTCTCGGCTCTGATTGGTTGTTTTCATTCAGGCCCGGGGGATTCTTGCAAATCCCATTAGGAGCACTAGGAGGAGCCAGAGGAACCAGATTTTTAAAATGTTTCTGTGTTCTGACAGTAGTATACGACAGATAGATAGAAATACATGAAGTAGATGTACGTGAAATACATACTACTGTCAGAACACAGAGAAAATATCAGCAAATATGCCAAAAACTTATTTTCATAAAAGTTGTTGCTGAGGTAAAACATTTTTAAAACAATAAAACTGATATCCATTTGCAAATTTAACCGATAGAGAAGGAGAGGCCTAAATATACTCAAAAGGATATCAAAATCAAAAATACATAGTTTCCCTCTAACTTGTAGTGCTGTTTATCCATCTAGATTGTATTGGTGTAAATTGCTAGTTTTTAGAGATGTCTGCTCTCCAATATAATGGAACCAGATGGCACTCAGATTATGATGCTCAAAGCACACAAGACATTCATTTGAAAAACCCTGTTTTGAGCAGTTTCATGTAGGAACTGCTTTCAAGCACTGAACTGTCCCTTTAACATGGTTTCATGACCAACCCACCAAAACTAAAAATTCCTGTAAAGTTCCCCAGGCTTTTTACTCATGTCTTTCTTGCTCAATCACCTAGAAACCCTTGATTCTTTAACCCATTGAGGTTAAGTCAACCAGTATAATGACAGTTTACACAACCAAAGATGCAATATACTGTATCTATACCATGCTTTAAGGTCCAGTGTGTAACATTTAGGAGGATCTATTGTCAGAGATGGAATATAATATTCATAGGTATGTTTGCATTGGTCAAGAATTATATCTTGACTGGTTGTTTTCGTTCAGGCCCGGTGGATTCTTAGGAAAATTAGGAGAACTAGGAGGAGCCAGAGGAACCTGATTGTTTCACAGATTATATACTTTAAATAGTGAAAGCTTCATCAAATATGACCAAAAAAATTATTTTATAAAAGTTACCTACTGCAGCTTTTATTGAAGACAGTCACTTTGCTGTTTAAAGAATTTGTGTCTTATTGTAAGATTTTTTTGCTATTTATGAATCTTTGGTTACGGTACAAATTCTAAAATTCAGCTCAGACCAAAATGCTTACCATACTTTATCATGAATAGATACAATTTCAGGAAGTGGAAGCAGTTACAGCTGCAGTAGGTAAAAAATAACTTGCTGAAACGTTCACTATTTTTACACTGATTATCTGTCTCATGTACTACTGTCAGGATATAGTGAACGTTTCACCAAATATGACAAAAAGCAATTTTTATAAATGTTGCCTACTACTGCTTTAAGGCACCAGAAGCATTCTTACTTTTGTTTGTTTTTTTATTTACAACACTAGGACAAGACTAACTTCTCTTAAATTGAGAACCCTTAAGCTAATGTGTAAAATCTAGTGGTAAAGTTACTGATTGCAACCAACTGAAATCTAATAAGTTATGTTTATAAAAGTGACCTACTGCAGCTTTAAAGGGCTCCCAAAGTGTTTTTTGGAAATGATGTTTAATTCACAACCATGTGCAGTGACTGTAATATCATGGGAATGTTTGCTGTTCTGTGTTTGTGTATTCATGTACATGTGTGTTCATGTTTGTGTGTGCATTAATGCAAAGCATCTGGGAGCAGCTCAGCACAGCGAGGATGAAACAGTGGGAAAGGTCGATGGTCTCATACTGAAACAATTCACTGTGGCTTCTTTGATTGGGTGTGGCATCAGGCCTTCCCAGTCACATATTCACGGACCTGGAGGTGAAGGAGGAGTTGGGGGTGGGGAATGTGACCATGTAAATTGTTGAAATCATATATTCGTACACTCCCTTCACCCCGAGGACATCAGCTGCTCTCACAAGTGCCTACCCCAGCCTGGAAAAAGCTCTCCTTTTAGTCTCTGCTGGAATCTTGTTGATTCTTTTGATAGATTCTTGCGGTTGAGCTTTCCCCCTCTCTACACCCCACTGACTGTTTCAAGTCATAAAACTGGATAGAAAGAATGTGGTTGTGCCTGTTTCCTTACTCCCTCTCTGTCTCTATACCTCCTCTCAGTTTTTTTATTATAAAATATAAACTCTTCCAAGAACTTATCTTCGAGGCATTTCCCACCACAGCCTGAACGCCTCACAGAACAGCCTGGACAGATTTACATATAAACCTGCAATAAAGTGCCTGGTGTCATGTTAACAGTTGGCAGTGAGGAGGTTAACACAGTGACAGTCTGGAAGAAAAGTAGAATACCAGCCTCAACTTGCAGGCAGTTATTGCAAAACAACAGTGTCCAACTTTGACTAAAGGTTTCCAGATGTGGAATGAGCTGTCTGCTGAGTGTGGGCTCAGTGATCCAAACACACCACTTTACACAGTATAATACGTTACACAAGTTTTTTGCTCACACCACAAGCTTAAATGCATATATATATGTGTGTGTGTGTGTGTGTCATAAAGGTACAGTGTATGAGGGTGAGGTAAATTGAAGGTATTGCCTGGGCTCACTGCTCCCTCCTCCCGGCTTTCCCCTCATACTGAGGGAGGATCCAGGAAGGTTGCCAGCTGGTGACAGAGGCAATGCTCCACTGACACACAGCAGCAAGCAAGCGAGCAGGGAAGACACGCTGGAAGAAAAAAGCTAAAAAGCCTCAGTCGCCATGCCTCAGGTAAGAAAGAACGCTCGAGCTCTGCTCCTACAGGTGAACACCCGTGAAAAAGTTTCGTCCTGTTTTAAACTTTTTAAACTTTAAACTTTAAACTTGGGGGGAAAGTTGTTTGCCGCCGAGTTAGTTCACCGAAATAAGAAACGTAGGCTCGGATTTGGACGGGAAACGAGTTTATAAAGTATGAGCGGAACAGCTCGTTAAAGAGCGATTTCCTGGCTGCCGAAGACGCGCCATCTCACGCGCTCAGGCGGAAAAAAAATGTCGCTGAGGATCAATCTTTCACCCGGATAAGTCCCGTTTAACTGTTTGTGCTTTACAGGACAGACTTTGTGTGTTAGCCGCCGTCTTACAAGTCCAAAAAACTGAGTTCAGAAGCAAACACCTACTTTGACTTATTTAACGGACAGGCTCCACCGACTGCCATCTGCCCCTCCCTGAGAAGAAGTAGCTGTCAGTGCTGTGATACAGTTAGATTCACACTCTATCATCATTCACCTACATGAACATTCCAGTAATCTCCAGTCAAAGAAGATACATTAGAGAGCACTTGTGTAGGTTTGATATCATTAATACAGTTTCTGAATCAGGGGCGTGTCCCATTTTAAACGTAGGGCCCAGGTGGACCTTGCCTACGTGTGTGTGTGTGTTAGTTACATAGATTATGATTGTGCAATGCAGCATCGCTTCCTCTTTATTTCAGGATCTTTCTCATTGTTCTTCCTTAATTAATTATGAGGGGTGAATCTAGATGGGTGGCCATCCCAGTTTGGTGTCAAATGCTGTCCAATTTAACATACATTTAGATTAATTTTAAAAATGGAAATTAATTATCTGTTACAGACACATTTTAGACTAACTGAAAGGCTTATGTTCAATGACAAAAGGCACTTATTTTCAAAAATGTGTAAAGCTTTGACCGTTCAATGAAGGTCGGTGCTTTAGTAATGTGCCACAATAATGTTTTTGATTTCAAGTATCTTCATTCAGGGGCTTTTCCAAGCAAACGTTAATTTAACTCAATAATTTTTTAGAGTAAAACACCTAGTAAAAAGAACTTAATGTTTAACTTACAAAACTAAGTTAGTGTCACTTAAAGTTACCAGTAAAAACTGCTTAAGCAAGAATCTTTTTAACTTACAAAGCAATTTGAGCTAAAATTACCTTTTGCATTACAGTGTATATTTCTGCCAAACATTAAAGTCTCTGTGCCACCCCATGAATATTTCTCTATATCCGCCCCTGTTAATAATGACACACGATCAGAATCTGCAGAGGAGGGGACACCATGGGTGGTCTCAGCTTCCAGTAGCGGCCTGTCCTGGGCCAATTTAAAAACAAAAACTTTTCTTATGGGACCATTTCATACCTAACAAACCACCACAATCAGTTACACCCTGAAGCTTAGAATAACGGATTTAGAACTGCCAAGAGCAGTTTCTAGAAAGCAAACAATGCTCCACTGCAGCCTGTGGTCACGGAGAATGTCCGAGAACACTGGCTCTCAAACTGTGGTGGTATGTGAGCTGCCTCTAGTGGTACGTAGAATCTAATTAATTAATTCAAAAACATATAATACTGTACAAATACTACATAATTTGATTATGAGATTACTGAAATGTCATTTCCTGTTTTAATAATCACACTGCTACATAGTTGTGTCCATCCATGCAGTGCAAGCATATATACATTATTAGTTAGGAGCTGAAATGTGATGGTAAGATGGTAAGTAAGCGGAGGTAAAATGAATGGTTCAAAAGTACTGTTATTGTGGCTTCAAACAGGAACTCTTGGGAAGAGAAGTGTAGACCAGCATTTCCCGTTTTCCACCAAATTAGCTCTGGTTTCATTCAGGATTTAACAAGAGTCAACAATAAATAATCTTCTTTCTAGTAATACAACTGCCTCCTGTGTGAGCTGTTTGTAGCTGAACAGGGTTAGCGTACTACGCCTGTGTATTGGCAAGAATCTGGCAATGTGATACATGTCACATTACAGGGGTTACAATTCAGCATTTTGCAGTATACTTCGAAAAAAGAAATCCAATTTTAGAAAAGGTTTACTCTTTTCTCAAGGGTTGATATAATATCAGTTTATCAGTATTTAGCTGGATAATTCCTGAAGTGGGGCGCGGTGTAACAGGTTTGAGAACCACTGTTGTAGAGCTTAATATACACTTGCAAATGTTATTAGAAAGTTTCTTCCACCTCACTGTTGATGTTCTAAAGCACAACTGTGTAGAGTTTCAGATCAAGAGAGAGCTGGGAAGAAATGAAGGGATTTGGGCGTGGTAATGGGCACTCTAAGAAAAAGAGAAAAAAAAGCAGGGACTCTATCTTTACATGTTCTCATTGAAACTAAATCATTAAATGCTTATCCCCTACTCTACTTTCCAAAAAGGGATTAAAAAAAATGTTACATGCATGTAGATAACTAATCTGCCATTAAACTAAGGCCTCCACAGCGTTTTGACAGTGCTTGTGTTTCAGAGACTCATTGGCTCATTTGGTGTCTTTTATTCACATAATCTTACATAACATAATCTTTCTATAATACCTTAGTGAATGTAATGAGGTGTTGAAATTGCCTGTGCCTTGTCTACAGTCGGGGTATTGGCGCTCTCTCTGGGAGAGTTTTTGTTGAGGTGAAGAGGGCTTGCAGCAGCTTGTGGTACATCAGTCAGAAAGGGTGTGGTTATGACAAAGCAGTCAGGCCACATGCATATAATAACTGTAGAGAGACTGCAGCGTGTTCTACTCATGGCCGAGAGACAACCGCCTTTAACGCTGCTCTAATCTGTGTGTAACGTGGAAGATGGACTCGCAGATAATTCTCTCTCTAACTCTGCAGCCCCACACAGCTCATAGTTTTGGTTTCACAGCACATTTAGAGTTTGGTTCACAGCTCAATAATGTACACGTTATCGACCCATTTATTAAACTAATAACTAACAGCAGTCAACATCAGACAGCATTATACTGTAACAGTTACCTAAAGTTGTGCTGACAACTTAAGAATGATATATATTAACAGTCTGAATTGAATTCTAAACTCCGAGTCAAACCAATTCCTGTACAAACACAAGATAAAGGGTGTCATATGTCGACTGTCTTCTTGTCAATTTGGCATCAATATAAT
>JAGRRF010005532.1:22805646-22818405 GCA_019097615.1 Morone chrysops
AGATAAGTGTATTCAGTACAAGTGTTACATTTAGTCTGCTTAACGGGCTCAGCCTCCGTTGTAGCTGCGCCCTCTGATCGCAACAATTCACATAAAGTCAGTATAAAGAGACAGATATTTCCCTCAGGAACACAGAGCTTAATGAGGGGTTGAGAGATTGCAAATGTATCTGTACTAGTGCTGGAGGGTGGTTACAGTTCAATTAAATGGACAAACCTTTAACCAAAACATGCCATAAGATCTAATGTTGTTTTTTATCTATAATTCCCCTCCAAATAAGTTCACTACTAAAAGATACAATTTTTATGTTGTTATATTTTCCAGACATGCACAAACCTTTTGCCAGCCTGCCTGTTGTAGATTGTCTGTTCATCTTGGGTTTTTTTAACAGGCTTTGTAAAGATAGAGATATAGCTAAACAGGGTGGATCAGGTTTGGTTCTAGACATGGACAGGTACTGTTGCTCACATTCGTGGCCTTATTCAAACAGAGCTCTCCTGTTATTTGTTTAACAGCTCTGCAACTGTATCAACAGTCAGTCAGTATACCAATTATTAAGTCTGTAAAAGCTAAGGAAGGAAAGACTTTTGAGTGTGAGAGCAAACTCACTCAAGTTTTCTGTTCTAGCAGGATCTATTGGCAGAAATGGAATATTCATTTCTGTTAGTGTTTAATCACCTGAATATAAGACTCATTGTGTTTACCTTAGAGTTATTTACAGAGGGAGCAGGTTTTGTGTTTGGAAAGGGAGGGTGAAGCGAGGGAGTTGCAATCTGGTCATTTAAGGTCCAAACAATAAACATATCTAGTGTCTGCCTGTTTCCTTCTTGCTGACCTTGCGACAGTACAGGAGATGATGATTAAGCTCACAGGAAGCGCGGACATTGACGATGACCTCCTGTCCTGCATTACCATCATTCTTTGAATTCCCTGTTTCTTTCAGCTTTCCTTAAAGCAGATGGAGGTCTGCTTGCCTGTTTGTGTTTGACTTTGCCACCGGAAACCAGTCTTCCCATCCTGTCTCCTGCCAGGCTCAATTTTGGCTTCTCTTAGCCAAGGCCATAATCTTTCCCTGACTATAACTAAATCACATTTTAAAGCTCCAGTGTGTAACATTTTGGAGGACCTATTATCAGAAATGGAATATAATATTCATAGCTATGTTTTCATTAGTGTATAATCAGCTGAGTGAGTAAGTAAGTAAGAATTGTTGTGTTTTTCTTTCGTTAAAATTAGCTGTTTTTATTTTACTGCCATGTTTCTACAGTAGTCCAAAACAAACAAGCCAAACACTGGCTCTAGATACGGCCTTTCACTTCATCATCTTTCTTGTTCCATTTATTCCTTTCTTTCCTTCTCCCCAGTTTTCAGACCTCGAGAATGCCATCAACACACTGGTCACCCAGTTCCACTCTGCTTCAGCTGACAATGGTCCCACGCTGAAAACTGATGAATTCAAAGGTCTTCTGTCCTCCCAGATGCCTAACCTGGTAAAGGTAAAACTGCCGTCAGTCTCCATGTGTGTCACCCTCTGCCTGTTGACAGCAGCAGCTGGGTGTGGCAGCATAGCTCTCCTTCCTCACCTCACACAAAGGCAGCCAGAAACATGCTAAGAGCAGAGTCACACACCAGCAAACACACGTAAGAACTAGGCTCAGTTGACTGTTAGGAAATTCATCATCTAAGCCTCAATTCAACTGACGATGGAGGTGGGTGTGGGTGTAATACTGAAAATCTGTTATTTGAAACATCCCTGCAGGATTAAAAGATGACTCTATTGTTCATAAACCCCTACGTATGTTGATCGTAACTGAAACACCTTCCTGTCACCACCGTACCTTATTTTTCTATGGATGTTTTGATCTATACATGTTTTTCCATCATGAAACTGTGTCTCCATTGTAACCGCAGTGGATCCATGGGAATGAGACTTCAAGCCTGAAGATGATATAAAACACATTTTCATTGGAGTATTCCTCTAAAAGATATAAAATCTGTATCAAAGGTTTCATTAAGATTAATTAATTCTTCCAGAGCTTTCCTCACACAACATTAGCTTGAATTATTTAGAGGTTGAACATTGGAAGCTTTCATTTTAGAAAATAGATTCCCAATTCAATGTATTCAGTCCACTTGGTCCAAATCCAGAATTTCTTTTTTTACTTCTGTGAACATGAGGGAAAAGTCATTCCATAACACACATTTCATGTATTATCTGTATCCATTCACAAACGGTGGGTGGCTCTTATTTTAGTGACAGCCTTTTTACGCTGCCAGAGGTATTTAGTACTATTTTCTTATCATTGCTATTCCACCCTTAGAATAAGAAGTCATCCATGTACACACATCTAAAAGGAATATGTCTCATGTACTAATGACAGGATATAGTGAAAGTTTCACCAAATATGACAAAAGTTATTTTTATAAATGTTGCCTACTACTGCTTTTTATAAAAACTGCTGCTTTATTTACAACACTGGGACAAGACTAACTTCTCTTAAATTGAGATGTTGTGCCAGTGGTCTTACTCTTAAAATAAGGAAAATAATCTTGTTCCTCTGCTGGGATATTAGGCTAACTATTGTTACACAACATGTTGGTTCAGTCTAGCTCAATATTAGCTGTAGTATCTTATTAAGACAATTCATTAATTAAGATATATTTTAACCAGATTACTGGTATATATTACTGGAATATCCTTGACAATATTGTATTAAAAAAGTAAGTCTCATTTCCCTGGGTGGCTAGTGAACACACAAATACTTTTTAACTGTATTTACTTTCCTCATGATTACAAAACATGACATGACACATTTTGTCCTGGTGTGTTCTGGTGTGTTCCCACAGGGGGTCGGCACGGACCAGGGAATGAGCGAGATCCTGCGAAAGATGGGTGTAGGCGACGGCGAGGGAATCTCTTTCAAGCATTTCTGGAACTTAATCCAGTCGTTAGCCACCTCGCAGCACAGCCTCCTCAGTGGCCAAGGCTCCTCGTGCAGCTGCATCCTCCTGTGAAGAGCAGGCTCTCAGCCCGATACATCAGCAAGCTCTGAGTCTCCACCCCAAAATGTAACTAAACAAGAGTAACACGTCCCTCCCCGCATCAGGTGTCAGACAGAATACAAACGTGCAAAGTCCCGTCTGCACACAGCAAACTATTCCCAACATTTATCACTAGTATATTACAGTTTATTAATCCTGTGGTCTCTGTCTGACAGGTTTCCACATTACGCTTCTGCCAGTATACTATCCTTTGCACCAGCTCAAATACATTTGTAAAGGTTTTAAGAATCAACTACAATTTGAACAAATTTACAATAAAATAATGTAATCATCCTCATACTTATTATCTGTTTGTAGCGATTTGGTGACGTTTTATTTAACACATTGGCTAAGGTTGCTGTTATTGGACAGGACAGTATAATTTTGGCTGTCATGTTACTAGCCATAGAAGGCTAGCAGTCCTTCTCTGTAAAGATGAACACTCTGAATTAATAATACATTTTATTTGTTAAGCACTTTTCATAAGAGAATCTCAAAGTGCTAATTGTTCCGTTGCTCCCAGATCCAACTCAGTTGTCATCTATGTGAAGGTCTAAAACATTTCCTGTGAAGTTGGAGATCTGCGGAGTGGACGTTAAGTTCAGTTCAGACCAAAGATTCATGACGCCAGTCTGCAACAATCTGAAAACCTGCCAGTTCACACAAATACAAATAGACAACATGATGTACTGTCTCTATAGCGACGGCTATAGAGACAGTACATCATGTTGTACTGACAGCTGCAGTCAGGATATACTGACAGCTGTTGTACTGACAGCTTTTCAGGTTTTTTTTGTAGCTGGATGTAAATTGTAGCATCTTAAAGCTGTAGTAGGTAATTTAATTATGTTGTTGTTTAATTATGTTTTTTTGATCATATTTGCTGTAACTTTCACTATATCCAGACAGTAGCACATCAGAAAGATAATCTGTGAAAAAATCTGGTTTCTTTGGCTCCTCCTAGTGCTCCTAATGGAATTTACAATATTCCACCGGGCCTGAATGAAAACAACCAATCAGAGCCTGGAAAGATAGTTTATTGTTGAGTCTCATTCCCAGGGTGTCAAATACAGAGATGTTTTTGGATCCTGGGAATGAGACTTTATGCCTTCCTTGGCTTTGATTGGTTGTTTTCATTCAGGCCCAGTGGATTCTTACACATGCCATTAGGAACACTAGGAGGAGCCTGGGGGAACCCGATTTTTTTTAACAGATTATCCGTCTCATGTTCTGCAGTCAGGATATAGAGAAAGCTTCAGCAAATATGACAAAGTAATTTTTATAAAAGTTACATACTGCAGCTTTAAAATATGAATGGGGATAGTGATTACTTGCTACAGTTGCATTTTATTGATGAAACTGCGAAAACATAAAAATATGATTACACATACTCATATTCATACCACTGCAACTTTTACCTACAGTGTTTTAAAAAAAAAAATGTCTTGTCATGAACCCTTGGTCTGATGTTGTTGGACTGCATGCTGTTTAAACTAATTACACACATTGAACACTTCAGCCCCTGTCCAACAAGCATTACCACACAAAACACTCATTTTGAATTGAATGGTGCAAAAGGCCCTGGGGCATTATCACTTTTCCCATTCGCAAAAATGTTGTCTTCTGTTGAACAGCCCACTGTTGTGGTATTCACAACTTAATGAGAATACCACAACAATGGTGCTTAATTGCATTTTAAAAGCTCAAAGTTGAGTTCTGACAGCATAGCCTTAAAATGGAGAAAACAACATCATTCACCGTTTTAGAAAAAGGAATAAGAACGGGGTCATAGGTGTTGCCTAGCAAAGGCCATCTCACTAGTTAACCACACAAAAGACAATCATTATCATTTATATAGAATAATATAGTCAACTTTGCATGTCAAAAATGCTAACTCAAAAGTGCCATTTAAAGGTGCATCAGTATAAGAGCATGTATCATCAGAGTTGAGGCCAGATTGTAATTGTCACTGAAACATTATTAAAATGATGATGATGTGAAATGTGTTCGAGTTTGTACAAAACAAGCATATGTTCTTACATCTGGTAGAATAGGATTTGTAGGCCAGATAATCTCCACAGAACTACAGTACTTCATTATAACACTGTTTTGTCACGTTTTACCTTTTGTCTGAAAAAAATTGCAGCTTCTGCAATTTGGATATTGCACTTGGCCATATTGCGATTTTGATACTTTAATTAATTGTGCAACCCTAACTTTGAGTGTTAAACCTTTTCTGAATCTTTACATATGTGACATTAATCATCTCAGTTTGACCTGCGTGTCAGTAACAAAACACAAGTTTAGTTTGGATTCTTTCTAAATGCAATCACCTGGAAAAACATCTCAAAATGTGTGCTTTGTAGCCCTTTATATAAGATTCTACTAGTAATGCTTCACCCTCTGTGATCCTGCATTTTGTACGTATTTATGTTTTGTAATTCTCTGTATGCTGACCTGTGTGCCACCATAAGAAAAATTATGTAATAAACATACAAATAAAACACCAATACTGCTTTTTGTTAAATAATTTATTGTTTTAATAAGAATGAACAAATTGTCTCACACAGTTTAAATACTTTACACACAAATGTGAAGTAGCTGGCTTGAAAGGACCAGTGTGTTGGATTTAGTGGCATCTAGTGGTGTAGTTTTAGATAACAACCCCCTCGTCATCACCCCCCTTTTCCAAGCCTGTCAGAGAAACGGGGGATGCAAAATTTGAAAAATTTAAATTAAAAAAAGGCCCTACCTAGAGCCAGTGTTTGGTTTGTCCGTTCTGGGCTACTGTAAAAACAGCTCATTCTAAGGTAATGAAAACACAACAATTCTTACATTCAGGTATTTATACACAAATGAAAACTTATGAATATTATTCAATTTTTGCCAGTACTTCCTTCTAATTATTTCACACTGGACCTTTAACAGTTTTATTGCCCTAATTTCCTATTTTATCAAGATAATTTCCACTCTTCTAGCTATTAAAACACTATCAAATGTGTAGCTGTGCCAGTAAGCTGAAGCAGTAAACTATGCAGAATTTTATGGCAGTGTCATATCAGCATCAAGCAGAACATCTGTGTCAGAAGAATACTCAAGCCAACTATGCAACGAAGATGCAATTATCATTTATCACACATTAGACCAGCATTATGGATTTAAATTCTCATGGAAAGACTGAGTACATCCCATCTTGAGTTTCTTTCCCTCAGGTGTACCTCGAAAGAATTCTAGATAAGACGAAAACACATACTTATTCATGACTTTGACCTTCCCAAAGATGTCAAGCTCTGTTTGCTCGTCATGGTCGACGGCGGTCATCATCTGCTTCGATTTGATGTACAGGGCATTTTCCTTTGCAACAACTTGATCTAACCAAAGCTGTTTGTTCTGCGGTGCCAGGTCGTAGTTGTCAACAGTGCAGCCATAGAATCCCCGTTGCAGACGGTCAGGCCAGGGTTGATCGGTCACCATAGGGTGGTCAGCTCCAACAAACGCTGTGCACAGGGGGCTGTCAGTCCCCCGGGAGCGACCTACTTCACAACCTATGACACTCATGAGGAAAAGCGAGAAGGTTCTGAAGTTTTGCACAGATGCTGAGAACACTGCTGCCATGAAGTAACGACCCCATCTCTCACAGTTGTAGTTGCACTGCTGAAACTGGAAGGTCTGGCGGCAGAAGTCATTGAATTTGGACGCTTTGAGACCCTCTCTCAACTCCAGCAGGGAGGACTCACCCTGCAGCTCATTGAAATTCTGACGGAAGCTGTCAATTTCAGCTTTATTGTCAGTGCTTATGAACTTGCCCACCAGACTCACGCTAAGATTTTTTTTTACTTTGTAAATGCATTCATTGAGAACATAGTGAAGGTCTGATGCAACTTCCTCCCTGGCATTATATCGTATCTCCACAAGTAGATCCTGAATGTTACTAATATGTTTGAGGACAATGCTGTCTTCAGCTGGTCCTGGCTCTGTTAGCCAAATTGCTTTCAGGTGCCTTTGATCTAGGTCTGGGACATAATCAGGAGCACGCCTTCTTTCATTCTCCTCAAAAAACAAGCTCCATGTAAGCCCCTCCAGGCAGTCAATAGAAGGGTACTTTTTGCGCAGCTCCATTGGGACAAACATTTGAGGGTGGCTTGGCCAGTCCAATGTCTGACGATACAAAACCTTTCCTTTATAATCAGGAAACCCTGGCCCTGCACAGCCAAGTTCCAATTTCGTAACTATGTCACCTCTTTGGTCCAGTTCAGCATGGACTCTTCCGCTGTTGTCATGGGACCTCCAGACTCTGTCAGTCCAAGTCATTATCTCTCCGTCAGAGCGAACAGACAGGAAGGAGTTGTGTAGGAGCAGCTTTGTTTTCACACTGAGAGACCGGAGAGCTTGAAGCAGCTGCAACATAAAGTGGCGGTCATTTCCAAGGTTGCAGCTGATGAGGCTGATGGTGCCAAGATGATTAAAGGTGCTTTCAATTTGTAACACAACTCTGGCAAGCTCCTCTGGGCCATAACCAGCTAGCTGGACTGTCCCATTGGTGCTACTGCTGCCATGGCCGACTAGTATGATGTCATGGTCTCTGGTAGAAAGGAAATGGCTGCCTCTGAGAATATGCAGTGCCCCCTTCTGGTACCTCAGCAAAGTTGATACAGTAGGATGCCTCTCAAACAGGTAAGTGGCTGATTTAATCACTGCAGGGTCCTCTTCCATAATAACTATAGTCTGGTGGCTGTACTTAGTATCACTTTCTCTAAGGGTCACATGTTGTTGGTTAAACATAATTTCTGTCTTGAATGTGTCATTATAGCTGAATCTAAAGCCATCTGAATGAGTCAAACAGACTGGGAAGGCCTCCATAATGAGACTTCTGACACAAGCCGGTACTGTCGGATTGATGGAACAAAGTGCATGAAAAGCAGGATTCCAGCTATTATTGATTCTCTGACACTGTGTCTTAGATAAACCAAACTTAAACAAATCTACACTAGAATTGATGGTACTCATTTGTTTGGACTTGGTGTCTCTGAAAGGATCAGTCGGCCACTTTCCAGCGTCTCCAAGCTCAGAGTGCAGTAGGTGAAACATTAGTGGAGTCATCTGAAGATATGCCCTAGAAGTAGATAAGTGATGGGTGAATAATGATCCAGTTGACCAAATACTTACACTGACTCAAGTAAATAAAAAAGAATTGTAATATGCTCTTTGATAAGCACACTCTTGCAGTTTGATTGTATCGATTTCAGGGGCAAGGTGGAGTGGAGGGGGTGGCTTCTGGGGCTCCATCCCTGAATGTACTCTAAAAAAGGCCTGAATCTTTTAGGCTTTTGAAATAACTTCAGCTTGGTGTCGTTGCTCCTCAGTCTTTCTGACTTGATTGGAAAATCAATGGAGTTGAAGTTCTATTACTGTGGAAATAATAGCATCTCTTACAGCAGTGATTCCCAACCTTTTTCCCTAAGGGGCCCCTTTTCTATCATTTAGTAAACTGACGTCTCCTATTTTATGGATTTTTCGTATTATCTTTGAAACTAAATTAGTATCAACAGTTTTGTAGTAACACATTTCCACAATTTTACATTTTACAGCCGTTTCACATCAGTGATCAATTGAATAGTATGGTATAGTATGATAGTATATCACATTCAAGCCTCATTGTATTGCTTGTGGTGACTCACCTGTTTCTAAGACTTGAGCTGAATGGAGTCCTCTGAACACTCCAATCTGTAAGGACAAAAAAAAACACAAATGTCTAATGTTCAGTCCACTGGTTTTCATGCAGTTATCATAAAATGCTGCTAATCTGATTATCAGAATAATCATTAGTTCGACCCACATATGTAGGTCAAAACAGGCCAATGTTGTTTTCTTGTGTCTATAGCTCAGTTTATGATATATAATATTATTATTTCTTGTCCGTTGTCACATCTAAGGAGAGACATTAATACAGCAGCACCTAAAAACACATACACACATAGAAAAGTGCAATGATCTTACCAGCATTCATTCCTGCTGCCAAAGACAACTGCACGATAACAATCACACAAAATCCACAGGGTTTCAACATGGCTCCGAGGCTCTCTGCACAGCAGCTGAAGTGAAATGAATTCACCAGGCAGAGGAGCTTCAGGTCATATCTCAGTCTACATTTGGTTAGATAGGCATGGAAATGACAAAATACATGTATGACTGCACAGTTGATCAGTTAAACGTTACAAAACTGCAGGCTGTAAGCATTTTACTAGTTTAGGGTTTAAAACACTAGATCACTATTTAAAACATGTATGTGCATGTGTTCTTTCTGTTTTCACTGTGGTCACTATATATATATATATATATATATATATATATATATATATATATATATATATATATATATATCTGCTATCATATGGCTACATATTCAGTCAAACCATGTAGATACGTTTGGCTATGCACACATTCGAGTGTTATAAGTACAAAACGACACTGAATATTGTATGTGTAATTTATCTTTGTTAATAATATGTTGGATTCAACCCCCACTAGCCTTCATGAAGTGTTAGGCTTTTTTGATTTTAAGGCGTGTTAAAAAATACAGACTAGTAGGCCTGTATCTCAGCATTTGGTTACCTCTGTGAAGAAAAGAAAAGTAAAGTAAATTGTCTAATAGAACAATTATCAAGCATCAGGGACATGTAAACACTGGAAGCTGGAAGCTTGAAGATTGTTGAGTCTCATTCCCAGGTCATCAAATACAGATACAATAGTTCTTATCTGTTTTGTTGCTGTGCTGCTGTAACAGCCAATTTCCCTTCAGGAATCAATAAAGTCTCATCTCATCTTGTTCTCATATTAACCCATATTATATTATATTATATTATATTATATTATATTATATTATATTATATTATATTATATTACACATGGCAGTTTCAGTATTTGTAGTCTTCAGCCACAAAAACCAACCAGTACTGCTGGACCTGGCTCAGGTTTCCTGTGTGACAGCTAATCAACATAAATTACTGTAGGAATATGTACCATGTAAGTCTAGTATGAACCCAAATAAAGGTCTTAACATTTTGACATATGCATCCTATACAGAGACAGGGCCTCAAGGTAAAACTGCAGGGGCTGTTTTAAGACACATCAGTGGTACACACAGTTTTACTAAACAAATGTGCAGATAATCAGAATAGAATGAGCTTTATTGACCAAGTATGTGTACACATGCAAGGCTGTTTCTTTGAAATACAGTATGTGGTGTTCAGACACAGATTCAGAGTTTAGTTAGTTTCTATTGACTTAAATTATCCTAACCTTAAAAAGTCGGATCAATTTAATGAACGTACACACACACATCCTTATGTTACTATATATACTGGGACCAGTCATTGACTTAATGCATTCCCTAGCCCCTTATCCTAATCTTAACCATCACAACTACATGCCTAACCCTTATTACCCTAACCTTAACCTCTATAACAATATACCCAAAACCAAGTCTTAACCCTCAAACAGCAATCTAAACTTGTGTGGTCCAGCATTTTTGTCGCCACAAAGCTGTTCGGACCCCACAAGAACAGTGGGTTTCCTGGTTTTTGGACCCCAAGAATATACACACACACACACACACGCACATTTAATAAGCTGTTGTTGCACACTGTATTGCCTCTAAAGACTTGTATTCTGATAAAGATTGACCAGTACCCTCACTTCAAACTAAATACCTGCTACCTTCAGGGTTTCATTATGTCACCGTCTGAAACCCGTTAGTGATGTCCCTGCCATGTTTTTCTACTTGATGGTCTCACACAGCCAACATGAAGTGGTCCAGAGAGAGCGTCATACTTGTCACATGATATGCTAATTGCTCAACATCAACCTGTGTGCCAGCAGCTTCATGTTTGACGCTGGGAGGCGTACAGCCTGTTACCACATGGCTGTTTCCAGGTCACAGCTAATCTCCTCCAATCTTCTTTTCTCCTCATTAGCCATCTTACCCACTCCTTTCCCTGCTGCACTCACAATGAAGCCTGTCTATGACTAATTCTCTAGAAGTCTAATTTTACACGCCATAGTTTGAACCTACGTTTGGGGCTGGAATTACTGCTGGATTCTAATCTGTAAAAGGGTGACATGACAGGCTAAACAGACGTTTTGATCAACAGAGGGACCCTAAGAGGAGGCTGGATTGAGAATAAACAGAAGTGGCTTTAAGAAATGCCAAGAATGGATCATATCTACAAGCAAGATCCTCTTGTTGCATGAAGTTGTTTTGCATGTCAATATAGTTTGACTGATTCTGCAGCAATAGTTGGTTTGTACGTGGAGGAGTCTGAACAGATGAGATAACCTGGTGGGAGACGGACAGTGGAACCAAACATCAGAAGATTCTTCAGCAAAAGAGAGACAGGAATCAAGGAAACGCAGGTACATACACAGATTACACACTGTAGACCAGTGTCATTTTTTAAAACGTCTTCCTAGTCAGTAGTCCATATCAACATTGAGATTAACATTAAGTTTAATTTTTACACCGCATTCAAATTAAAATTTCCAACAGATCTTTAAATTTGATTCTATACATATAGGAAATGTGCATAGCAACATAAAAAAAACCCATTCCCAAAATCAGAACATTGTAATTATATACAAGAGCACTATACAAGAAGGCTGCCATCCTTATGATTACATCCACGTCTGAGTTGAAATCATATACCAACCATGAGGTGCTTTAATAAGAGCGCAACTCGCAAAAGCTACAAAATAGTTAATTTAGGGCACCTTAACATTTCCAAAAAACTTTTGCAAACTCATTGTTAGTGTGCCATGGGTAAGTTACTGCGTGCCAATGATGCACCATTTCCATTTTTAAAACACCCTCATTGCTGTCTGATATGTTGTTTCAGTACCTCACTGCAGATCATTCTCTAGATGTGGTTCAGCTGACATGTTGGGACATATTTTGAAATCTTAAGCTCTTGGGATTTGTGTTCACACAAAATGAAATTGCCATTATAGAGATTCAGGTATCAAAATCAGTACAGAGGGAAAAATGGTATCGGAACATCTCTAATTAAATGGGCACCTGCAGGCAGTGAGACACTTCTTTGGCAGATGCTGGATGAGCAGCTTTCACTTGAGTAAATGTGTTGCCATACTTGGATTCACTGATAGTGAATTAATACACACCCACAGGGTGCTAAACAGATTGTGTTTTGGGCCTGAGGAACAGGGGTGGATCTAGAGAATGATTGTAACTGTAGGATTATTCTGTTAACCATACAGATTGTATCATCATTACTGATGTATGCACAACCAGAGCTGGATTTACCTTTACTATGCTTCTCATGGTGATGTGTTGTTCATGAATGAACTGACTCCTGTCTATGTCTTTTTCTTCTTTCCTAATTTTTTAAACAAATTAATTCAGACACAATAGGGTGATCCTAGTATTTGTTAAATATGATCTGGAAACATCTCACTTTGGTAATAACAGTCAGATCCAAGCATGGTGAGACTATATACAAAACATAATTCAATACCAACAAAATGTGCACACTTGTGTAATAGCTTTTGATGATTTGACAGCATGGAGGTGTGTTTGGGGTCATTGTCCTGTTGAAAAACAAATGTTGGTCCAACTAAACGCAAACCGGATGGGGTGACATGCTGCTGTGGTAGCCATGCTGGTTCAGTGTGCCTTCAATTTTGAATAGATCCCCAACAGTGTCA
>JAGRRF010005532.1:22847223-22873532 GCA_019097615.1 Morone chrysops
AAGACAACAATAATAACAATAATGCCCTGTGGGACATGCTCATGTCACAGTTATGCTTTTCTTTACTGCAGCAGATTATTCAGCAGGTTTAGATTGCTGTTGCCAGTTTTTATATGTGATGACATTGTGTAGAGGGGTATGGGGGAGGTCCTGGTGTATTGGGGGTTTTGGTGAGCTGTAATCTGTATGTCAGCCTCATGTCCTGCAGGTGAGCTGGTGTCGGTGTCTCTGAATGAAGTGGTGCGGCTGCAGTGTCCCGCAGCATCGCGGCTGTCCCAGCAGCTGTGGGAGCGCCCCAATAGCCGGCTGTCCCCAGACCTGTACCTGCACCTTGAGGATGGGAGTCTGAGCTTTGTGGCCACCCCCACCACACTGGGCCACTACCTCTGCCTGTCCACTGAGAACGGTTACCAGCAGACCATGGCCGTCTATCAGGTCAAACAGAAGAGCAGCCCAGTGGCTCAAACTCCAAGTTACACGCGGCCTCCGGCACGCCCCAAACCCACCACGCAGGCTGAGGCAAGGCCTGGATCTGGACTGCATACCTCTGTGGGACCTAAAAGAACAGAAACAAGACAGGGAAAGACTGAGCCAACACTGTCCAGCAGGGACAGTCAGGTCACCACCAGACAGCTGGGCAGAAACCTGACCCTGTGGACAGAGGAATCTGGGCAGAAAGATTCTGGGTTTCGGGAGGGGGAGCCCCTGCTGTCGGCCCGAGCCCCCTCCTACCTAAAGGAGCTGGTGGTTGTGTCAGTTCTGCTGGTGCTCTGCCTCAGTCTGCTAATCACCATGCTTCTGTACATCATTAGACAACGCTGCCGCAGCCGAACGGCCCCACAGGCAGCAACCCCAACCAGAGACTCTGACAGGAGGACCCCTGTGGAGCAGGAGGCACTCAGGGGAAACCAGTTTCTAAGCAAACGCAATGGACAAGCCCCCCGCAGCGGACAGGCCAGCGGGTTAGTTTGTAACGGGGCACTCACAGGCTCTAATGGGCATTTGCCCAACACCCCCATCTGACATCTCCCAGACATTTTGACAGATGTTACAGATGGAACCAGTCCATGGCAGGCACCAGCCCAGTGGGAGGTTCTTTATGCACAGACAATGACAAGAAACACTGTGGACTCATTGGTAAGGTTTGGATCTAATATGATGAAAGGCAATCTTCCTGTGGTACTTTAAATGAAGACACTCGACTGTTGAGATGGTACTTTGTTGTTGCCAGACAATGACACACATTAACTGTGATTACCTGAATGTTCTGTGTGTTTTCACTTACTGGACAGTAGGGATGGGACGATTATTCAATATTATCGCGTATCGCGATTTAAAAATAAGATAAGTTTATTGTGGTGAATTTCCATAATCTGAATAGTTGTCAGTCCAGAAAAACACAAATATCCTCACATGGCTAGACTTAAAAAATGTATCTAGCTCGCTGACTTAGTCTTATCTTGATTTCCTGATTTACTTTGAATTGCCACAAGGGGGAGCCCAAATCTTTCCTGTCATTTCAAAATCCCAAGAATCTGCTTGCCCGTTGTATCCCCACAAAGGGATTCCAAACTAAAGAACGACATCCTATCTGTGATGCAGAAAATATTTTTCTTAACTAAATATAAGGTAAAGTGATTCCAGTATGTTCTAGTGCCATTTTTAAGATTTTGATGGTTATCCTAAGTATGTAATGTATTGCATTGGGCAGGATTATCATGACATGAAACTTTGATATCGTCAATGCCTACTGGACAGTAACATTGGGACAGAAAGGTACAGGCTGATCCAGTACAGCTAGTTTTTTATATATTTTGACAGAATAGTCAGTATTTGACAGTATTTGATGCAAAGCCAGTGTCCTCCACAGTTAAATATAAATAAATACATTCAGAGAGTTCAACTAAAATAGAAATCAACAGAAATGTTAGATTTTAAAACGTCCTCTCCTGTTGGGGAAAGAGGTTGGTTTCATCAAACTCAGAATAATAAAGTCTGCATATAGGCAGATATCTCATGTGGCTGTGTGCAGCTTCTATTAAATGTGTTTGTATTCTGATGTGCCAAACACATTTTGGAAGAAACATAATTAATGCCCAGATCAAGTGTGTTGCTCCTCTGACAGAAGTAGGTGGCTGGGGTGGAGGATGGTTCACCAATTCATCTGCAGAAACGGGCCACAGAGGTCAGGCCGGTACGCTTGTTTATCATTTGTTTGTGAGATGTATTACACACAGGACGTGAGTGTGCCTTGGCTTACAGTTAAGGTGATGCTTAAGGTGCAGCTGTCTGCAGTGGTGTACTGGCCATTGGGCCTCCAAGGATAGATCCCATTGGGCTGTCAAACAATCCATAATGTTTTTACCAGCTGTCTGGCCCTGTCTGTCTTTTTACCGACCCTCTCTGTGTGCACTGTCGACCCGTGCTTATGCCCCCTCCAAAATGTGTTTCCTTGACTCCTCTCTCCTCACATCTTTACCCTGCAGTTAAGATGCAAGTGAGGGGAAACGAGAGCTCTGAGACAATAAGAAGAACCCATGGTTTCTCCCAGCTAGTTTTCTCCTGGAGAACACCGATTTGTTGGCGATGTATACATGTCACTGGGTTTCTGATCTGCTTTTTCACTCACTGCATGTCCCAGTAACCAGCTGACTATTTTAAAATCCAGCCATATTTTCTCTTAAGTGAGAACTGTGCTCTTACTACCTAACCCTAACCCACACAGGCATTGTAGCACAGCTACAGTTTCCTAAATAATGTTAGGGGGTAGGGCTGAAATCTGATTACTGACCTGCTGTATGTATACATAGATATTACGGTAATAATACTGTGTATTGGCAAGAATCTGGCGATTGCAGTACATATCACAGTACAGAGGTTATGATGCTGTAGTGGGATACTGTAAGCAAGGTGATGTATTGTGATTTCACATCACAGCCCTCAGTTTACATTTACAGCACTGCTGTCCAACAGTTGGGGGTTTAAACACAGAAATCACTACGATGTTTTTAAGGAATCGATACAATATCACAAGATCATATTTTTCTATATTTTCTTCCACCCCTGTAGGTTACAGTGCAACATGGTGTCTGATTTCCTGCTTCCTGATTACTTTGAGTATGCTGCTTTCTTGTGAGCATGTAAATGTTTTGACAGTGTTTGATTGTGGTCATATGGGACACCAATTTAAGACCTTGTTTTTCTACAAATCTCTTTTAGTGTAATATGTATGTTACAGGAGCTTTCAGGTGCACTAAGATCCATCTATTCTTGCTCTATAACAGCGTCTACAGACACTTTGCTGCTGGTTTTGTACTTTATGTTGCCCATATGTGTAGACCTTGCAAGCAAGCGGTGAATGAAATTGGGTTTGTTGTTTTGCAAAATAATTTTTGCATTTCATCAGAGCATGTTGTTGTCATTCAACACCTGCTGAAAAGTCTGAAGAGATTCGGGAAGGTTGATAATTAACTGGAGGAGGTTTAAGAAAGCTCGTCTGTGGAATCGGGACCAAATCGCTCCTGGAATGTTTTTTAATGAGCTTGTCATGCTGACTCCAAAAAATGCTTGCCTTTGTAAAACCTTCAGCACAATCATCAGTTTTTTGTATTGTATTCGACTTGCTGACAACATTTTCAATGTGTTTTGGGTACTGTATTTAACTACATCACTATGCCATTTGGGGTGGCCATCCACCCTAATGAGAATTCAAAAGATCAGCTCCCTTTTTTTGATGTTTTGAAAATCTAGAAAGAATAAAAGTCATCTGTCAAGTTGTTTATGTTTTTGCATATTTTGTCCATTTACTTTTTATTTTGTATTTTGTAATACATTTGTAACGGACAAAAATCCTGGTACGTTTCTTTTAAAGCACTGATATAAAAATGTCAGGTTTTCAGGATGTTTTTTCTAGCTGTTAGAATGAGCTGTTTATCCACAGAGGAGGAGTCCGCCATGTTTCTACAGTAGCCACTAAATCCTACGCACTGGACTTTTAATGTATGATTTGTGCAGTTAATTACACAACACCATTCTCTCATTATAGTAGTTGTTCAGTGTGAATACTGAAAGTGTGGTAGATGCTGAATGTTGCATGTTTCAATGTTGCATAACTGTCAATATTTGAAGAATACATCCAAAAACAATAATTCTGTTTTTTTTTTTTTTCTTATTTTAGAAAGAGGACAGACTGATTCATCTTTTTAGGGGATTTCTGAGGCTTTCCCAAAATGTCGGACTGATCCTTTAAAATATGTGACAGGTTTCGTTCAGATTTATGACCCACTGTTTTGTTCTGCTTTGTAATTCTCACTGTCACTACTTGTTTTTCTTTTGCTAAAATATTTCTATATGTTTTAACATTTACATCTTATTGGGGAAAAGGGAGGGGAAGGAGGTGCGTGTGTGAGTCACACAGTGAGGCTCATTTTATTTATTAACTCAGTGAAATGGATCCAACAATGTACTGTATTCCTAAAAGAGGTACAGGGGAATTAAGTAACCAATAATACAGGATAAAGTCCTGATCAATCCAAATGTATGTGATACTCCAGCTGCAGCCTCCTTTTTAAAGTTGTGACCTGTGGAAAAAAGAAGCATTTCCTCATTCCACAACATGACGCTGAACACAGCTGTCACAACAAAAGAAAACATCTGCGGGATGCTGGGTCGGCAGAGAGACCTCAGTGAGTTGGTTTTGGCTAAAAAGAGAAGTCTGTTAAGGTGAGATTTACAACACATTCATGTTAGGAATTAGGAATGTTGAAGATCCAAGTGTCAAACTCTGCACATACATTATTCTGCACAGTGAAAATCAAACACCACTGTCGAAATAAGAAGAAACAGTTTTTTGACTGGAGGGGACTTTAATAATATTCTGTTAAAGTGTGAGTTAGCACTAGCAGCTGCCTTCCGAGTTTAATGTAGGGATGCACAATATTGGATGTTTGCTGTTATCTGATAGGCCGATATCTTCCAGTTTATTTTGGCTGATGTCGATATATGCACAAACTTTATTTCACCTAAAGTCTCCTCTAAAGTGTAGTTCACACTATTACGTTTACTGTTATCCTAATAGCCCACTAGCAGATGCAAACATAAAATAAAAAAATTTAAAAGGAAGACATTCACTGGGCTCCTCACATGGCCGACAGAGCAATGATTGCAAATGGCAGATAAACCCCACTTCAAAAAAACCTCTACACACATACATACTCACGTTCTGTGTGCATTATTAAACTGTCATCGGCTGACCGATATTTAATTTTAAGGTCTTTACTGGCTGATGCCGATGACATGCGGATATTATCATGCATCCCTAGTTTAATGTGTGAATTAGTGAACAAGAGCGATGCATTTAACATGTCTTAAGCTGTATGTATGTCCATAAAATCAAATATAAGGTGGCTGGGATAATCCCTTGCTTGTTTAGTACCTTCAGAAACCTCAAATGTAGTATAGTATTTCAAGTTTCCAAGATTCATATAGCTGCTTGCCTCCATCCTACTGCTAGACTGCTTTAGGAATATCATAACCACAGAAAACCTGCTGGTCTTTTGGCGCCACCGTGTGGCCAAAATGTGTTTCACATTGAATCCTAAACTTAAGTCTTGGTTTAAAAACTTGTACACACACACATCTGATCAGCTAGACTCTAATATTAAGATTTTTGAGGTTGTAACTTGTATTGGATGTCTCATGAAGAGTGCCACAGCATCTGCACAGCAAGTTCAGCTTCTTTTGACTTATTCATACTAGAGATTGTATTTTATAGATTTTACAGTCACAATAAATGTGTATCTTGTTACAGTTGCTGTTGCAATTCAAGGCCACCGTAGTGGGAGGCATTGCAGTACAGAGGAGGCAGGAGGACAGTTCAAGATAATTTCACTTAAGTATTTTTGGCTCTACTTTTATTATGTTGAATTTCCACTGTAACGCTATAGCAAAACAGGTCTGGCCCAAATACAGCAATGAATTATGGTCCAGAGGTGGTCCAAAAGTTTCAGAGCTTTTCTGCAGAGTTTGCCCAGAAAATGATGTGAAATTAGAATGTAGGTTGTTTTATCAATCTAGATGCTGAGATATTTATATTTAGTGACTCTCTCAATCATAAGGCCGGCCATTCATAGTGGAAAATATAAAAATCATTTTAGTCTATAGCTCTGGGTCTGGAAAAGACCCAGAAGACTCACCTCTGTCTTTTTATATGTCAATGGTCCCACCTCTGAGAGTTTTCATGCTGCCCCCACCAGTTGGAGGCAAAAGACATGTGGCTACTCAGTATCCATGCATCACCACTAGGGGGCCACCAAAGGGGCAAATTCCAAATGTGGGGTCCCAAAAAACTTTTGGGCCGGCCCTGCCAGTTCCCAGTGTCCCTTCACACTTCCTCTAAACTTGTTTAAATAAAGCATCCTTCAGACATAATTCAGAGTTTGCTGCCTTACACGTTTATAAAGGTACAGTCTTACGTAATGGGAGCTCAGGCTGCTGCGGGCTCTCCTGTCTGCAGTCGTGCATGTGAACT
The DNA here is from genome assembly GCA_019097615.1 of Morone chrysops. Classification (NCBI taxonomy): domain Eukaryota; kingdom Metazoa; phylum Chordata; class Actinopteri; family Moronidae; genus Morone; species Morone chrysops. The sequence goes on from JAGRRF010005532.1 coordinate 22,853,753, forward strand.
GCATCACACAGCAAGTCTAGAAACAAGTCGCAGCATCAGTGTGCTGCAGTGAAATCCATCCACTCCCAGAACACACGCTGCTGCAGCCTGCGGAGCACTCACAGCACACCCAGCCGGACTGTGCACCTCCACCGAGCCGAGGACGACACACGGCGAGCCGCCGGAACACAGCGGAGGTAAGATCATCTGTTCACCGCATTTTGTCCCGCAAGAGGAGCTAGGACAGGTAACCCGGGACAGGACGGAGTGTCATTGAAAACAGCGCTGAGGAGCCGAGCCGCTAGGGCTGAACTATTGTTAGTATGGGTGCGGTTTTTGGGGGAACAGCGACAGTTGGCTGCTAAAGGGGGTGTCTTCAAAGAGAAGATCCAGAAGTCCTGCACGGAACGGCCCGGGTTGGGTTGTGGCGGTTCCTGGAGCTGCGCCAAGTGCTACTGCGGTCCCATCAGCTGCAGACCACTGTGCAGCTCTGTGCAGCTCTGCAGGGCTCAACACTGAATGCTGTCCTCTGTCTACACAGTCCATAGACATGGGTGCTGCAGTCTGTCATTTAAAAGGTCCACTTCTTCAAGTACAGTCATATTTATGATTGATGGAAGCACACTGTGTGTTTCTCTCTTAACAAGTAGCACAAGTCTTTTGCTGACTCAAGGCTCAACCTTCAGGCTTCGGCCTGGACACGGATGAGACCAGATCTCTGAGCTCAGTGCTGATGCAGGGAATAATGCAGGCCTGCCTCAGATAAGTCTGGGCCCAGGGATGCTGGAATTCAGTCAGAGTTGGGAGTGCTGAGAAAAAGTCACTCTATATAATGACATCTTACTAAATGCTGAATGATTGATGGTCATGGTTTCACATTCATTTGAATGTCAATTGATATCCTATTTAATAGTTATTAACAATATTTTATACAAATTGAATACATTTTCAGTGCAGTGCTTCCCAACCTTTTTCCTCAAGGGACCCCTTTTCCATCATTGAGTAAACTAAGTGACACATTTTCATATTACATTCTATACATAACAATAACAATACAGAACAACTGGGAGACTGTACAATGAACCCAAACTGAACACACTGCAGGAAGTTTGAGATTATTTCCTGTGAATATTGATCAGAGATTAGTTTTCTGTTTATTTTTAACAATCATTCATACTTAACAGGGTTCTTTTTTTGACTAATTCAGAGTTTTCTTTTCCCTGACACTTACCCATTGTTCTATTAGCCCTTTGGTTGTTTTAACTGCATACTTTTGTAATGCAGGATGAGGCTGTTTATCAGACAGTGAAGGCTCTGTGAATATAGTTTGTGTTCAGGTCTTCAAAGTTCTTTCTTAAATAATAATCTTAACACAGAAATAAAGACATTTCTTAAATAAAGGCCTACTGTTTACATTTTCAAGTTTTCTTACACACCTTTAAACCAAGAGGGCATTGTGAAGCCCTCTTGCAGGCCCTGCGAAGCTTTGGCGACATCTAGTGGGGGTCCCCAACCACTGTTTTAGCAGATGAAACATAAATAAATAAGGTAAAACCACATTACCGGTGCGTATGTAAATCCCAGTAAAAAAGGAGAAAGTCACTATAAGTTTAAACATTTATGAACTAATGGTTTTCATTATGTGAGATTTATGGGGATGCTGCAGCCCCCTTAGCATCCCTACCTCCAGCACCCATGGATGGGCCCTCCCAAATCTGCTTTACTTATATCAACACATGCACAAAGTTTTGAAGTTTTGACACTTAAAGCTGCAGTAGGTAACTTTTATGAAAATATGTTTTTTGTCATTATTGCTGACGTTTTGTCCATATTCTGACAGTAGTACACAAGACAGAAAATCTGTGAAAAAATCTGGTTCCTCTGGCTCCTCCTAGTGCTCCTAATGGTATTGGCAAGAATCCCCCCGGCCTGGACAAAAACAAGCAATCAGAGCTGAGAAAGATTTGGGTTTGAACCTTGAAGAAAGTGGTTTGTTGAGTTTCATTCCCAGGGTCCCAAAGTGTTTGTATTTGATGTCCTGGGAATGAGACTCAAAATTCTGATTGCTCTAATTGGTTTATTTTATTCAGCCACGGTGCACTAGGAGGGGGGTCTGCTACTACACCACTAGATGCCACTAAATCCTACATCCTAAATCCTAAATCCTTGCACACCCTCCCCCAGCGTTACCAGGCTTTTGTGTGTCATTTAGGCCTAACAAAGGTGCTGAATGTGTTTCTTTCATCACAATTCTCTTGCAAAGACAATTTTTTGCAATGTCTACACCTCTCTAGCTAGCAGTGTTCTTCTTCTCTGCTTTGTGCCAGCAGATTTCTATATCTATTGGCATGTCAGCGACACCAACTGTTGATCAGTAGAACTTAACCTTTTAACCATCCTGTCCAGTTTCTGGCCACTCTTTCTTTTTGACTGCATCCTCTTCCACACTCTCCTGTCGTTTCATCAGCAGCAGAATGTCTCTGAATGACAAAGACCCAGTACCTGCAGTGGGGAACCTCTCCCCGGGTCAGCTGCAGTCTCTCTTCAAGATGGAGCCCAAGACTCTGGGGGTAAGCTTCATACCTGTATCAGAGATTCACAGTCACATTCTAAATGCGACAAAGTAGGAACTGACTTTGTATTAGGGTTGGGCGATGTGTTAAAATTTCCCACCGGCTACTTTTAGTCCTGTATGACAGTAAACTGAATATCTTTGGGTTGTGGACAAAACAAGACATTTGAGTACGCTACCTTGGGCAACTAATCGATTAATTAAGAAAATGGTCGGAGGAATAATCGATAATGAAAATAATTGTTAGTTGCAGGCCTAAAATAAACCCTTAATTCACTTGTTTTTCAGTTGGTGTGTACTGTGCCGCTGAACGGGAGCAGCTCTCACTTGTTCTTTGGAGGCATACCATTAAATGAGCAAAATTTTATTTATTTCCCAAGAAACCCCACCACCCCCCCAAAAAAACAACTGGCTTTTATGGGACATAGCATACTGTAATTATATGTGTTCCAGGTGTTCTTACCCTCAATATACAGTAGTAAGTATATTAAATATGTCAACAGATTTGTTTCTTATTATTCTCCCTCCCCCACCCCTCCTCAGGCGATCCAGATCGTTATTGGGGCTCTGATTCTTTGTCTGAGTGCCTCTGTGCTCCAGATCCACGAGGTCCACTTTACGGGAGACGTGGCGCTCTTCCTGATAGTTGTCATACAGGTCAGTTGGAGGCCCATGAATTCACATATAACTTACCTTCCTGTCTTCACATATTCCTCACATTTCCTCCAAATGCTACATATAAGTAAGTTGTATTGTAACCCTCCAGGTGACCTTGTCTGGTTCAGTGTTGGTCCACAGTGGGAGGAAGCCTACTCTCTTTTGGGTGAGTCTCAATCAAACCAGAATTCTTTGTTGCTCTGTGTTATCTGTTGCTCTGTGTTATCATCAAGCTAGATTCATTCAGTAATCTAAAAGAGCAATCCCCCCTACAACACGCTATAACATGATGGCCTCTAGTTTCACAGTGGTAAACTGACGGTAACAGCTGATAATGCTGCAGCGGTGTGTTCAAAGATGTAGGTGTGTTATGAATATTCCGCCTACTCTTCCTCTTTATCTGGAGAGACTCTGGACAGGATGCACAGACTAGTCCCTAAAATGTTATACTGATGCCATCCAATACAAATGTCATAAACTCACTGTTTAGTAACACTATCATTTATTGTAGGAATATTTTAAGAAATTACATAAAAGTGTGTGAAACTTTTCATATTAGCTGAAACTTTCACTATATCCTGACAGTAGAACATGAGACAGATAATCTGGGAAACAATCAGGTTCCTCTGGCTCCTTCTAGTGCTCCTAATTGGATTTATAAGTATCCACCGGGCCTGAACGTCTGTCTCATGTACTACTGTCAGGATATAGTGAAAGTTTCAGTGGTAAGTATTTTTCATAAAAGTTTACTACTTGCAGCTTTAAGTACCTAAAGCTTTGGTTATCTTCTTATTTATTGTTAATGACAATCTCAATAACAAAGATCATATTTGAGGCTAGTTGTTATTTTGTATGGTAATGTTATTTTATTACACGCAGAGATTGAATTAACTAAAAACTAAAATGGCTTAAACAAAATACTAATGGCCTAAACTAAAGATACATACTTCATACATACTGGCTGTAGAGTGGCAACCCAAGCAGATAATTCTTTTCAATCAGCTCCACTTTTGTCTGGTCAAATACCACCACTGCTCTTCCTGTACATGAGCACTGCTGTTGTCGTTTGTAGGTGAAATGTGTCCTGGTGCTGCATCTCATCAGTGCTGCATTTGCCACCGCTGCCCTGGGTCTGATGTCCAAACACCTCCCCTACCGCCAGGACTCTTACCACTGTGAACACTGCCGCAGACTGGAGCTACATGCCGTGGTATTGTCTTTAAAACCTACACAGACATTTTCTCATGATTGTAAACCAGTGCGTGGTACAACAGAATAGCCATATCAGCAGCTAGTATTGTTGCTTTTCTGCTGTGAAAATGTTCCTCTGGCTCTGTGGCATCTTCAAGATGAACTTGGATAGTTAAAAATTGCTGGCCTAAACAACAAAACACCATTTCTGCCAGAAAATTCCATTTTGGGGATAAAAATGATCAGTCTGTTTGGATTTGCTTTCTACATTGTTTTGGAACATGAGTCTTTCCTGGTGCAAGACTGAAACAATGTTTGCAGGACAGAAATACAGTCCCCTCTCAGATTATACCGTCACAGTTTTAATCTACCTATGACATTTTTCTCCCACAGTTACAACAGTAAATATGAGTGGCTATGGTCACATTATATGTAGCACACTACAAATATTTACTGGCAACTGTGATAGTTTCTAAATTTTCCTTAATGTAATTTTAAGTGATCCAGTATGTTTTGACTTTAAAAAGCGTACTTTAATGTGTCGACTGGACTAATTATTATGGTTTTAAAGGTGCACTCCCTGATTTTCTAATATGTTGTCCAATAGCACCCATTACTTAGTCCCGCCCCTTTTTGCTCTGTGGTACAATAACAGTTCAGTAGGCATCAGAACCTTTATTTCAACTTTATCCTTTCCCATGTTTATATGTCCTATGTGCTAGACTCGGCTATGTTGAAGCTAAAGTTTTGCTGGGGAGCAATACATTAGCTCATATACATCAATTGTTAGCTAGCAAGTTATATCTAATAGCTAATATTAGCAAGCTAACTAGCTAGCTAATTTACACCAATCGTTACTTACACAAGATGTGATTATATATGTCAGTTTGATGTTTTAACCATCCAATTGTGGTATTTTAGCCTAGAACATAGCATATCTAAGTACAGTAAAGGAGAAAGTTGACCGAGGTTTGATCAGCTGTTATTGGAACACAAGGGGTCAATTGTGTTGAGTTTCAAAATTAAAACAGGAAGTTAAAGGACTTGTTGGTAGCCTATATATTGTATATTAAAGCAAAAGAAGTGGCTATACCATTTTAAGAACTGGAATTGTAGTGTTATAGTGAACTTTAAAATCACTAGGGGTAGTCACAAAATGTCTTCGTCAAACAAGTTAGCTAAGGGTAGCTACTAACTGGCCAAGTTAGCATAAACGTCTAAAACGAATAAGTCTGACTGTTTTGGGTTTTTTTGGTCTTCTTGGAAATGCTATTCAGTCTTTTGGTAAATCACAAAGCATTTGAGGAGAAAAAAACAGTTCATAAGTCTGTAACAAGTTAAGAGTCCTTTACTCTTTCTTACCCAGTGGTCCCTGTCAATGTATTGGATAATACATTAATACATGTTGATGGACATTGTTAGCAACCCTCATATAAGCTGTATGTAAGGAAGCAAATGGTACCGCTTTTGTATATAGCCTTCATTTTCACCCTATAATTCTAGAAAAACTGAGCTAAATTCTTAACCTACTTTATAGAGTGGAATATAAGAAGGGGCATATAACAAACATATTTAATAATCCTTTCTGTGATTGAATCAGTCTTTTTACATGGAGATTTGTTTTCATGCATTAGAGGAGGCAAGCTATGTAGCATACACAGAGCCATCACTGATATGACTAGTTGACACTATATGTTATGAAAAAGCACACTCCGTGATTCTTTGTTTCTACTGTCCACTGCAGCAACATTGTTTCAGGAAATGCACTGGGCTGATCGAGCAAAAGTGTAAAGTAAGTGATTGACTACTGTTACAACTAATACTGTGGTCAGATCTCTTGTAGAGTGCATGTAGAACACAGAAATGTCTTTCACCAATGAGAAACACAGCAAGAAACACATTGTTTCATACTGGTCCTGTTTTCTCACCGTATGTGCTCTTGGATTTCTCTGTCTAGCTGTTGATTGACGGGATCCTGGGCACACTGGTGATCTTCCTGGTGCTGGAGCTGTTGATCTGTATCACTGCCATGCTGTTCGGACTCAGTGTCCTTGCTGCTGGTGGAACCCAGGTGAGCTATTTTAAAACTCCAAGTCTACAGACTACTTAAAAAGTACCCATATAATGCAGGAGTAAAGCAATTACATTGCATAGTGTACATTCAATAAGTGGTAAACTAGATTATACATGTAGTAATAAATCATATGTGGTTAGGTGAGATGGGAGGTGAGTGGTTGGTAAGGTGTGGTGAATCACCTGCTCTGTTAAACTAAGTGGTATATCATTGAAATACAATGATAACTTAGCAATAGTTAGGTTTTTGGGTAACGATTTATTTTACATATTCACCATTAACTAGTTGCTTATTAGCATGCATATTAGTAGCATATTGGCTATTTATTAGTCAATTTCAATTTCATTAGTTAATAATGGATTGTAGGCTAAGATAACCATGTATATTAGATTGTAATGTGTGTGGAATAATAGCATTATACATGACTTCTTTATTTTGATATCTGCCTTATATATCGGCTATCGGCTGCCCTGCTCTCTAAATATCGGAATCAGCCATTTAGAGTTCTTTGGACACTACTGACACTTGTAGTTTGTGTTTTGTTACACAAGAACAGGCCATATTTGTTAAGTGTTATTAAGGGGGAATTCATGTGGTACAACCACCTTATAGGCCCACATTGAACAAAGCATATTAAGATCATAATTCATCTACAACAACTTCCTAACTTACTATCAATTCAATTTAATAAAATTTTATTTGTATAGCACCAATTCATAACAGAAGTTATCTCAGGACACTTTTCAAATAGAGCAGGTCTAGACCGAACCTCCTTCGACATTTACAGAGACCCAACAGTACCACCATGAGCAAGCACTTGGCAACGGGGGCAAGGAAAAACCTCGGACAGACACCCAACAGTACCACCATGAGCAAGCACTTGGCAACGGGGGCAAGGAAAAACTGCCTTTAACAGGCAGAAACCTCGGACAGACCCTTCCACTTGGCGACGGGGGCAAGGAAAAACTGTCTTTTAACAGGCAGAAACCTCGGACAGACCCTTCGGCTCTAGGTGTAATAAGCAATAAGCAATAATCAGGAGATTTTCAGGGAAAACTAATGACCTAGTAGATATAGTCATGCAGAATAAGGCATTAATATGTTCTTTAGAATGACTAATAAAGAGCCAGTATGCTACTAGTATGCATGCTAATAAGCAACTAGTTAATGGTGATATGTGTACTTTAATATAAAGTGTTTCCATAGGTACTCACCACTGCTGAGGAGCCCCTGAGCAACTCCCCCAGTGGCTCCAGTGGAATTGCCCAATGGCTTCCCGATCAGATCTGGTTGAACTGGGCAGCTCCTAGCTCTACTTGAGTCTTTGTGCTTACTTTATCCACCTTAGTTGTATTAGCATTTTAAGTACAACTTGAATTGAGACATTAAAAGCTGGTCCTGTTAGAGTTAAAGTTACACGTGTGTGTGTGTGTGTGTGTGTGTGTGTGTGTGTGTGTGTGTGTGTCTGTCTCCCACAGGCTCCCAGCCACAGACCTGTCTATCCACAGACTCGCCCACCACCTGTTCCAGCTGTGCAGGTTGTTCCAGCTGCAGCTGAGCCATCTCAGGTACCTAACTAACTGAGTCCCTGTGAGCTTATTTCCTCAGCTGTGTCTTCATTAGTTAGTCTTGCTGATTTACCACACCCTTAAATTACAATTTAAAATGCTGATATCTTCTACAAGCCGTGTTCTCATTTTATGTGTATCAGCAGGTGGCTGTAGTTGTGACTGAACCAGATTCAGAGCAGGGGGAGGACATCTCCACCCCCCCCACTGAACCCCAGGTGGAGCCGATAGAAGCTGCGACCTCAGAGCCCTGATCTCAGCACACACTGCGGTGTCATGTCATGTCAGTCAGAGGGTAAATACGGATGTTAATTTGGGAAAACTACTCCTGCTGCTCGTTGTAATTAGGACTCAGTTTTCTCCCATTTAGCTTGATGGCTCATGTATCAACTCAGGGGACAAAGGGACAACAGATCAGCGGATGGCAGCAGTTTAAGATGATACAAACACAGGGTTCCCACACGTCCTGGAAAACCGGGAAATTTAGAGACTAGTTTTCCAGTCATGGAAACACCTGGAAATTGATTAAAATGAACAAATATCCTGGAAATAATCAGTGTTGTCCTGGAAATCTTTCATTGTATTTTAGGCCCTGATTCAGATCGCCTCTGTAAACCTGGGTGCATTTTATGTTTGGAACTCGACTGTTGGTAGGACGACACTTCAGAGTGGGGGTAGCAGACGTGAAGCAGAACTGACCTACAGCGATCTTTTCGCCATCAACTCTGTATCTACATCTATGTTATATCTATGTGCATTCAGCCTGTTAATGAAATGTACTATTGTTGTTTTTAATTGTACATGCAATGGACACTGACTCTCTACTTCTTATTTTAGTAGGCTACAGTGTTGGTCTTGTTACTCCAAAATTTTTATTAATTAGTCATTACTCGTTACTCTTTTCAAAAGTAATATTATTACTTTACCCATTACTCCCTGCCAATAGTAATTTGTTTTATTTATTTCTGCTTCACCCCACAGAATTGGTAATTGTGTCCTTTCTCCCAAAAATTCAGACCCAAAATCCAGTGTTGTTTGTTAAATGGGAATATAATGGGAATACTTCCAACAGCTGAATGTAAGCATTTCCATCTACTGAGCTTTCTTGCTTCCTGATGTGCACGATTACAAAAATTAATCTATGGATGTGATCAGATTGTTGGATTTTAAATCAGCAGGGGGGTGACAACAAAAGTAAGGTTGTAACTAGTTACAATCAGTAACTACAAAAAAATAAGGGTAACTGTAACAGTATCACTGTAATTTATTAGTAATTAGTCACTGGGGAAAGTAATATTATTACTGTAATATCATTATTAGTAATACCTTAGCACCCAAGACTCATAGGCTCATAGGTGAGAAGATACATTTAAAATATATAAATAAAATAAATAAATTCTACTTGACCTGTTTCATATGGGCTGTGGACAAATTAGTGTTACAGTTAGAGGAAAACTGCTGGAAAGTGTTACCAATTTGCAGAAACTGCAGCGAAAAAATCGGCACCTGGAAGCGAGCTAACAGGAAGTGTCCTACAAACACTAAAACTGGAGTTAAATGTGTCAATACTAGGCTTGCCGGGAAATTATATGAAGGCTGTCCTATATTGTCAAAAAAAAATCCTGGAAAATTATTTCTTAAAAAGTGTGGGAACCCTGAAATAATAAGGATAAAAATATATATTAATGTCCCAACACGTTTTACACATAAACAACAGGTTACCATCCTGTCCCTTTACTTCTGGCATGACATGAACATCAGCACCAGTGTTAGCGCTGCTGCACCCACAGTACAGTATGTTGTGATTGTGATATGGATCATCATGCTGTTATTGGTAATTTATTCTTCCAATACAAAGAACACTAAAGTCAGTATAGTCAGAAAAATAAAAAAGACAAGCATGGGAAGGCAAAGACGGTGGTCCCTGTTGGTATGTTGAATATATATTCACTTCACTAATAGTGTGTGCACATTTTGTATTTATTAGAACAAAGGCAGATTCAACATGCAAAACTAATCTTTTATTAAGTTGATGATATTTTAAACTTTAAGCCATTATATAATTAATTGATGAAAGAATATTACAGCAGTCGATCTTCTGTCTATTGTCCATTCATACTTAAGATCTGATATCTTGAGATTAAAACTTAAAGAAGTACTCCAACGATGTAGTGCTTCCATAAAGTTTCTCCTTTGGGGACAATTAAATCTATTGTCTCCTCTTGTCTCCAAGCCCAAATTACAGTCACCCTGAAGACATCACAATAATATAATTATGGTTATATTTAACATTTGATTAACCTGTTTATGTACATTAAAGCTGCAGTAGATAACTTTTTGTCATATTTGCTGAAGCTTACACTATATCCTGAAAGTAGTACATGAGACAGATAATCTGTAAAACAATCAGGTTCCTCTGACTCCTCCTACTGCTCCTAATGGCATTTCCAAAAATCCACCTGGTCTGAAAAAAAAAAAACAATCAGAGCTGAGAAAGATAGAAAGAAACTTTGGGCTTGGTATTTGATTACCTGGGAATGAGACTCAACAATCAACTACCTTTCTTGCCTTGCGTCAAGTCTGCCGACCATTTAGAGGCTGTTTTCCTGATTTGTTGACCAATCAGAAGCTGTGTAGGCATGTGTGTGTTTAAAATTGCCATATTTTAAAGATTTAATCAAAAATGTAATCAAGTAATCCTTGACATTGTAACTATAATGTAATTACACATTTGTATGTAATCTGGGCTGATTATAGTAATATATATATATATATAAATCACTTATTTTTTGTAATCTGATTACATAATCCCAATTACATGTGATCAGTTACTACCCAACACTGAAGATAATATAGTACTTTATTTATCCTGAGGGAAATTGTTGTGCAGCCATTGTAGTACAAAGTAGGAAAGAATGCAAAGATAATATGTATATAATGGTGTATATAGTATAACAAATATCAATAAACAGATATCCTAAATGCAAAATATAAACAATGCCAATGTAAGGATCATTAGTCGATCATGTTTTAGGTTGCTTCTTGGTGAGTTGCATATGGATTTGGATGATATGTATCAAGTCCACTACTCACCGATGTTTATGAGATTGAGAGGGAGAATAAAACTGTGGGCTGACACTTTGGGACAAGGTGTGGAGCTCAGAGTGGAAATATCTTGCTGGAAGTGGTTGGGGGGAATGACATCAGGTCCACCTCCAGGATTAGCACTATGGCAAGATAACAAGATAAATGAGCAGTGGTAACAGGCATCAAAACTTCTAAAGCAGCCATAATCACCCATATTATACACTCACAAACCCTGAAGCATTCTAGCAACTTAACCTGAGCTCAGTGAGTTTAATATTAGCCTTCTCTCCTTCATTAGAGATGACTGATGTATCCATCATTCATTAACCAAAGACCTACTCCTCCTTATACTAATGTATAATCATGGGATTTAACATTTGTATAGTTATTGCACAGGAATTTGTTGAGCCTTAAAGGTTATATATATATATATATATATATATATGAAATTCACTTGCCACTAGATGTTGCACTAAAGCATCATCAGCTGACCAGACCTTTATTGACAAAAGCAGTAATTTTACCTAGCAGTTAATCGTAAAACACACTTCAAACTGGACAGAAACAAAATAAATCTCCCCAAAACCATCTCTGTTAGTCTTTTCGCAGTCTTTCTAAATCACCAATGCTTGTTTGTTCAAAATAAACCCTTAATTCAAATTTTATTTTATTTTTATTCAGAAACAGCGGTAATTCCGCTGTCGCTTGCCACCAGACTTAAAGGACAAAAGCGATAATTTTACCTCGCCAATCATTGTAACATCGTAACTTTGTAGTTTCAGTCGGAGCAGACCGGCTCTGTAAACAAACCACAGAGAGGCTGCAATAACAGCACAGGCAGAGGGAGTGAGACATTATGAGAATAGCTGTTTTCTACTATAATCATTTTTTAAATCTGTTATATATAACCTTTAAAGGCACACCCGCAGCCTGTAGCTACTGTACCATTATGGAGGTCTTTAAGAGTGAAATGTGTCTAAAAAAATGCTATTGTAACTATTGTCTTTGTTCTAAGCAAACATGACAAAATCATTCTTCATTAAAGCTGCAGTAGGTCATTTTTTTGTCATATGTGCAGAAGCTTTCACTATATCCTGACAGTTATCCTGACAGTAGAATATGAGACAGATAATCTATGAAAAAATCAGGTTCCTCTGGCTCCTCCTAGTGCTTTGAATGGTATTTGCAAGAATCCACTGGGCCTGAATTAAAACAACCAATCAGAGCCGAGAAAGATAGATAGACGCTTTGGGTTGGAAGCTTGAATATAGTTGATTGTTGAATCTCATTTCCAGGGTCCCAAAGCATTTGTATTTGATGGAATCAGACTCAAAAATCAAATATCTTTCTTGGCTCTGATTGGTTGTTTTTGTTCAGGTCCAGTGGATACCATTAGGAGAACTAGGAGGAGCCAGAGGAACCTAATTGTTTCACATATTATCTGTCTCATGTACTACTGTCATGATCTAGTGAAAGTTTTAGCAAATATGACAAAATAATATTTTTACAAAAATGGCCAACTGCAGCTTTGAATGGGGTTTTTAAATAGAAGAAAGATGAAATGAGTTAGGACTCACTGACGTTTCTAAAGTCTAGGCTACAACCTTGGCTGCCTGCCAGTTAGTTTTTCTGTTCAGAAGTGTGTGTCAGACACTGTCTTGTTGTCAGGACTCTGTGGAAACCACAGTATGGCATGATTAACTGTAAATGAATGTATGAACATTTCAATCACGGTGAAAATAAAGCTTAAAAAAAACAAAACAGATATCATATATCATCACTCTTACCAATCACTGTATCTATTTGTAAGATTGTGAAGTACCATTTTGAAGCCTCGAGTTTGGTCGTCGCCATGATGATGTTGGAGCCAGCTGAGGTGGCGCTCTGAGAGTTGAGCTGCTCTCATTGGCTTTCAATCTTGCTTCATATCTGATCAGCACTGCCTAGTTTGACAGTTTGATCTGCTTTTGGTGTGTTGAGCTGGACAGACTCACCACACCTCAACATCACCCTGTCAATCATAAGGTAGACACTCCCTAAAGCATACCCTGCTTTATGGTCTATTTTACTCTAAATGGCACCATCATTTACTAAATGAACATCACCCGCTGATATCTCCGTAAGATTTCATGGTATCTGTGTTATTGCAGCCAGTGGAGTTCCCCCTGCTGGCCTTTACATAAAATGCAGGTTCAAGACCTTCTGCATTGGCTTCACTTCATAGACCTGGAAACTCTGAAGTACACCATGTTCGTGGAGTCGCCTCCAGCTGGCCATTAGAAAGAATGCAGGTTTAAAGGACTTTTACACTGGCTTCAATCAATTCAGACCTGGAGGCTTTGTCCACTATTTACTATACAACTATGTAGGGCTGCAACGATTCCTCGAGTAAAGTTAAATTTAAAGCTCACGTTTTGCACGGATTCTTTTTAGTGTGACACAACGTGCTTACGTCACAGGCTATGCATCCCCTAAAGTGTTGGGAGTAACGGCGTTTAAGTATAACAGCGTTATTTTTTCAGTAACGGAGTAATCTAATTACTTTTCCCATTGTTGCAACACCGTTACCGTTACTGAGAATGTAAAGTGGCGTTACTACAGTTTGGTTTAATGAAGCGCAGCGGTGTCAGGCTTCATCGGGACCGAAAACAGTGAAAACAACAAAATGAGCAAACGCAGCAAAGCGAAAGTAATAAGAGGAAGAGACAGAAGATGTCGAAGGTGTGGGATTATTTTAAATTAAAAATTAAGGACAACATCGTGGTGTGTGTACATTGCAAGATGGAGCTGGCGTACCATAGTCTGAAGTAATTTTATTTATTTTTATTGGAAATTTTGACTGTAACGGTTTACTACTTTGCATAATATGTATAATAAATAAATGTCAGTTTTTCTTAAAAAGTAAATAAATTGGTTGTTATTATTAAGTGATCTGTCTTGTTTTCCATTGTAGATTTATAATTGGGCTTTAATTAAGCAAAAGTATGTTTTATCTGATTACTCGATGGAATATTGGTAAATGGACCTGTACTTGTATAGCGCCTTTCTAGTCTTCCAACCACTCAAAGCGCTTTTACATTATGTGCCTTATTCACCCTTTCACACACATTCACTCAGCGATGGCAAAGTCCTTCGAACAGAAACTAACTCATAACACATTTGAGCAATTTGGGGTTCAGTATCTTGCTCAAAGATTCTTCGACATGTGGCAGGAGGAGCCGGGGATCGAACCAACAACCTTCTGATTGGGGGACGACCCGCTCTGCCTCTGAGCCACAGCCGCCCCTTTTCAATAGAATACTCGATTACCAAAATATTCGATAGTTGCAGCCTTACAACTATAACAAATACAGAACTGTGATGGAGCAGGTAGAAGTATTGATTGGCTGTTAACGTTAGTTCGAGGCTGTGGCTTTGCCAATCTAAGTTCACCAATCTTGAACTCCATGCAAAGCTGAGATGTGAATCTGCTTAGTCACCATAAGCGAAGGTTTTTTGGAATGGAAGTGCACGGAAGGCGAATATTCACAAATGTTGATTCCACAAATGTGTCTTAATGGTTTGGCCATGGTTACTCTGTTTCCTGTATTGCCTTGTTTGATTTTTCAGTTTTGCTTTTCCTGGATAACTTTCTGTTTACCTGCACCTGTCCAAATGGTTGTATTAAATCACCAAATTCATCCTGTCTTGCATTTGGTCTTGATCCTAATATTCCAGTCTTGTGACAAGAAGTGAATCTCCTGATTTGCAGTTTACTGCTGGGAGCAGTAGGTGTCAGCATAGAACAGCAGTCTGACATGAAACACACTTCTCTGAGGAGTAGTTCCACTGAGGAACATTCTGTATTTTCGGCACTTCTGACACTGTACATTTTTTGTTTTGTTTTTTAAAGTCAAAAAATGAGTAGTAAAGTAAAAGAAGCAACACATTTTGAATATTTTTTCTGTTACTCTGGTTAATGTAATACGATCTTAGTATTAGCAAAGTGACAAATAATATAGTTATGTAGTATATAATAGAGTATTTTTATTAACTTATAAGAAATACAGTTTGAAATACAGTTTGATATATTTTAACAAAATCCTTCCCACAAGGACCCTATACTTCAAAACCTGATGTAAACCGATTGCTTTAAACCATTTAAGTTTATGAACTCAAACAGTTTAAGCATGAAAAAATATTTGTTTTGAGTACAACTAACTCATTTATTGTTAAGGAAAGGTAAATTAAGTTAATTGTACTTCAAACTAGCAAGTATACTCATACAGCATTTCTCCAAACTAATTGAAAATGTGTTTACAGAATTTATTTGAATAAAGTATCTTAATTAGTAAAGAATATGTAAAGTAATAATGCATCTTCTTTATACAAATGTTACCAATCAGACTGAATTTACTCCACTTCCACTGAAGCAAATTATTATTATTATTATTATTATTATTATTATTATTATTACCTGTCAAAATGGCTGAAGTATGATAAAGCAAATTTACAATTGATCAATTATCAAGTAAAGAAAATTTGTCAATGGAACAAACTAATTATAATTTAAATACTTAAAATATTGCAAAAATATAAATACACTTGTAGGATTAAGTTATGTTCACTTACTTCTTTTATTAAGATATGCTGATAGGATTTACAAGGTACCCATTACACCATTATAAATGTACAATATGACATATCTAAAGATAAGTGCAAGTAAAGTACAGTAAATGTGAGAAACAATTTATAAACACGTGAGTATAGAGACCAAATTAAGGAAATACAAAAAATAGGATTAGGAATAGGAAGTCAGCTCCACAGCAGAATCAATATTTTGTAAGTTAAGGGACGATGATGGACGATAATATCAGTCACGTTCAACTGGAAGTTTCTCTCCTGACCCATCATGTTCTTGTGTGTACCGTAGGGATTTAATGGTGCTACTCTAATTCAATTCAATTCAAATATATAGACACTCCCTTCTCACATGGCCTTTATCATCAGACTGAATGAATAATGATGACTGTTTAATAGAGCACTTGATCAATTGGACACAAATATAGCATTTGTGTGACGCTTTTCTTGTAAGACATTGGTTTGCTTTGGGTAGGTCATCCACTTGCCCTGCCAAAGTCAATTCAGGTAACCAAAACATATTTACAATACACTAATACATTAAGGGTTCTTTCTCTTTATGAAGTATAACCTTCTTCATTAAGGGTAATAAGGCTGTTAAAATTCCAGCATCTATTTTGCAAAAGATT
Source organism: Morone chrysops (assembly GCA_019097615.1). Classification (NCBI taxonomy): domain Eukaryota; kingdom Metazoa; phylum Chordata; class Actinopteri; family Moronidae; genus Morone; species Morone chrysops. The sequence continues at coordinate 22,870,130 of JAGRRF010005532.1, forward strand.
TATCAAAAATATAGTCTCTTCAGGAAGATATTCTGGAGATTTGTGGTATTTTGGTTCCATCCTTTCTAATAAGGCACCATTTAAAGGTCCAGTGTGTTCAGTTTGTTACAATTTGAAACTTGGTGCTAGATGCCACTAAATCCTACACACTTGATCTTTAAAAAAGGATTAATAAATCAGTTGTAAACCATTACAGTTATAAAAACAGCTTTTGGGTTGCCAGTAGTGTAAAGGTACATGTATTTGTTCGGTTCAATATGCGACTGCCTCAGTTCAGTGCGCCCTGTGACCTTAACAGTTATTGTCAAAATAATCTGTTTACTGTTACTGTTACTGTCTGCTTTTTGTGAAACAGAAAGTTTTACCTGGGAAATTTTGGCAGTTTACGACCAGACAGAAACAGACTGGAAGGCGAGTCCTTCTCCCCAAAGCGTTCAGGTAGCCTCTCACTGCAAATTCGGACCATATTAATAACTCATGATAAAGAGTGTTTATTGCTGCAGATATGCGTCCATACTTGGTTGTAGAGAATACAGGATTTAAGCATACGGTCAGTCTCAGTGCCTTCACACTGTGCATTTTAATCAGTCTGTTGTTGCTGCACTGTATAAAGGAGCACAAGCTGCAGTTGTTCAGGAATTATTGTAATCAAAGTCATATGATACATTACTGACATTTTGTTTTTTTCTCACTGACAATATATCTTTTGAGCGCCTTAAAGGACCAGTGTGTAAGAATTAGGGGGATTTTTTGGCAGAATATGTTAGAAATGGAATATGTGCATAACTATGCTTTCATTAGTGTATAATAAGAAAATAAGAATCTGCCATGTTGAACTGCCATGTTTCTACAGCAGCCCAGAATGGAACTGAAACCAAACCAAAATACATGTTTTGTGGCTGTAGTTCCTCCTTCACACTTGGATGAGGCAATGGGTAGATAAACTCCTATACACTGGTCCTTTAACTGTTACAGGAAAAATTATGGACAATGAGCCACTGTTGAACATCTTATTTTTTTTAAATAAAGGATGGAAAATATATAAAGATTTAACAAATTAAGTTGTTTTCTACATTTTGTTTTTCCTGCTTTTTGCAAATCACATCCACAGATTACATTCCCAGTAGACAGACACATGCCTGTAGATCACATATACATACACAGTCCAATGGACTGTTAAAAAAGGAAGCCCAACCTGCTCAAGTCAACAATAACCTTGTACAGAGATACTGGGATGTTACTTCAGCGCAAAGATGGACAGATGCTAAAAAAAGAAAGAAAACAATGGGAATAAATAACCAGAGATGAAACTCAAAGGCTGTGTGTGTTTTGGTGCATGCGTGCGCGTGTGTGTGGTCAAGGGACATTCATGTGGCCACATTAGCATTGTATTTAGTTACACCCTGCATTGTGTTGTTGCCTTTTCACAGTGACATTATGTTTGTTCCATTCTGCCGTCTATTCTGCTGACAATGCAGCAGCCATTAATCTTCCTATTAACAGCTCTGAGTAAATGTCTCTTAACAAACATGGAAAAAAAGAGTGGGATTAACTGTATACACAACTCTCAATATTTTATCATTGTGGTTCATGCTCTGATAAGTCACTGAGCTGTGCCCAGCACTGTTGCACTACAATGCCATTTAGACAATAGTTACAATTAGACAATAAGTAGCAGGTACGTGTTTGCCTGCTAGCGTCACAGATCCCTGTATAACCCTGTGAAATGCATCACCATCAAATATTTGCCTTTTCTTAAAGCAGGATGGAGCTTTTCACTTCAGCTAGTTTTTTGTCAATGGGTGAAGACTGATGAAGAACCAAGTTCAGTTGAGGTCATACACAAGACTATGGGTATGTAAATACCCTCTAAACTGAGGAATCATATGAACAGTGAATGGTAGCCTTTTTTAAATACATAGTCCTCCAATTGCTGCAGACATACATTTATTCTCAAATAAAGTCTTAAACTCAAATGAAGTCATCTTACTTAATATGTGATTGTAAATCCTTGTAGTGTCTAACGTCTTTCACCCAAGAATCTTGTTATCCTCCCTGCTGATGTTCTGTCAGGTTCACTACTTGGGTGTGTTTTCCCTTCAGTCTGGTCTTCAGCAGTGAAACACATGATCAGTTGGTTTGAGCCCAGGTGATTGGAGAACATTTCACTGCTTGGCTATTCAAAAGCTGGACCACACGAGAATCCATCTTGCCAGACTTCAAGCTATGCACTTGTGTCCAACCACAGTGGTTCAGGCCAATCAGCATTCTATGTGGAACTACTGGCAGCTACGGCAGGAACCATGGCCGCGGTTTAAGGCTAGGTCTGTGTGACAATCTGTGTGAAGTAACTTAAACAACAATGGCGGCTACAAGAGGTCAGTGTAGATGCTGTTAGCATCAGTTCTATCAGAACTGGAGAGGATTTCTTCATTGAAAGAAGAACAAAGAGCAGCACTTTAAACATGTTTTCCATGGAAGTTTCTCCTGACTGGCTTTAGTAAGAGTTTGACTACTTTATATGGTTCAATGATCTGATTGGTTAGGATTAAGCTTCGTCTTACAGTGATTCACGGTGATAGACAGTGGGTTCATCCAATCATCTGCCAAGTATTTTTGTAAGTGCCTGCTCTTTTCCAAACAGTTTCAAACGATGACTTCCCAGTTGAACTTTAACATCATACGTATTGTTCAGTTCAGTGTGCTGGAACGGAGAGCCAAAACTCTAGCAAACCTATCAGAGTCCTGATACTTTCTGGTTGCATTATAACCCATTTAAGCCTTCCTCTAGACAATGCAAAGCTTTTTGGCAGGCAATAAACAAACAGGTGCAAAAAAGCAGGTGCAACAATGCATGCTCTGCTACTTGTAAAATGTTGATCAGATAACTCAACAAAAATCTAATGGTGTTTGTGTACAGTGTGATGTAGGTGGGTTGTCCATTAGATGTAGGGTTTTGTAAAGAGGATCTGTTGGCAGACATAGTTTCGTGGTCACCTTACTCTCCTTCATGCTTGGTTGAGTCAAGGGGTTTTAGTTGGTTGCAATCTGCAATCGAACTACTAGATGGCACAAAATCCTACACAGGGGTCCTATAAAGCAGCTACAAGGAAGTTCCATTTTGTGTTTATTCTGGCCCTCAGCCAATACAGACTTATATTATTAGTTTTTTATTTCAAGATTACAATCTGTTTTTAATGTTCTTCAGAGATCTCTGCAGAATCTCAAGCTTGTACCGAATATGAAAGACAATTATTCCAGTTTACAGCTCCCTGCCATTCATACAGTAAAAAATTGTAAAGTCACAATACCAAAGAATTTGGCTGCACAGCAGATACACTTTTAGGGCCCTATCTTGCCGATCTGAAACTCAAGTGTCAAACGCAAAACGCAAGTAGCTTTG
>JAGRRF010005532.1:22879213-22892044 GCA_019097615.1 Morone chrysops
GTTGTAGTAGGTGGTGTTGTGGTTGTTGTAGTAGGTGTTGTGGTTGTTGTAGTAGGTGGTGTGGTTGTTGTAGTAGGTGGTGTGGTTGTTGTAGTAGGTGGTGTTGTGGTTGTTGTAGTAGGTGTTGTGGTTGTTGTAGTAGGTGGTGTTGTGGTTGTTGTTGTAGGTGTTGTGGTTGTTGTAGTAGGTGGTGTGGTTGTTGTAGTAGGTGGTGTTGTGGTTGTTGTAGTAGGAGGTGTTGTGGTTGTTGTAGTAGGTGGTGTTGTGGTTGTTGTAGTAGGTGGTGTTGTGGTTGTTGTAGTGGGTGTTGTGGTTGTTATAGTAGGTGGTGTGGTTGTTGTAGTAGGTGGTGTTGTGGTTGTTGTAGTAGGATGTGTTGTGGTTGTTGTAGTAGGTGGTGTTGTGGTTGTTATAGTAGGTGGTGTTGTGGTTGTTGTAGTGGGTGTTGTGGTTGTTGTAGGTGTTGTTGTAGTAGGTGTGGTTGTTGTAGTAGGTAGTGTTGTGCTTGTTGTAGTGCTTGTTGTAGTGGGTGTTGTTGTAGGTGTTGTGGTTGTTGTAGTGTGTGTTGTAGTTGTTGTAGTAGGTGGTGTTGTGGTTGTTGTAGTAGGTGTTGTGGTTGTTGTTGTAGATGTTGTGGTTGTTGTAGTTGGTGGTGTTGTGGTTGTTGTAGTGGGTGTTGTTGTAGGTGTTGTGGTTGGTGTAGTAGGTGTTGTGGTTGTTGTAGGTGTTGTGGTTGTTGTAGTAGGTGTTGTGGTTGTTGTAGGTGTTGTGGTTGTTGTAGTAGATGTGGTTAGTACAACTACCTTTATCTTGTCAGCTAAAGAAAAAAAAAGACATACAAATTACATATGTAGACCATCACTTCAAGGCAGATATGTACGTTACTCAGGAGGAACAAATTCTATTACAAGTACAAAATGAGATCTTACTTTTTGTGTAGTCCAGATTAAATTGGAGGATTTTGGGTTTAACTTTGTCAGCATTTTTTAAAAAGTAATAATGGAGAATTGCTGGATTGACAGTGTAGGCCTTAAAGAGTATATATGTATTTGCGATTACTGATCCTGAACTGCGAAAGAAAGCACAGTGAAGAAGAAGTTATACATTATATTCATAAATTCTGATATGCTGATCTAATAATCATTTTAACTCTTTTTGTAAACAAAAATATTATATGATTTAATATTAAACACTGAACAGCTGCATGAAAATGATGATACCTGAAATTAATTTCCTCAACACCTTGATAGTAGTTATTTGTGGGACACATACTGCTGTCAGAGCAGTTATAGATGCCTTGAAGCTGAAAACAAAAAACAAAAAAAGTTTGAAAATGTTAATTTCACAGTGACAATAGAATGCAGCAGTCCTAAAACAAGGAAATGAGTTAGCATTTTAGTACATCCGGTTGCCTCTCCTCAAAGTCGGTGGGTTTTTTAATGGGTTTTTGCTTAGATGCCTGAAATAAAGTCTGTGGTTAACACAAGCTTAGGAGATTTTCACGTTTTGTAAAATAAGTAAATAAAGTAAATACCCCACCTGTGAATTTTAAGCTTTTGTGCATCCTAAAAAAGGCGGTTGCTACGAGACGAGAGAAATGAGACGCTGAACAGTTGCTGTGAAAAGCACCAGTCCTCCTGACACTGTGACAAAAACTTCTTCTACAAGTGCTTATCATCATCTATTGTCAGTCATCTTACCAAGTCACTGACTTCTTTATACAAGGTCCTATATTCCAGGGATGTTTTGTCGAGCAGTGCGTCGGTGAAGACTTTGTTGGTGATCTCCATTGGAATAAACCAGGCCGTCGGTGGAATGGAGCTAAGTTGCCTTGCACTAAGAGAGTCATGCAGGCCCAGAGAATGAACTGTCAGAAGCCCTGCAGGTTTCAATAAGACATATTATCTATTATCAACAATATCATTCACACATTAATGTTTTCAATCGGATTTGTCACTTCCAAGCCCTGTATATAGCCACCCTCTTGCACCCTCAGAACTATTGTTGGACAAATGAAAGACTTTCATACCATTGTCAAAAACACTATCTGCATTTAAATGATGTTCTTATGCATTCATTTTTAAAAACATAAGGACTGCAGTGTTTCTCAACCTTTTCTTGCACATGCGGCTCCATTTCTTCCAACATTACAGGTTCCTCAGTCAGAGTTGTCAGATTGTCTTGAATTTGAGTGGCACTGTCATGTATTCTATCTTCAAAAAGCATGGAGAGGGCTGCATGGACTATTTATTCCGAAATATAGCAAGCAAATATCAAAATATGAGGATTCACTAAAATGGACAGCTCAGTAATGACCTTTTAGTCTCAATGTTTAACCCAAAATGGAAAAGTTCTTAATGTGCTAAGAAGAATGTGAACGTCTACAGTTCCATGGCAACTCCATTGGCTGAGGAAGATTGTGTGCTGTGACTGAAATCTCTAAAACAGCCACTATATGGACCCTGGGGTGAGACTGTTTCACCAGAAACCAATACCATTAAAATTGGGCCTCTGATAGGCTATTCAGATATGCCATATGCATGTTTATATTGCCACTAAGATCCTGGCATTTAAAATCTGTTGCCAAATGTTCACATTTTCATTACAGATGTCTCAATTTAGAGAAGCAGATCAGTGTTTAAGAAAATTGTAGAGAATGAGTGGAGTACACACAGTGTATATTTCACCCGAAATTACTGAGTTATTTGAAATAGCAATTCTGAGTAGTCTTTACAGAGTCAAGAGTACATATAAAGTATTGATATATTAGAGTCAGAGTTTTTTTTAAATATCTCTTTGAATCACTCCATAAATGAGAAAAGACTGCCATAAAAGATAATAACTTTTTGTAGGAATAAAATGTGATATAAATCAGGTTATGAATGATATATTAACAAACCCCTCTATAAACCTTCTACATATAGATAGGAATAAACCTGAAGAGTTTGGTGGATGTAAGTGCTACTGAAGTGGAGATTAGGTTTTTTAAAATTCCATACCTTTTACACTAGACTCTACACTATTCAACTTCCCCAGTTGAATACTTAGTTTAAGATTATTATTTTTAGTTTTAAAGTTTCTGAAGTGTTATGTTTAAATATGCAAATGAGGCACTATCTATTACTAACTCTTAATGAATTTTGGAGAAATCTACAAATGCAAACATAAAAGGTAAAATCAACATGGATGTGTATTATGGGTGTTTTAGTAGTCTGAAATAAGACCTGATTGCTCAAAACTGAGCAGTTCAGGATACATTTTTGCCTCTCTAGTGTCTCCTTCAGCAGAACATCAAACTTTCTCTGATGAGTTATAAAAGGATACAGATAACAGCAGCCCTGCTACAAGCCACAAGGTCTGTCTCATTCTTCCAACACAATCTATTAATGCAAGTATTTCTTACCTGAAAAAGCCATCACTAAAGTCCACGTCCATCTCAACTGCACCATGGTGAACATAAGCCAGGAAACTTTGGTCCAATACTGCTCTGGTGATCTCTAGGACGATCTTGCTTAATTACATAAATGGTGTTGTAGTCTTTCATGTCAAGGGTTTTATTTGTTCTGGAGAAGAATGGGCAGGGATTAGAGGCTGGTCCACAAATGAATGATATCTCCTCTACATGACTGACTCTGTGATTCAGACATAAAGGAAAATCTGCCTCACATACACCCCCATAGTTTACTTTGGCTAAGAAATAGCCAGTAAGGCTTAATTTAGTTTGTGTAGATATATCTGTGAGTTACGTAAACGTTTTATTACAACTTTTATCTAATCTTAAGTTTACTTGCAAAGAAATTAGTGCCTGTGGTGTACACCATTGTCAGTGTTCATTGTCAAACTAAAAGCCTTGGGAGAATGTTGAGTTTGTGTTTGAAATTATACTGAAACAACACTCCTCCATACTTTCCCACTCTCAGGTTGATCTTTGTATTACCTCTATCTGACTCTGTTTATACACACTAGTCCTATTACTTAACACAGAATACATGAGTAAACACACACATATATACACACACAAGCACACAAGTGCTTTCAAGATATGTTTACATGTCCATGTCATAAATGCTAAAGAACTGAGTCCAGTCAGGAGAAATTCCACTGTGTTTATGCATAAAACAGCTCAAATAGATAGATAGATAGATAGATAGATAGATAGATAGATAGATAGATAGATAGATAGATAGAGCGGATGGATGGATAGATAGATAGATAGATAGATAGATAGATAGATAGATAGATAGATAGACATGATAGATAGATAGATAGATAGATAGATAGATAGATAGATAGATAGATAGATAGATAGATAGCTAGATAGATAGATAGATAGATAGATAGATAGATAGATAGATAGATAGATAGATAGATAGACGATAGATAGATAGATAGATAGATAGATAGATAGATAGATAGATAGATAGATAGATAGATATGTAGATAGATAGATAGATAGATAGATAGATAGATAGATAGATAGACTTTATTAATCCCCAAAGAGAAATTGGGTCGTCATAACAGCCAGGTACATTTAAATACAATAAAATACAACAATAGAATCGAATACTGAGGTAGAAAAGATAAAAAAGATAACGATGACAGTTAAACTGCGATAGAAATATGTGAAGATTTTAACCGTTGAGATGAAAAATGAATTGTGGTGCTCTTTTTAAACAGCACAGGGTGCGTCAGCAGCTCTATCAAGGCGTAATGACAGTTTCACTTTTACAAAGCAAAGGAACTGTTAAGGACAGTTTATACCCTACCTTATAAATTTAAAAAAGGATTCTATAATTTGATAAAGAAATATATTTTATCTTAAAGGATCTTAAAGGAATCTTAATTCATAATTTCTCTTCAATCAAATTTTCATAAAGAAAAACTGAAAAAGTCTAAAGTCAGGGGCATCTAGTAATAGTCAGGACGTACTATTTGAAATAATGGCAATACATCCAAGAGTAATGCAATAAGACACTGGCCAATAAGAGAGTGGACACACTAGGGAAAAAGCTGTTCAAAAACAAAACAGACATCCATGTTAAACGTTTCAAAATCTGAGTGGGATCAGGAGAATTTGATCAGGAGAATTTGAATTTACATTCAATTCAAAATGAAGTATTGTGAAAACTAAAATATAAAAAAGTAGATAATGGTGACTAAATTATGAATAGCACACAGTAATATGAACTGCACACTTTCAACGTCTTTGTGAACATTGTCAGCTAGGCCTGCTGTAGAACCTGCTGTTGCAGAAATATATGAGAGAGAAGCACAGGATGGAAGAGATGAAAAGATCAGAGCTAACTGGAGCAGGACTCCGGAGCATACTGGAGTGTGGTAGAAGTAGACAAAGTCAGTTTGCTAAGGAGAACAAGACTGACGAGAAAGATCTGACAAACCAGACACTGTTGGAGTTAACTACCGCCAGAAGATGGCAGTATTGTAACACTAAGTGTGCCAGCGTCTGTTGAATCTCTAAGAAAAGGAAACACTACATTAAAAAGGGGGAATCCCCAGTGCATAATATGGCATCTTTAATAGCAGTACTAAATGATGAAACACACAATATTACATTGGGGAATGTGCTAGGAAAGATATAATTTCCTTAATTAGTAATAGTAACAAGAATAATAAAGGGAATTTAGTTGTTTTTTCCCAATCTATTGCTCCATACTCCCGTCCAGTAGAGGGCGGTGAGCTGGTTTTCCAACAGCCATTAAAGCTCAAAGAGGAGGAAGAAGAAGAAGCAGCAGCACTGCATTAGCAGCCGGTCTACGGTGAACACTTCTCCTAGCATTTTCACTTTAAACAATCAAAACGTCGTACGCAATGAGGTAATTATACTTAAGCCTGATTGACAATAAGTGCCACTGTCTTTTACAGTCTGATGCAAAGAAAACTGTTGATTGTAGTCGTTGCTAGAGCGAGTTATGTTAGCGTAACATGAAGCTAGCGACGTGCATTGTTTGCAGCTAACCTGTTAGCGAGGCAGCTCATTAATGTTGTGTTATTCCACTGAGTATGAATGGTATCATGTGTGAACCACAGAGGAATGTGTGCTTCTACACGGCCAATGTACCAACTACCCAGTGGGTTAACGTCAGCTAACACCGCAGGCCAAGTAGCTGAGTGAGTGAGTGAATCAGTGCTGTGTGTGGGAGCGTGTAAGGCTGCGCAGCATCAGTGTTCCTAACGGGTTCCAATAGTTCATTACTCTTAAAGCTGTCGTTGACGAGCAAATGTGTGTGAGCGCTTCTGACATCGTACTGTGTTTTGTGTCTAGAGGGGACCGCGGCAGGGGTCGGGGAGGCCGCTTCGGGTCCCGTGGAGGACTGGTCCAGGGGTGAGTTCAAGCACCGGGCTGCTACTGGCTTGTATTTATCAACAGTAGAGGAAGGCGTATCACCATACAGGGGCCACGATTCAATATATTGGTGATATATTGCAAGAAAGAACACATTCCATATGCATCAAACCTGAGACAGGGGTTTCTTTTTTAATGCAACCAGAACATCTGGATTTGTATTTAACACAGTAGCTATAACATCCAACATCACAGCCCTGAGTTTATGTTCACAACACTGCTATCTATCAAACAATGATCATGTGAGAATAAATACAATATTGCGATAAAATTATTTTCCAATATTTTCTTAACATCTCAAAGGTATCATGATTAACGCAGCATTAGTAGATGTACGTATGTACATACATATATACGTACAGGACATTGTCGTAGAACATGTTTTAATTTAGTCTGTCATTAGCTGGGCACAAATATTTGTATCATGGTATTTTTTTAAGATTGTTTTTGTTTTTGGTACTAAAATCCATATGAAAAACAGTGGCAACATAGATTTTTCTGATATTGCCATACGAACAAAGAGGTTCCTCGTGTCCTGATTTATTTTGACAGACTTGGTTAAAGTATTTAGAGAAGATTGAATCTTGAGCACTGTTTCCTAAATCAACCAGAATGGTGTTACACCCCTAATGATATTGAGACATTGCTGTGAGTGTGAACCCACAATATTTAGAGCAGATATTCTGTGAACATAAGCACTGCCAAAAGTTGTTATCACAAAACTGTTCGACTTCTCTTCATTCCTGTTTAGGTACCGTCCATTTGTCCCACACATCCCGTTTGATTTTTATGTGGTGAGTAAAAAAATACTACCTATGGGTGGGTTACATTTAGGAGCTTCAGCACGTGAAATATGATAAAACACACTCTATATGTTCCACATCTGAGTACGTAAATATAAAAGACAGTTTTGATTAATGGTTTGGGTCACAGTACAGCAATCTGCAACCTACCCGCTAGGGGCCACCAAATCCTACACACTGGTCCTTTAACAGCAGATTGGAAAGCAGTGTTTGCCCTCTCTGGTTCACTGTTGGATGTGCAGTCCTGTGATGTACACCTGTCCGTCACTGCAGCAGGGCCAGTCTTTTGGTGACTGTTAAGTAAGTACTGTGAGCAAGAGCTGTCCTGTATTGTCAGAGAAAGGAGAACAAGTACTGGAAAAGGTTTTTTTTTTTTTTTAAGAGTGGGAACCCTGCGCTGAGCAGCAATGTGTGTACTGACTGACTGTTTTTTATCACAAGTGTGAGATGGCCTTCCCCCGAGTGAAGCCTGCATCCGACGAGACAGCTTTCAGCGAGTGTCTGCTGAAGAGAAACCAGGACCTGAGCCCCACGCCCGCAGAGCAGGTCAGTCCGCAATCAAACACTGACCGCACTACAATAGGTCTCTTGTTTACTGTCACTGACACAAACCCTGATAATTGCTCTCTTGCTTCCTTTTAGTCCTCCATCCTGTCCCTGGTCACAAAGATCAACAATGTCATTGACAACCTGATTGTTGCGCCTGGCAACTTTGAAGTGGTGAGTTTTTCTGTTACTGTATCTAACATCCTGAATGACTCCAGGATGTGCCCCTTATTGTAGTTCAGTGTGTGGAGTTGTATAATGATACATGTGACAAATGATCAGGTCACAATACTAAATGAATTGGTGAACTGTCCTGCTAGAACATCTCAGGTTCCCAGTTTAATGTATCTGTGTGACATGAAGCAATAACAGCAAGTATTTAGAAAACTACACAGCTTTATTTTTTACTAACCATATTTCATATTTCAAGTATCTAAAACCAACTTAGGGTAAAATTTAAGGGTAAGGGTTTACATTTTTGCAAATTTCTGCAAGAATTTTCTTTCTAATTCTTTTGTATCAGTAAGCTGTGTCTGATGTCAGTTAATAATATTGGTACATTACATGTTAATAATGTCGTACCTCTGTGTCTTTGCAGCAAATTGAAGAGGTGCGTCAGGTGGGCTCTTACAAGAAGGGCACCATGACAACAGGACACAACGTTGCTGACCTGGTTGTAATCCTCAAGATCCTCCCGACACGTGAGTGTTCCAGAGGAAGTGATGTCATCTGCGTAAAAATAAAGAGGCCATTGGTGTAGTCATGAGATCATGCAGTGTTAGTAAACTGTAGATCGCAGCATTTGTTGCTTGCCTTGGACAGCAAGCAATGCCTCTTTCACTCACAATATCTACAATCAGTTTTGCATCCCAGATGAACCAACAGGAAAGAAAATCAACTGGTCCTCAGTATGTGTTCAGTGACTTCTCCTGTACCGGCACTGTGTGCAGGTTAATTGACAAAAGAAAGGAATTTGTGTGCACAGGACTTTTTTGCCTCGTGTTTTTTAGTACTAGTATTGCATCGAAGTTTACAATTCTGGTATCATAACAACCTTACTTAGAAATATAGTATAAACATGGTTTTCTGCAGACCTTTTCTGTTTAACAAGACAAAATCTTACACAAATCTTTAACACAAGTAGGCTAAATAAATAGTCTAACACTGCTTTTAAATGGGAAGTATCAGATTTAACAAAACAAATCTAAACAGACAGTTGATTCCAGATTTTGTCAGGTACTGACCATTTTCACCAGTTCAGTTAGGGAAGTGTGCACTGTGCAACTGTATTATCGGATCGGATCCGGACTCTGTATCTGCAGATATTCCGATCGGCAAAAACAAACTGGATGTCCCTAATTTAAACCTTTAGCCAAACAGTAGTGAGGCTAATACAATCCCTCACTGCCAGAGAAACGGTCTTGAGTTGGTCATTTTGTGTGAATTTAGTGCCTGTTGACTACATTAAAACCCTGTGTGTCAGTCTGCCTGGTCATTCTAATGCAAGGAGAGCTTTATTCAGAGCCCCTGACCATTTCATCTGTAATGTTGGATGTTTCTTTTTTTTTTCCTTTTTACAGTGGAGGCAGTCGCTGCTCTTGGCAACAAAGTAGTGGAGACCCTTCGCACACAGGACCCTACTGAAGGTAACCCAGTGAGGGGCTGTTGTTCACTTCCTGAAAGGTGTATGCTTTCACTTTAACAGGACAGATGTTGACATTATTTGGTTTCATTTAATTCTGGATTCAAACAGTGTACTTTAAAGCTGAGCTGGTTCAGTTGTTGGACACACGCATGCTGAATTTCTCAATGTCAGTGATCAGTTGATAATTGATCTAATGCAACACACAATCAGCTTGTGATGTAACAGTGCTGACTGTGTGTATCTGCTTGTTTCAGTGCTGTCCATGCTGACCAACGAGACAGGCTTCGAGATCAGTTCAGCCGATGCTACAGTCAAGATCCTCATCACCACCGTCCCCCCCAACCTGCGTAAACTGGACCCTGAGCTGCACTGTATGAACTCACACACAACTTACACCGACCATGATCCTCCGTGTCCCCAGGTGGAGTCTTTTTTGTTGCATTCGGGTTACTTTGTCTGTTGTCTCTTCAGTGGACATCAAGGTGCTGCAGAGCGCCCTTGCCGCCATCCGCCACGCCCGCTGGTTTGAGGAGAACGCCTCTCAGTCAACGTGAGTAAAGTCTCCTTGTCCAGACCATATGCACACAGTGCGGCTCGCCCGACCTCACTGAATTCTGTCATATTGATCGCCTTTAGGGTCAAGGTGCTGATCCGCCTGCTGAAGGACCTGAGGCTGCGCTTCCCTGGTTTTGAACCCCTCACTCCCTGGATCCTGGACCTGCTGGTGAGTCTGCTGCTTTACACTCCCTGACTCCTGCCATTTGAAAAACAGGACTTAGGGTCCTAATGTTGTGGCTGGTGTCTGTTGTGTTCCAGGGCCACTCCGCAGTAATGAACAACCCGTCCAGGCAGCCCCTGTCCTTGAACGTGGCCTACAGGTTGGTCCCCATTTTCAGGTTTCATCTGTTTGATTACACTCACTACAGATGGGACATTTCTCTGAGCTTTGTGTTGGACTCTGTGTTTTGAAGACGCTGCTTACAGATGCTGGCTGCTGGCCTCTTTCTGCCCGGCTCTGTGGGCATCACTGACCCCTGTGAGAGCGGGAACTTCAGAGTGCACACAGTGATGACTCTGGAACAGCAGGTAGGCCGGGTCCCGTCGCTTCACTGCAGGCCATACAGGGAGATTGGTGGTGATTCCACTCTTTATGACCGGTCTTTAATATCCTGTAGCACACTGGAAGTGTTGCATTTACCTGATGATGGTGTGTTTGTGTGTGTTTGTGCAGGACATGGTGTGTTTCACAGCTCAGACACTGGTGAGGGTGCTCTCTCACGGAGGTTACAGGAAGATCCTCGGCCTTGAAGGAGACGCCAGCTGTAAGATAATATCATTCTTTAGTATGAGGAGTATAGACTGGTTTTTACTCACTGCTGCAATGTCTTGATACCGTATATATGAACATTTTTAGCATTTAGAAATGAAGCAACTAGCTTAAAATCAGTAAAATTTGTTACAGGTAAATCTTTATTGGGCACTCATCCTGGCATTCCTAAAGCTTAACATGACACACATGAGAGAGAGAGAGAGAGACAGACACAGACACAGAGAGACAGAGAGACATAACGCTGACCCAGCTCTGCAGGTAGAAACTGCCTCACTAACTCTAATGGAACTGTTGTTGCAGACCTGGCAACTGAGATGTCCACATGGGACGGTGTGATCGTCACTCCGTCAGAGAAGGCCTACGAGAAACCCCCAGAGAGGAAGGAAGAGGAAGATGAAGCTCTGGAGGAGGGAGGAGATGGAGAAGATGAGAGCATGGAAACCCAGGAGTGACTTGGAGTTCAGGTTGGAGCATCTCCACATTTTACCACCAATGACTAATGAAGTTCCATTACATAACCCTTTTTAATAGCTCAGATCGCTCAATGTATGTCTGTTGGAGCTTTCTCTTTGAAGCTGCGTTATTACAGTAACAATCTATCCATAAACGCAATAAATCACCTTTTTTTTGTCTTTGACAAGCCACATTAAAGTGGTCAGTCTGGCATCAGTGAGCTTCAGTCAGTTTTCCTAGATAATACAGTTGCACAGTGCACACTGACAGTTGAATAGCTCTATGTTACAAAATAACAAGGTAAACAAACTAAAAGATATGTTTATAAATAACTCAAGTCCACTTAATGCAGCAGTGTAGGAGTTCGGTCTAGACCTGCTTTATTTGAAAAGTGTCCTGATAACTTCTGTTATAAATTGGCGCTATACAAATAAAATTGAATAGAATTGTAGTAACACTATAACACTCAAACAAAATTACTGATCGAGGCAGCGGTAGACCAGCAACTCCTGTTCTGTGAGGTAAAATTTGTATTTTTTAAATGGAGTCTGGTGGCTTTAAACAGAGCGTTTATACAGCCATTTCTGGTTATATTAAAAGGATCTTACTCATATCTTTGTAGGGGTCCTTTCCATAAACCTATTAGACCAGTCAGTTGCAAAAACAAGCACTTTTAGTGGACGCACTTTGAATACTTTGCATATTTGCCCGCGTGGAGTATGTTGCACTGGACCAAAAAAAGTCAAACTTTTTGTACCTGTTAAAACAAAGGACTGGGCTTAGTGAATTCTTAATATAACAGATAGCAACCAGTCAAAAACGTCCTTTGTTGACCCTGATACCAATCTTTGAGATCGGTTCAGGACCTCTAGTATTTGTCATGTAGTTGGTTTTGTTGTGCCTCTGAGGTTTTGAGATCAGCCGCCATAATACAGCAGTTTGTTTAAACTAACCATCATATGTTCATGTACAGTCATTCATTACACAGTTGTGCTCTTTCCACAGTGAATGTTGGTGAGCATATTGAAGTCCTTTCAGCTGGGCCACGGTGTGTACTTTGGATGTTACCTGAACACAAACACCAGCAGGAACTGCATTCCACCCGACAGCCACTGGTCCCCTGATGTGTTCAGAAAAAAGACTGGCCTCATTTATTGTCAGTTTTAATAATGTTTTTATTTCCCTTTGCTTTTTACTTCCTCTTTGTAACAGTAAAACCCTGGATTAAACTTTGTTTTTAATTTAGATGGAGTCTTGTTATTTGTGCAGATATTGACGAGTCAAAGCTCAAACAGTCCAGCTCTTTATTATAGGCAAAATCAACCGTGAAATATTAACAGGTTGGATTAAAGCACATAAGTGCATAGGTCGTGTAAATTTGACCTAATACTGTTGGACATGTTCGGGTCAAGGTCCCCAAATGTCAACATAGCGTAGATGTTAGCTGACGAAAAGTGGGCATGGGTAACAGGAATGGTTTTACTAATGATTAAGAAAAATGTCTTGGCTCTAGATTAGCTCTATTTAATGGTAAGAAGTCCAGTCAGAATGGTAAAATACAGGCAGTGATATTACAGATTAATAAATATATATATATATAAATATATATATTTATAAATATATATATATAAATATATAAATATATATATTTATATATAAATATATATATTTATATATATATATAAATATT
>JAGRRF010005532.1:22902321-22918759 GCA_019097615.1 Morone chrysops
AGAACACTTCCTCTTTATGCATTTACTTTGGAAAAGCAGTCAAGTCATAATCAGTCCCTCCAGGATTTCATGGGCTTTTGGAGGGGATTTTTGCAGCCTAAAATGCCTGATTTCAGCTTTTTTGTTTTTAAATGCGATGCATCTTACATGTTACAGGAATTTCATGAAACTGCTGGAAAAAGTAAAAACTGCAAAAAGGTTTACATTTTTTGTATGACTCATTAAAATTGAAGACGTGTTCCAGTGATAATAAAATCGCTCGTAGTTTGGTGACATGTCTCAACGTTTTGTGCGGGGATTGCTACAATTGGTGGAACTGGTTACTTTTCAAATTTGCATAAAGTTGCAATGACAATCGGACAAAATTGCAAGATTGCTTAGAATTCACAAGTCTTAGTGGAATATGTATTATTTGTTGCGATCGCAACATCATAACTTCCTGGAGGGACTGGATAATGTAACAGCAAGGCTCAGAACAATGCTTTCACCACACGTATTTTTTCAACATCAACATCAAGGGCTCAAATCATTGCGTTTATGTGAAGTATATAAATGTTTTTATTACTTGTTTTTACGCTGATACATAGTCTACTGTGTTCATACTATCAAACCACAGATGTGACAACCAATCATATTCATCAACCAATGTGTGGAGTTCACATTTTGTGTGGACTGATCAAATGTTCTGAACTCTTGAAGATGCTTTATTAAAAGGTGCTGTTAGCTTTTTTTTCTTTTTGTTAAAATAAGTGTTATATAGCTCTACATTCTGACAGCTGTCACTGATATACAGTGTCCAGTCAGTAACAGGGCTCTACTGGTCCCTACTTTCTGCAGTAAAACAGAGAAAACATTTTCTAGTATCCTGTTCCCACTTTATCCAATCAGGAGAGAGTCCACATAGAGGTGGTCCTCAAGGGCAACAGAATATCAGTGTGGTGACGTAGGGAGGAGAAAGGGGACTGCTGACTGCAAGAATGGACAGGAAGTTAGCCAAAATGCAGATTTCACTTACAGCACCTTTAAATCTAAAATTTCTTAATAATTTCCAAGACATTTCCTCCAAAGAACTATTTTATTTGGTTTTAATTATTGGTATGAGTTTACAGACTTCCAATTATTTAATTCAAAGTAATTTCTGGTGTAATCAAGTCTTTTTTGTAGTCAGTGCACAGCAGTTCAGCTGAACATGCAAAAATGTGACCTTTGACTCCCTCCAAGATAAAAACGGCTCATTCTAAGGTAAACAACCCAAAATTCTTATTTTAAGGTGATTACACACTAATGATAACATAACTATGAATATTATATTCCAATTCAGCCAATAGATCCTCCTAAATATTACACACTGGAGCATTAATGTCTATCTGGGTTTAAATATAATATAATAAGCCTATCTTTCAAAGAAATACATATTTTTCCCTTAATTAGTACCAAATAAAACAACATTTTTTGAGAAATGTCCATGGAAATTATTAGCAAATGACAGACCCATAAAACAAAACATTATCAAAGAACCTCTTCAGGTAGCCCAAATATGAGAAGGCCCTCAGACAGCAGTAAGATAAGGAGCTCTGAAGCTCGCATGGAAAATCCTGACAACCTGTCCTGCCAACAAACTGGATGGTACCACCTTCATCAATTTGAATTGCTGATTAAAAACTACAAGCTAAGAAACAGTAGCAATATGATCAAGCTGAAGCTTTTCTTCTACTGATTTCACTGCAGCTTTTCTAACAAACTGCAATGCATGGTGTGATGTTTTTAGTTTAGTTTAGCACTTGCATGCAATGAAATAGCAAGAAAGATTGCAATCGTTTTGTATAAAAAACAAAAAATAGGAGGCAACTTATTCCAGTGAGAATAAAATTAGTTCGGTGATGTATGGTTCAACATTGCTATGATTAGTGAAAGTTGCAGGAAACAACAGTAATTTGCCAAATTTGTGGAAATGTTGCTGTGATTGGACAAAATTGCAAGGTCACACAGAATTCACAGAGATCGGTTCAATTTGTGTTAATTGTTTTGTTCGCAACCTCAAAACTTCCTGGATTGACTTTTTTTCACTGGCATGAAATAGTAGGGTAAACACAGGTGTTACCGATGATACTAATTAAAACTACAGTAGGTAACTTAAAAAAATAGTTTTTGACATATTTGCTGAAACTTTCACTATATCCTAACAGTAGTACACAAGACAGATAATGTGTGAAACAATCAGGTTCCTCTGGCTCCTCCTAGTTCTCCTAATGGCATTTGCAAGAATCCACCGGGCCTTAACCAAAAAAAAAACAATCAGAGGTGAGAAAGATGGGTGGTTGTTGAGTCTCATTCCCCGGGCATAAGACTCCTTCCAACCACAAACGTCTTATTGGTTGTTTTCGTTCAGGCCCGGTGGATAATTGCAAATGCCATTAGGAGTGAACGAGCCAGAGGAACCTGATTTTTTCACAGATGATCTGTCTCATGTGCTACTGTCAGGATATAGAGAACATTTCATCAATAATGACAAAGGGTTACTTTTATCAAAATGACCTACTGCAGCTTTAAGGTTCTGTCCATTCAGGTCAAACAGAGTCAGGGCGCTGCTGTTATACATGTTGGCTTAATGCAATGGAGCCTTAATTAGTATCATTGGTAACACTGTAATTCCACAACTATTTCATGTCAAAATGGCTGCTGTAAAAAGGTCTATAGTGTTGCACACAGGTGCTTACTACAAAGCATTTCTGAACACATGATGGAGTTGACGTCATTTGATTGTAGAGAGATTGGGATAATCCTTTGATGAAGACGACGACGATGGTGATGATGATGACGTTCATTATCTGAGAAACCCTACTTGAACACTTTTACTTCCCTGAATATGGGCAGAGGAGAACAGATAAACATGACATCTATTTGTGTTGTCCAAGATTAAAGTAGTGCCAAGCGTACTCATTCATATTTTACACTCACAAAAGACTAAGGCAATAAATAATACTACTCAGGTATGATGAGTGCTTTGTTAATAGTTCTTCTATCTCTATAAAGCAGTTTGACACATTGTGATATCTTCAGTGAGCTACAAAGATACCTGAGGGAACCACAGAATACCATCAAAAGATTTTGAAAACCAAAACACAATGTGCAACATAAATCTTCATGTGTAGAAAGACAAACTCTGCGCCTGTGTTACAATCCAGTGTTGGTGCGTCTACTGTTGACAACAAAAGGCACAAATCACAAATATGTATATGTTGATGGGTGATCTTTGTAAAGCAGCGGAATCAGATGACAGATGTTTCCTGGCAGACTCAAACTACGCCTCACAAATCTTGGCTCCACAGATAAACTTGCTGGTACATTTATTCACATTTGGATCTTGATCAACAAACAACATTCCTGGTATAGCACAGTTCCATTTGTCCAAAGATTGTATCTTTTGATGCTGATTATACTGTACCCTTTTATTTAGTCAAGTCTGGTGTATGTATGCCACATGAGAGCAGGAAAGCCTGTTTGAAGCAGTTTATTTGAACTCTGGTGTGTAACCTCCTTTACTGGCCAACTAAAGGCCTGTCCACATATACAGTACATATGTGTGGGGTGTGCAGTATGTGCTGGGTCTCGCTTTATACAATACACATATGCTATAGTATGTTGAAAGAGTTATGGTTCTTTGAAATTTACTCCTTTTCTCTATACTGGCTGGTAGGGCAGTGTATTGGCAAATCTATGGAAATACAATACAAAACAGGGGTTACAATTCAATATATTGTGATACTGCAATATATTGCAATTTCTTAAAATCATCATTTATATTTATCACAGTCCCTGCAACATCCAACATTATAACGATACAATATCATAAAACATAATGTAGTGATACTAATATAGTGTATTGAGGGTTTCTTACACCCCAACTGGCTGGGAAGTGATTCCTTCCAAAAACATTATTAAAAACGTTATTGGTTTAAGAACTGAGGAACAAAACCCTGCAGTCTTCCATCTGTTCAAAAACACATTTAAATTCAGCTGAAAATAAATCCAACAATCCAGTAGGTATTTTCTACTTTGTTTTGTCCTGTCTTCAAGCCTACGTTCAACTACGTTCAACTACTACAACGTATCCCTCCGCCACAGCATTAGGCATTTTTGATCTGACTGAACCACTGCACAAAGGTATCACTTCATGGCCAATATGGGCAAGAGGAAAGATTACGGAAACTCTTAACTCTTTCAATGTATATTTGGCAGCTGAGGATTGTTTTAATTAATATGAATAGTGACAATGAAACAATAACTTGAGATTGAAATGTATTGACCAAACAACCATTTCCAACTAGCTGTCTCCAGATTTTTGACTATTGTTGTCACATAGTGACAGAATCACATCTGGCTCTGTGAGATTAAGGTGGCACCAATACCTTAGATTGGATATCTTGGATTCCCCTGTGCTCTTATTTTGAAATAAAGAGGCACTCATATGATTGGCTGAGTGCTGAGCATGATGAGAATGCACTTCTGTGACTGGCTGACACGGCACTCTGGCAACAAGGAAATGTCTACTGCAGCTGCAGGTTTTACTGTTACGACACTGAATATTTTATTTCTCTTCAATCACTAATGGTTATGTGGTTTTATTTATTTTAATATGTTTTATATTTAAATTCCAATTTCTGAATATTCTTGAGAATTACTCATTGATATATAAATATATGAGTGGCACAAAATGTTCTAAAAATGACAATAATATAATTTATCGCAATTATTTGTATTATTTGGCAATATATAGACAAACAAAACTAGTTATCACGACAGGCGTAATTTAATATTCTAATCTAAAGTGTCCTTCGGCAGCTTTGAGAAGGACTTTTAGAAGAGGAAACTCTTAGTTTGAAGTAGTAAGTAGGGATAGGACAATATTGCTCAGATAAATTTATCGTGGTGAATTTCCATTATCATGATAATCATCAATATCCTCTCATGGCTCGACCTGTAAAAGCTGTCTGTCTCTCCAGCACACAGACCTGTATTGATTTCCTGAGTTATTTTGAACAAGGGGACAAGAGGGACATTCCAGTCATTCCAAAATCCTGATCCTGTCACCATCCTGAAGGCTCGGCTGTCTGTTGTATCCCCAGAATCCAAAATAAAGAACAGGGAGAAGAGGTTGTATCTGTGATACAATAAATATGTGTTTCTTAACAATATGTAAGGTAAAGTGATTCCAGTAGGTTTTAGTGCCATTTTAAAACTATAAAGTACATTTTCATGATTGTCGTGTATTATGCAATTGCAATTACACGATTGGCCAAGATAATTGGCACATAAAATGTTCATATTGTACCATGCCTAATTGTAAGACACTTAGTGATAAGCTATATTCATCTGCAATTTAACTGAGTGATCACAGAGAGCCACACAGCCCCCTGCCCAGAATTAAGTCATTGTTTTCAATCTTACTGTTCTTTCATAGCCAAACACGTGGACCTGAAGATGCCGGAGACAACAACCCAGAGTTCAAATAAACTGTGAGAGATGATATCCTAACCAGTTGGACCAGAGAACAGAAAGGCACTGGTGTCACATGCACAGGTAGGAGCCTGATTATTGGTCACAGGTTTCTGTTTCTGGAGCCGCTGGTGTTTTTCATTAACCATTACAAGCTCTAGCTACAACCCTTTCTGCTGTAAGACTGTAGAGTACTGTAAAACTTCAATTAATAGCCCGGCTTTTATTTGTTTCAATCACTAAACTCCTGTACTCCTACTCCTAGTTTCTATATTTGGAACAGGTATCTATATGGCACACGCCCAATATGAATATTATTTGTGAAAACAAGCATATGTGACAACATGATGCAGGAAGAAGATAAAATATAGTTTATGTCTTTGTTTTAACGAAGTCAGCAGACACAAGGTCTATTATACTCTAGATGGGAAATAATTTACTAAATGAACATCATGCTGTATGGAAGAAGACTGAAACTAGAGACTGAGACCAGAAACTCATCAGGAAACGGTTTACTGAGCTCATAAATCAAGCCAGAAGCAGAATCATTTCTCCATAAGACTGCATGGTATAGTTTTTTATAGCAGCCAATGGCGATCCCCCTGCTGGCCTTTACATAGAATGCAGACACTTCCACGTTGGCTTCACTTCACAGACATGGAAGCTCTGTCCATTATATACTGTCAATGCTTAGAACTGCTCAAGCGGGCAACCCAGTGGGCTTTAAGATGTGTTACACATCCAAAGAACTTTGATAAAAACCAGACCTGACGTCTAATTGAGACCAGTGTTCATTGGTCAAAACGTGTAGCCACACCCGGACAGTCAAAGGGATTTTGCATTTAATTGGCGCTCAGTGTTTAATTGAAGTTTTACAGTATAACTACTGTTCCACAGTAATAACACATATCACTCAAGGTACCTGGTACTGCCGGTACACATTACAGCATCGTACATTATAAACCTAAATTAATTAAATTAAATTAATAATTAAGTGTACTAATAGAGTGTTGTGGTCATGGTCCCGTAAGAGAGCTTCATTGTTAGCACTTATTTCTGGTACCCCTTGCAGATGATGAAGAAAGTGTGTGCGGTTTAGGCGGAGAAACTAAAACTGTGACTTTGCACTGTAGTTATGAGGTATTCTGGCTTTGGTGATTTAACACCAACCATTTGGTTACATACAGGGTAGCACTGTTTCATTACAAAGAACAACAACAATACTTTAAAGCTAAATATTTTTTGGGCTTTTTAGTCTTTTGGTAGAAAAATAATATAGCTTGAGCTGAGCTAATAAGAGGGCTAACCAGCTATCAATGCTAACAGTTTGAATTTAGATCAACATACAGTGAAGAAGAGCACAGTACAAGCACAGAGATGACATAACACTGGTTTCCTTAATCCATACTTATACATCAGTTCTGTTGTCGATTAGACATAAAGAGAACTGCTCAGTGGGAATTTACTGACAGCACGTTCCAGAGGTATGCAGTTATCTGTCTGGAGTGTTTCAGACTCCTGGATAACTTGTGTTTCAGCCGCCTCTGCAGCTGAATCATGCATGATTTTTTTTACATGTCTGTGTGTATTCCATGAGTGAATGTGCAGATTAGAAGAAATCCAAATTGCATATCGGGGAACTGGATTTCTGAAACATGTCCCTGGATGTCTACAGTGCATACAAATGTCTTTAGGACCGAGATAAATTGATCAGAACCAAAACTCAAAATCTTAACCTTCAGAGATCCCTTGTGTTTGAGTTTAGACTGCAGAGAGTAAAGCAATAGAAAAATCCCAAAGACATCAGCACTTTTGTGTCTGTGTGGCTACAGACGTTTTGGTTACAATGTATGTGTGTGTGTGTGTGTGTGTGTGTGTGTGTGTGTGTGTGTGTGTGTGAGACACCATGAGTGATGTGGGATTGATTGTTACAAGCATAATGTGTTATTGGTTGATTTTGATTGATTTGCTTTCTGTATCAATTAGATAGCATATTTGGCCTGAAGCAACAAAAAATATCCAAACATGTGTGTCTGTGTGTGCACATTCATAGAATCCAGATTGGAATTTGAACATGGTTCTTGGTCCTCAGTTTGCAGGCCCTGGGTCTGCCAAAGGCATAGTGTGCAACACCTCATCCAGAAGCTGCAGAGCGCGGTGCAGATGGACCTCCACCCAGCAGGGGGTGTGTTTGATGCTCTGCCGGGGATAGTCGGGGCCCCAGCCCTTCACAAAGCTGAGCCGCAGGATGCACAGTCGCCGCAGGTCGTCCACGCCGATCCCCGCTGCTGCAGACAGACCTGTCAGCGGACAAGAGAGTGAAATGAGAATGGTGCTCACTATTAGAGCTCTGCTTCACCGGGGCGCAGTCATTCCTCGCCAAATCGTCCACTGTCTTAATGAGTTGATTGACTGACAACTGATCATGTCTACAGCAGCTATAAGGTTGATAAGGTCGAGCCCTTTAAAAAGGCACATGTCAAGTATGTTTATTTGTCATGTCATGTTTATTAGATGTGGAACACCATTTAGTTACATGTGGGTCATTTCACATCTGAAAAACTCATGTCAGCACAACAAAATGTCACTTACAAAGATGACAATTTGATACAGGCTTTGGGGAATGTTTAAAAAGTGGGTTGGATAGGAGATTCAAAAGTGATGGGGGGAGGAGGGCCACAATGAGGTCAAACAAAAAAAAAAACAAATTTAAATAGCATAGTAATATAAATGTTATTTTACATAATCTCTAGCAGATTCATTATGACTATATTGATAATTGCTTATATTGCTTTTCATAATGTAAAGTCACATAGTAAAAAGTAATGAAACATATTAAGTATAGAATGTACTAAAAGAACTGGCTCATACAAACCTATTACTTATTAAGTATCTGGAAACATACCAGGAAACTAGATGGTAATACAATCCAGGTATTAGTACAGTACCCATGCGGAAAGGATAGTAAGTACTGCGTTATAAGTACATGGAAATGTATGAGGAAACTAGATGGTAAAAATATCCTCATTAAGAAAGTACCCACATACATGGTCATTAAATACTTTACTATTTACTATTACATGTATTATATACAGTGAAGCTGTGGGACTTTTGTCATCCCTGAGTAGTCTCTGCAGGCTTCCTCACAAGCTGCATTCAGCTCAAACAACCACCACTAAGAACATCAGCTTGTATGTTGTCTGAGAGGCAAAATCCATGGCAAAAGAAGTCCTCAAATCATAGCTGCTTGTAAAGCTTAAATGCTACGAAAGCATGGTGGTAACTGAAGGCAATGCAGATGAACATTTAAGCATTCTGATGAACTCAGAGCTTCTGAGAGGACCCTGTGGCTCAGTGGTCTTTTACATAACATTCATCATATCAAACTGAAATTGCACTCGTTTTCTCTTTTTTACTGTATCTGACATCTGTGTAGTCCGTTACCTGTATGAACACAGTACACAGAGAGACTGACAAGAAATCTTACCTTGAACCTCAACACTTCACTGTGTCCTTTGCATTTCTAATTGGCTTCCAACCTGCATAATAGTGAATGTGAAATGAACAAAGTGAACAGCACTTACTAACTGCCGGTGCGATGCCTCCGACGCTGCCTGGACCGGGAATATTTCCCGCCACAGCAGCTGCCTGTGCAGCCGCCGCCGCCTGAGCTGTCGCCGCCTGCTGCTGCATCTGTCTGTGACACTGCCGCAGGTCGAACACCTGACGAGACACAGTGTACATTACAACAGCAGCACACTACAAGTTTGAAAATAGAGAATATATATGTAAATGTGTGTATGAAAATGTACTTTATAACCACGTTTCCACCCACAAGTACCCAGAACTTCTAGTCCAATGCAGGAGCTACTTTTCAAGGAACTAAAATGCTCCTTCAGCCTGTGTTTGCATTGTCTGTGTTCCCACTAAAGACCCACAAAGATTAGGCAAATGAGTCCACTGATGTATGAAAAAGCGACGGCTGCTTTTACACCTCATTTTTGCATGCAACTACAGAATAGCATTGAACATTGTAGTCGGTCCATCTGTTGTACACTTTCTTCCGTAACGTCATTGATGTGTTGCAGCACAATGAACAAAAAACTAACTGGTTTGCGGCTGCAGATATTTCAAAATGGTGGCTGAAATAAAACGCTGAATAAAATTCTTAAATGGACTTTTTATGATGTAAAATAATGTCCCCGGAACTGAAGTTAGACCCTGGTCCCTGCATTGGAACCCCGAGTCCCCCAAAGGCTCCTAGTCCCTGGGGGAAGTTCCTGCGGTGGAAACACAGTTTTTGTGTGTGAGCTGGATTCAGACCTTGATGTAGGCTCCGGGGTAGATCTTGTGCACAGCGTCCCCCGGTGCTCGGCCTGCCTCCCTGTCGAGGTAGTAGCTCTGTACAAACACAGCGTGGTCGCTCATACAGCGCATCCACACATCCCCCTCACCGCGACACTCCAGCTGCACGCCTTTACCTATGTGTAACCTGGCACAAACAGGACAAAAACACCAGGATGAAGAGGAGGTGGAACAATCTGCTGCACCTCCCCTAATTTACTGAAAAACGGTTGCTGATTTTTGTGTTTTGAAAAGAAATTAGACCTAAGTAAGCACTAGCAACCATGATGTGAGAGTCAAAGTGATTGTATGTAAGTCATTTTCAACTACTTCTCTTGTCCCCTATATTTACAGCCACCACCCAAAAGGCAACTAGGGGACAGTGAGAGGGCTAACAGTGAGTAAGTCTGTGAATACATGTCAGAATTTATGAACACATAAATAAATACAATAATTTATGAGGGTGTTCCTCTCTACTACTTGATCCAAAAGGTGTTTCACATAAAAAGTCAGATGCTATTTGGAGCAGCAGAGGAGTGTTTGTCTTCACACACCTGGCTCTCTCGCTGGCATCTGTGCGGTGGACGTTACTCAGCTGGCCGAGGCAGAAGCGGTCCCCTCCTGAGGGGTCAACATAACCATCCACGGTTACTATGGGGCAGCTGGAGGGCACCTTGAACATCTCACCCACCTGAACATCCATTTCAAAGTAAGAGATAGAGCACCAAAACTCCGGTCCTGCAATGGAAACAGAAACTGTGTGATTTACTGCAGCATTACTGTGAAAAACACAGCGTATTTATTGAACAGACCCTGGAGTGGCAGGTCTCATGTCAAGAAACAAGTGAAATAGCAAGTGTTTCCAGGGTGTGACTCTCCTCATTGCACATACATTTAAAGGGATAATTTGGGGTTTTTGAAGTGGGGTTGTATGAAGTACCTATCCACAGTCAGTGTGTTACCTCCTGTAGACGAAGGTCAATGCGCCCCCAGTTTGGAGAAGCAGACAGGAGTCCTCACATTTTCAGTGTTCTGACAGTAGTAAATGAGAGATAATCTGTGATAAAATCAGGTTCCTCTGACTCGTTCTAGATCCCTTGTTTGGCGTGTCTGTTCTGGGCTACTGCAGAAATATGGCACTTCAACATGGTGGACTCCATAGTGCACAAGCTCTACCATCCCCATTTTCTACAGAAATGTCAACCCACTGTCAACGTAGACAACCAGGATGCAAATACTGATGAAACTGTGACACTGTGTGAATACTGTGAGCTCATATTCACGAAGCCCTGTGCAGCCCACACTTCCTTATGACAATACAAAGCAATGCCAGTCCAAAAACAAAGCAGGACATCAGTGGCAACATTATCAGTTAAATGTCTTGATAGTCATAACACAGTTAAGATCACTTGTGACAGTGTAATCTAACCTGGGTGATTGGACACAGAAGGAGGGAAAGAGGTTGGGCCATGATGCTGAGACCCTGAAAACCACAGAGAGTATGAGAGGATTAGTCTGAAGCAAAAAACAACTGAAGCAGTACTTTGTGATTTAAACGAGGCATATCTTTCTCAAAATCACTCAATGGGACAAACAAAGTTAACTTATTGAGAGCAACACATAGAGTGTACCTATATAGACCACAGCAATCCCACATTTATACAGCCATTATACAGTATTCATGATCAAAGTTATTTGATAACATTTTCATGAGATCCTCAAGTCTGACAATAAGGGAATGAAAGTGAATATCGTGGAATTCCTTTGTTTAGAAGAGACGGTGGTTTTGAAGTGTAACTTACAGTGGTGGTTTGGATGATGCAGGGGAGGCTGTTGGTGGCCACGCCCGTTCTGCTGGGGTCCTATGGGAGTGTAAGAGGCTGTGCTGCTGCCTGTCCAAACTGCTGAATTACAGGAAAATGAAGAATGATCAGTGTGACCACATGCAGTGTTTGTCAAATACTCTGCAATCCCTCAGTATACTATTGCTCATTCTTTAACCACATGAAAACACACCAAACATTTAGTGTCTCTTTATACAGGAAACAAAAGCCTACTCCTTGTGATGGGGGTATTAAATATTTATGAGTCACCATTCAGTGAGGCCATAGACTGCCAGAGGCAGTTATGTACTGATCTGTAAGCCAGTGATCAATTTTGATCACTGGCTATGAGATGCAATTGTCTCCAGATAAATCAATTTAAAACAGTGAGCTCTAGGAATAACTCATAAGCCAGTTTTGAACTCACTGTTTAGATCTTGGTGGTTTTTAACTTTATATTTAATTGGGCTCTCAGTAGAAACATTCTAAACGCTGAACACAGAAGGAATCCTAACCAGGAGAAGCTGACTGCAATGACATCAACGTAAGTGAAGAACTCCCATGGCCCCAAGCTACCTCACCAAGACACCAAAGTTCGCCTTTTGTTTTTATGTGAGAGGCCCTTAGTGGCAGAAACTGCATACTGTACATTTAAATCTATTTGTCTTGCGCAAAACTTCTACTATTGACTTACTAAAAAGTAAATCTGTCAATAATTATTTGTTTTCCCTGTACATGAGAAAGAATAACTTAGTCTAGAAAAATAGAAAAACCTGTAAAATGTGACGCAGTCCAGCACTGCAGCTCTGAAATGCTGCTTTTATCAAGATGATCTTATTCAGTGTCACAGTGTTGAGTTTAGTCTATGTTTGAAAGGATGTGAAAAAATATACAATACATAACCTATTAGGTAATTATCATAGTTCATAGCTATGCTTTTCATTATGAATTATTATGCATTATTAGGCAGTTGATTAAATCCCCCCTCCCCCGGAAAGCAAAACAAAATACTGATACTGAAGTGTACCCACGTATGTTCCTATGTGTGTGTGAACTCACTGTGGAAGGCCGCCTGGCTCTGGGAGTGTTTATTGCTGCTGTATCCGTTCTGTCCGTGCGAGTGAGAAGGAGGTAGGGATGGTTGCTGTGGGTGGGGGGGTTGTGAGGGTTGCTGGGCAGCCTGTTGCTGAGTAGTGGTCTGGGTTGGGGTCTGAGGTCGTGGTGCCGGCGTCATGACTTGAGCCTGCGGAGATGCGGTTTGGAGACGGCCATCCCCGTGAGCGCCCTGCAGTGGCAGCATGGCGCCAGAGGCGGACACTGGAAGGATAATGGAGGAAAACATCTGGCCTGACATGTGTTTGAAAGCCCAAATTCATATAAAGTAGCTCATTACTCATCTGAGTGAAGAGAGCTTTCACCAACCATAATGAACACAAACATCAGATCGTGAAGAACTGACCTTTGGGTGAGACAGGCAGGTTAGTGTATCTGGTGACAGGTGGGGGTCCATGGGGTTCAGAAGACAGCTGTGGGGGAGGCAAGGGCTGGCCATAGTGGTCCGGAGGAGGCAGCTTCAGGGCCGCTTGGTGGTCAGACAGGGGCATGCCAGGTGGGAGGTCCATCTGTATACAGTCATGGATGTATTCCTCTTTGATCAGGCCGCCTGGTGCTGCAGCAGGAGGCAGAAGGAGGCGAGGTCAGGAGGAAGAATCACTACAGTGTGTTGCATCTAAAAGCTCCATGTCAGTGATATTAGTGTGGGACACAGAGTTGATACCAAACTAAATCAGACCATCAGAGAATGGCAATACAAACAGGCAGCCCCTGGATATCAATCTCAATTAGCATTTAAACCGTTTAATAAGGAAGTGAGGACCTGAGCACTTTTGTCTTTGTTTAACACTTACTTAACATGCATGGAATCTGTTTTTCTGAGCACAATCTGAGCTATAAAGCTGGCAGAAACCCAAAAAGAAAGAAAAATGATAAAATAAAATGTATTATAAAAATTTACAAATATTACGTTCACCACAGGCTGCACAATTAATCCAACATTAATCGCAATCACGATTTCTGCTGCCCACAGTGAAATGAATGTGATCGTCTACAATACTGACATTTCAAATGCAGCTCATAGAAAACTGCTGCATATCAAATCAAGCGCTTCCTAAACTGCCAGACACCACGGGTGATCAAGATGTTCTGGTTTCACTTTTGGGGAGCTGTCCTGATGCTGCTTGTTCGACCTTGCAGCTGCAGCTGGATACTTTTATTCCTGGAAATAATTTCCTATTCCTGCAGCTTTAAAGAATAAATGCTGTGTAACTGTGAAATATTTGAGATCTCAATATTGATCAAAATAATTGATAATGATAATAATTTTGGCCATAATCGTGCAGTCCTACGTCCATCCCTCTCCTCAACCTGCAGTTGCGTTGACTCTGATTTCATTCACATGCTATATGTAATGTGCTTCTTAATTTATGGTTTATTAAACATTTTTGTTTAAATGTTAACTTCTTTGTGCATAATTTATTATACTATTTCATTAACTCTGTGCTACTGTAGTCTTTGTGTTATGACAGCATTCAGTTTGCTTTTGTTGCTCCCTTCAGCTTGTGCATGCTCTCTTGGCAGCATTTTAACTTTTACAACTGAAAAAACAGCTGTAACTGTAGCAACTGCTACGCCTGCATTCAAACTGTTGACCATGAAATCCTGGCAATAACTGTTGCACAGGACGTATTGGACATATTGGACAGTTTAATCACATGGTAACTGGGAATTGTAGTGGTACCACTGTTGTGCTGTAGAATGGAACTCACCAGTGTTTTGAAGGCTGAGACCAACTGCCAAAGAAGACAGAGAGAACATGAAATGAGACATTATACAGAATATGAAGCATCAGTAACATCCTCTCTTCAACAGGTTGAGATTATAAAGTTTGTTGCTTTCAAATATTCGTGACAACCTGTGATGTCCTAATCAGAGCAGCTGAAGTGTGAAGCTGACCTACCGATGCCTGGTGACACCACCCTCTCATAATGGTAGGGGTTGACGCACACGTTGTCGTACTTCAGGTCAAAGGCGTACTGGCAGAACTTGACATGCTTGAGTTCATTTTTGTGGAGGTCGGGCCAGCGCCACAGCCGTGCATAAATCACATGAGGGAAACCTTTCCTCCCCGCCACCTGAGGAGAGAGCACAGTATTGTTACACTTCCTACATGCTCACTCAATTTGCTCTTTTTAAAGCTACTTCATCCTCGCTCCATTTGTGTTCTATTTGTCTTACCTCTTATCCGTCAGTGGATTGTGTTTTTGCATGACATCACAGATGTCTGAACGACAAAACAGCTACTACAGTTACAATCTCTTTTAACCAAACCTAAACAAACCCTACCAAAAATATCAGGCTAACTCATCTCTGATGATAATAATAAAAAATAAACGATAATCTGCTCAAAATTCATCCAAATAGCTCATTTACACAAGCTTCCTGCAGTTATTGTGTTCACTGTCTGCGTTCGTTTTACAGTTCATCAGTTGTTCTCTACTGTTATTGTTATGCATTAAATATAATATCCATAAAATATGTCACTTAGTCAGTTTACTCAATGATAAAGAAAGGGGTCCTTTCAAGTAAAAGGTTGGAAAGCACTGCTTTAGTATATATACAGTATACATATAACAGTCATAAACAAACTAAAACTATAAATTCCTGTATAATATGAAGGTGAAAGTAAGTGACATTAATACTGAACAGAAATCATGCACAGCGTCATGCACAGAAGGTAGAAATTAGACTAGTAGTGAAAGGGGTGATACAAAGTTAATGTATTGGTTTGAAAGTTGAAAGTAACCCTGCATCATATCAGAGGCAGTCTGACCTGCAGCCGTCCGTCCAGCGTCCTCTGGATGGTGACACACTTGCTGGGATGGACTCCATTGGTGGTGATGGCAGTGATGAGCGAGTCCAGCTCGTCCTTCTTCTCCTTCAGCTTCTTCACCAGGCTCTCAATGGCCCGCTTGGCGAAGCCCTCGTTCTCTCCGCCCTGCCGGTGGCACATGAGGCTGTGAACGATGCTGAGGCAGGCATCATTGCTGCTTGGAGGGTTCACCGACATGATGCTGCTGCCACAGGACACAGGAGGAAGCCTTGTTATTCTTAATGAACACATATTATCCACTCTGGTCAACTCATACTGGCCCTTGATTGATACTCTGGTAGAAGAGTCTGAGCAACAAACACCGTTCTGGAGGATCTCATTTGAAATGTGGAAAGGTCTTCTGGGAAAATTGGTTGTGTTTCCACAAAATGCATTTGTTCATCCCAGAACCTGCAGGTGTCCAGTTATCTCACCATACACATTTATTCATTGCAAACCAAAACTGACTACATTACTGGATGATACAACTTTAGGTTGACTCAACTTTTCAAATGATCATTATGCTTTCACTATCCTCTTAGGTACACAAAAGGACAATGAAATTAAATTTTAGGGGCGCACCGATTTATTGCCTGAACATCAGTATTGACTGATAGAAGTGTCAGTATTTACCAATGTCAGTGGCCGATGTTAATCTGTTGTCACATCAGTTTTGGACCATTTTTTTCCAACTCGAATGTTGGAGGAATATTCACCTCAGTTTTCCAGCACTGGCACAAATTACACACAAATACTGGTGCAGCCGCACGGACAGTGAGCGGTTGTTCTGTCATAATCCGCTCCTGGCTTTCCATCGTACTGCCAGCTCTGCCAGTACTTTTCCTGA
>JAGRRF010005532.1:22921464-22933001 GCA_019097615.1 Morone chrysops
AAATGTATACAATGTAACTAAACACGAACCTTGGTCCGGACTTTTATGTGTGAAAACGCCCTAACATGATTGGTCGATACTACTCTAAGGTTCTATTTAAGACTTTGTCAGACCTTTTTAAGACCACTATGAATGCAATTTAAGACAAAGATAAAAACAAAAATGTACAAATGCTATGAAGGAAAATCAGTCGGTCAGTTTGATGAATGATGAATACAATTTGTCCGAAGACACATTTAAAAGTGAGATTGAAAAATGCAACTTTATACAAGTAACATTTTTTAAGACCTGTTAAGAATTATAAGACCTTAAATTCAGATTAATGGTGTAGAAGTCATCAATTTGTTCTGTGTTGCTCCAAGCTAAAGGGGGCGTGCTGCGTTGCATTGTGTTTGAAGACTGAGGCTGGCCTCAGGTGATTTAAGTTCCTGTCAGTTATGTCTCAGGTGTTGTTAAATTGGGAAGAGGAGAAAATAATGTTTGGACAGTTTAGATTACGTTGCTGTAATTGAGTTTTTATTGTTTTTGTGTTACTCTGGAGGACATATGTAAATATCAGTTTTAATTTGCTGAGTATTGGTAAAGACTGGACATTGCTTTTCTGAGTAAATGTTACAAACTATTAGCCCAATTAGCAGCCAGTAGCTGCTAAAGTATAGGACACAGTCGCTACAAATGGACTTGGACTACAAACTGAGACATGAATGCTTCTGATAGCGAAATCTTGTCAAATGCCTACAGATTAATGCATTTCACTCAGTTGGATGTTACATCTCACTCAGGACACTTTTAAGTTTAAAAGTCCCATTTTCAGTCTCATTTTCAACTTTAGATTGCACGTTCTCTGCAATCTCATTTTCAAGAGAAGGCCTAAAAATGCTCAGAAGAATTGAAATATGAACATGTATTAATCCATGACAGTGGACAACTCCATCTGCTGAGGAAGACCATGGTATGAGGTGAGACTGTTGAAGATTTTATGTCAGTTTCACTGACCATTAGCTGATTGAGTGGCCAACCAGTTAACAGCAACATCACTGATACAACAATTATCTAGTTACACTATAGTTACTAGAGAAACCCATGTTCACAGTTTTAAAGCACAGCTAAGCAGGGTCCCACCCGTGTTCAGCCCTGGTTGGGAACAGTTAAAGTAGATTCACCCATTCAGAAGGCTCACTGTGTTGGTATATAAGGCATGTTAGCCACCTTGCTCTTAGTTCTGCTAATCTGATATTATTAAAGTCAATGAGAGCCACTTGGTGTTGCTGTCATACATGTTTGCTGTCTTGCTTACCTGGTATTAAGTTGGTCAGCCAATGAGTGACCAGAAAGTTCACTGGCATCATGATGGCCCAGCTCTGAATCAGTCCCTGTTAGTAGAGCGGGGAGACCAGGAATTAGTGGATGCCAGTTAAGTGTGCAAATCCAACCCCCAATCCCGTGCTAAACCCGTAGAAGTTCTAACCCCACAGTAATCCATTCCAAGTAAAACTCTCATTGAAAGTGTTAACTTGTGAGAGACAAATTAATAACAGAATGGTCAAAAGCAAAGCAGCTGTAAAAGCCAAGCTCCAAAAACACAGACTCCTGCCATATCTCATATTCAGGGTTCCCACTGTTTGGAACAAATCATTTCCAAGGACATTTTCCAGGAGGTAGTAGGGCTGCATGATAAAGTCAGATCGCAGACATATGTGTATCATATCAGTATTGGCGTATATGTTATCCAATATGCACCGATATGAAAGCAGTTTTTTTCTGTTATATAATGTAGTTGTGGTACAATTTGGTCACTGCAAAGTTTATCCAGCAGAGTGCCAAAATACTGTGGCAAGCAGCAAAGAGAGAAGGAGCCAGGATCAGTCTTAAAAACCAGGGGCCCGACCCATATCAGTACTGACACATTTAAACCTGAAGCCACCAGTGCTCATCCACTGAGAATGGACTTTACAGTGAAGGAGGAGACATCTTGTGTCCAGCAGCAAAACTTTACAAATCAACAACATTTATATATTCACAGATTATTAAAATCTTAAGGAGTAGATTCCTTTTTACGGATTTTAATGTGGAAATTCCACTTTTCTTTCCAAGTACACAAGAAAATTGTGGCATAAAATGGAAATAGTCAAGTTATTCAAAACTCAACACAGTATGTGAAGAAAATGTGCTACATAGCTACATAGATTAAAGCCTCATATACATGTAACATACACATGCACATTTGAACATTTAAAGTAACTTTTATAGAAAAACTATTTGCTAAAACTTTGACTATATCCTGACAGTAGTGTATTAGACATATAATCTGTCTGGCTCCTCCTCGTGCTCCAAATGGCATTTGCAAGAATTCACTGGACCCTACCCATGGACAGTATATATAATGGACAGAGCTTCCAGGTCAGTGAAGTGAAGCCAACGCTATAGTGTCTTAAACCTGCATTCTATGTAAAGACCAGCAGGGGGAGCGCCACCGGCTGCAATAAAAAACTATACCATGCAGTCTTATGGAGAAATGAGCCAACTTCTGACATGATTTCAAGTCTTCTTCCATACAGCATGATGTTCATTTAGTAAATGATGGTCCTATTTAGAGTAAAATAAACCATAAAGCAGGGTATGCTTTAGGGCGTGGCTACCTTATGACAGGTCATTCTCAGTGAGTCTGTCCAGCTCAACGCACCAAATTCAGATCAAACTGTCAAACTAGGCAGTGCTGATCAAATAAGGATCCAGATTCTGTTACTGCGTTTCCTATTTCTCTATTGTGTGTGAACAGGTGAGCCACCATTGTTTCCTGCTCTGGACTAGTCAAAACTGTGCAGCCAATGAGAGCAGCTCAACTCACAGTATGTCACCTCAGCTGGCTCCAACAAACTGTCATGGCGACGACCATAACGGCAAACTTGAGGCTTCAAAGCAGCACTCCAAAAACCAGTGGGTGATGTCACGATAGGTTCAGACTTGGCCTAAAAGAAAACAACCAATCAGAGCCGAGAAAGATAGTTGATTGTTGAGTCTATAGTCTGTATTTGGTGCCTTGGGAATGAGACTCAACAATCAGCTATCTTTCTCGGCTCTGATTGGTTGTTTTCTTTCAGGCCCCGTGGATTCTTGCAAATCCCATTAGGAGCACTAGGAGGAGCCAGAGGAACCTGATTTTTTCACAGATTGTCTGTCTCATGTTCTACTTTCAGAACACAGTGAATATTTCAGCACTAATGTCAAAAAGTTATTTTCATAAAAGTTACCTACTGCAGCTTTAAGCTTTCTCTAGGTGCCTTCAATACTGAAATTACTACCAAAAACCCTGCCTGTACCAGGATCAGCAAATGGTCATTTTGAATCATGCATGGTCATTTATTACAGCACAGTCACAGGTAACTGCTACATACATCCCCTCCCAAACACACACACACACACACACCACACCTTCCATCCATGTCTCCTCATACACATGCTGCTCATCATACAGGCCCCGACGTCTGAAACCAGTCTGATACCCAGAGGACACTTCAAATGAAAACTTCCGTCACTGTGATTTGTCTGGGCAAACAAAGCCAGGCTGACTGTTACCTATCCGCCTCACACAACCTGAGCAGCTTCCAGGCCATACATTCACTTCATTGACATCCCATATCGGTAAACGTGCGTCACGAAGTCCGCTGCCTCAACACGCTCGAGACCCAGCTCATCAATAACTAAACACACACAGGACACAAAATGACTCTCAATGCGGACGACTGTGTCTGACTGCCTCAAGTCTAACGAATAGAAGGGAATACGAGCAACTGGCTGGACTCGAATACGCACTATATCGGCCGGTGTGAACAGTAACATTGGGAGACAGCAGAACAGTATTTGTTGCGGGTAAAAGCAGGTTACAGTAAGCAACAATTGAACGTTAGCAAGCTAATGTGACTGACTTCCCCCTAATTTTCTCGTTTTGTTTTTGGTCTGGTTGCGAGAGCAGGAGTGAGAAAGGATTGAGATAAATTCTACTTACACATCAGCCGGAGTGGAGAGGAGAACTTGGACAGAAAGACTGCTGAGCTATCCGACAATTGCCTTAAGTGTTGTAACGTTACTCAGATAGCTCTACGTGTTGGTGGTATTTGTGTTTATAACGCTTTGTATTAGCCCCGTGCTCTGTCTTCATAGGCGCTATGTTTTTGTGAATTCCCGTAATGTAGTGAGCTAACGTTTATTTCTCATATGTAGCGCTGCGCTAGCTTGATGTTTCTCAGTTGTTTTATCCTTTTATCAGCCTCACTGTCTCCTCGTGCATCCTGTCCGTTTCTCTCGCGCACACCACAATAACAATAGAGGGGAGACGTCGTGCGCGTCAGTGTCTCGACATGCTCCAGCCAATGGGCGCACGGGTCTCACAGGGGCTGCCGCTCTCGGCCAATCAGGTAGCGGTTCTCACAGCAGGGCTGCGAGCCAGGGTCTGTCTGGTTCGCCCAGATTGACAGGTCCGCGAGACTGTTTTTTTAAGGTGGCGCCGCTGAGATTAGCGCCCCCCCCCCCAACACACACACACACACACACACAACTGTTATTTGAGCAACACTCGACTCTCTTCCATGGTCAGAGTTAACATTCTTAAGAAAACTATTACTGGTTCAGTGTTTTACCCACTCGTACACGGTGACCCCTCGTCCTCAATTAAAGTGTTAATGGAATAAATGTATTAGTTCATCCTTACGTAATTTACAAATTTGAGACAAACAAGGAGTTTTGCTTTGCCTTCCCTCAGGTTGTGTGGTATAACCAGTGGTGTAGTGGTGGCCGGAGAAGTGTGTATATTATACATTTATGTCCCATTTTTTTAAAAGCAGCCCACCAAGCAAAGGATAATCAAAGTTATCTCAGGACACTTTTCAAATAGAGCAGGTCTAGACCGAACTCCTTATAAAGTTATTTACAGAGACCCAACAGTACCACCATGAGCAACCACTTGGCGACAGTGGCAAGGAAAGACGTCCTTTTGAGAAGCAATGTCGCAATCCCAACAATTAATGCAAATTCAAATGAATGCTGCGCTACCTTGCAGTTTTGTCCAATCGCCACCACTTTTCCACAATTCGACCATCAGTGTAGATTCCAACAAGTTCCCCCAATCATAGCAATCCCCAATGCAAAACATTGAGCCATACGTCACCAAACCTATAGCAATTTTATTCTTGCTTTAACAATTTGCCTTAGATTCTGAACTATTTTTGCATTTGTTACATTCTCCCTCAATTTCATTGCAATGCATAGCAATATGCATCAGAATATTTTTAGAAAAGCTGCCGTGAAATGAGGCAGTAAGGATTATTATGAAACCAACATTAGCTACAGAAGAGGTGCAGATTTTGCATCAATACTGGCTGAGACCATAGACCATAGATGTATTTTGAAGCATAGTGAAGTATTCCTTGGACAACTATGTAATGCCTTTGTCATCCTAGGAAAAAAATAAATCAGCTGACAGAACACTACTGAATGAGAAGGGGTGAGGGTGGCATTAAGTATGTGTCTCAGCTTTCCAGTCATTCCCAATTTATGCAATTTCAATACTGTTATAATATAATAGGTAAAAATAACAAATTTATACCACATGCAAAGAGGAGACTCATGGGTATTTTCATTCAGATATCTTGAAGTCAAAGGTCAAGGGATCCTTTTGAATATGGCCATGACCATTCCAAGACAAAATTTCCCTGCCCCAAGTCCATAAGACTGTGAACTAATAAGTAAATATTTCCTTTGACCAACACTGTGGACCATGACGAGATATTTAACCGACTTACAGTTTTGAAATGTAGATATACAGATGGTCCCTAGAGAAAAGATTATGATCATTAGCAAAATGCCAAAACCTTGAAGACAAAGAAACTCTCATTATATAATGGCCACATAATAGCTATTTACTTTGCAGTCTGTTATTTCCTGGAAATAACTATGTAATTTAGTAATAATTATAGGTAAAATAGACAGTGTACCATTGGTCCTGATCCAAAGTCTGAAAGTATTTCAGTCAGCAGGTTAACTGAACATGGGAAAATGTGTGATTTGCCTACAGGCGAGTATATAATATATATATGGAGAATTTACTTTCCATTAAAAAAAGAAAAATGAGGTAAAACCTGGGAATTACGACCATGAAATGATGCTCTACCAGTCAGACTGCCATGACGTTTGCTGAGCAACACAACACGTTCAAATTGTGGGGTACAATTAACATTACAGGCTTTGCCTTAATTTTATCAGTAGTTCGACAAATGAGTCTTTTAAGAAACAATTTATGCACAAGCTCAAAAACATGATGGTAATGTATATTTTATAAACATTCATAGAGAAGCAACAAATATCATACAAAAACGGAAAATCACAAGTGTTATAGGGATTCATTCATTGCATATTAATAGAGACACGACAGTGTACACATCATCGAACATTAAACCAATTGAATATAATTATGCTTTGTGTTGATTTGCTCACATAACACATTTATGTCAGCAGAGCTTTACAGACAACGCAGAGTGGAACAGGTTACTTATTAAAGAAAAAGAGCCAGCCAAGTTTAAGACCGGTTCAAACCTGTGTTGCCTGGATCAGATGATCATTTAAATCCTACTGCCATGTCCTCAGAAGATGTGTGGTTTAGTCTGAACCAGGTCCTGTGTGCGGTAGAAATCACCCAAACTCCTGCAGAGGTCAGTGTGTCTAAGGTTTAACTTAAACCTGCCCAGGGGCGGGTCTAGAGAAATATTTATGGGGTGTTCAGAGGTTGGCATAGGAGACTTTAAGGGGTGGCAGAAATATATGCTGATTTAATCAATATTTTAAGCAATATTTGCTTGGAAAAGCCCCCAAATGAAGACATGAAAAACACAAAATTATTGTGGCACATTAGTAAAGCACTGAATATAAATATCTAAAGGTGACATTAGAAATCAATAGACTGCTTTATTTCCAAAGATGTTTCCCTAATATGTCTTTTTTCATTGGACTTATGGCCACATTCTGGATGTGATGGGCTTAACAGATTAAGGGTAAGAATCTCCATAACTGCATTTACCTGTACTGACTAATCAAAGTGGAAATGTCAGCAACAGTGGAAACATTGCAGAACACGATTCTGATCACAATGACATCAGTAATATTGCAGCAGCACAGATGAGATAATAATTCCATTGCCCCAGTGCATGCTGGTTAGCTGTCAATCATGGTAGTGCATTTCCACCAAAGGTTCTTGAACTGGTTCTGTTCAATTTTTTGGAATCTTGGCGCTATCTAGCGATGTGCTCCGAGCGTTTAAAAATTAGGGGCACAAACCAGAACGGAACGCCTTTCATGTTGGTGGGAAACCAGTGCACTCATGCATGTATTAAGCTCTCATAATACATCCCTGCGTGTGCTACATAATGATGACATTGTTGTGTTGGTTTTGACGCAGCAATTAGGTCCAGTTTAGAATGCAGCTGTGTTTTAAACCCTTTCTAAACCGCAGCTAAACTGAGCCACCCATTTTTGGTCAACAATTTCCCAAAGCCAAAGAGCAAAAGGCATAAAGACCACCTGACATTTTAAAGACATGCATTAGGACATGGATCTGTTATTTTGGTCCACAAGATTACCATCTACCCTGCATGCTGACAGTGCCAGTCATGAGTAGATTTTTTTTCCTTATCTGTAGAATCAATGTATATGAATTATTACATACATTTCACTCAGAGTTCAGGAACACTTGAGAAGAAAAATAAATGTGGATGGTCATTACGTTTAGGTGGCTATGAGTGTTTAATGTACAATGTAAGGTGATGCTGCAGTTGATTCTGTCATACTTTGCCAGAGGATAAGACGATAACCTATTTGCAGCTGCCTAACACTGTACATAGCAGCTTGGATTTTAATGACACAACATTAGATAAAGCAGTTTCAGACACGAGCATATCGTTAGACAAACCGCTAAGCAAATGGCTAAGGAAGACCAGTCCTCTTTGTGTTACAGTTACCCTCCTGGTCAGGACAGTTCACAGTTTTGCTGTGCAGATGAGAAGGAGGCAGCAGCTCAGGGTTTACTGGGGGAGCGGGAGGTGAACACTCCCGAAGCCTCCAGCATGGTCTTTCTTCTTGCCGTCTCTTTGGCCACATTGTGGTTGAGTCTCCTCAGACGTTCCTGGAGACAGGATATTTAGGTTATGTTGTTGCTTGCATATTGCTTGTGTGTTTCTATGTTTGTAAACTTAAACAGTTGGTAATTATGGTGGTGATACTAATCATCATAGCAGTATAGTGGTATTAGGGGTGGTAGTGGTAATATATATGGTACTAATACTAATAATACTATATATGGTAGTAGTAGTTATAATAGTAGTAAAGGTAGCAGTATAAGCAGCATTTTTTCATATTTGCTGAAACTTTCACTATATCCTGACAGTAGAACACGAGACAGATAATCTGTGATTTCTAAAGTTTTGCTGCTGGACACAAGATGTCTCCTCCTTTCTCAGTGCATGAGCACTGGTGGCTTCATGTTTCTACATCACACTGTACAAGTTGATACTGGACCAGAAAGGCAGACAAACATTTGGAGTTGTCCCACCGGATATATCCACCAGAGGTCCAATATGCAGTTATAAAATACCTGGGTCTTTAGCTGCTAAATGCTTCACTGTGTTCACTGGCTAGTCTAAACTTGTTCTTGCTGATTGCTGCTGAGCAGCCAGGGTACAGTAGGTTTTTACAGAGAGTTTTTTCACTGAAAACAGCTGCCTGCTGGGGAGCTGCAGAGGTGTTGCTCTCTGCGGGTCTGTCACTACGAGCGACACCTTTCACATGATACATTGCTAATTGTTGATTTAGTGCAGCTTTATGAACTCGGAGAGGAAGTTACACAGGACTTGCCACTGACCTGAGCATTCTGCAGTATGTTGTTTACCAACACTACTCTACGTCTCGCATTCAGCAGCTTCTTTACGTAAGGGTCCAGGTCTAGAGCCACCTTCTGATGTTCATTTATCCTGCATAACTCTGCAAACAATGTACATAACAAGACACACAAGACCAAAACAAAGGTTAGCAAACACATGCTATTTTATGTACCGGAATTTAGTAATTTCTATTTCAATTTTTAAAGGTATTGGCAACTTAATATAAAAAAACCCAAAACACCTGAGTCAGGGATTTAAGAGAAATTATACAGCAAATTACCTGTGGCCAGATTGTCTATATGTTCTCTTAATTCTACCTGGCTTTCTCTGCAAAGAATAGAATAATCACATTAATCCAAAGGAAGGATAGATTATACAAAATAGAGAATGCAGTGAAATGTAAGTGCAAAACCTTTGAGCAGGTTAGTGTTTATTCATCGTTTAAAAATGTAACATTGAATCAAAATGACAAGGGTAGTCATTCAGGTTATCAATATCAATGCTTAAACCCTCCAGGGGAAAGATAAAAGGCTAATTATACCAGTGGGAGTGTTGGCTGATTAGTATTAAAAAAGGTAACATCTCCACAGACAGCCATTTTGACATGGAAAAGCAGGGTAAACACAGATGCTGCCAGTGATACTAATTACGGTTCTGTTCCATTCAGCTCGAACAGTCAGGGTGGCTTTCACTGGAAAAGCTCTGCTACACTAAATGGAACAGAACAATAATCATTATTGTTGGCAACACCCGTGTTTATCCTACTATTTAATGCCAAAATGGCTGCTGTGAAAAGGGTCTACCGTGAATTATAAAATAATAAACAGCACCGGGTCGATGTATTCTGCAAAGTCACGAGACTGTCAGGGGACTGCCACAAGCAGCTAGCACGGGTGGCATTGAATCATATCAATTAAGCATTCAATAAGGAATTCCAATTTACCTGACTGAGTGTACATGCAGGTCGACCTGCTGGATAGCTGGTTTCAGGAGGTCGAGCAACCCCTCGGCAATAACATCTTTACCTGAAGAAGTCTCTACTAACGCCGCCGCAGCCATTTTAGTAAATCATCAACACAGCCAGGCCGGAAGTTACGACCCCGCGACGTCATAAGAACCTCTCCATTTTCTTCCAGAGAGTAGTCCGCTTAGCTAGCAGCACCATTTTGGGGAGACACATCGCAAAACCGTGTCTCTGGCATTGTATATTAATTCTGAAAAAAGACACGACTTTAACTAGAGTTAGCTAATTTCTTGTACAGGGTTTAATTAAGAAGCTAGCATATTATAGATTAGATTCAAACAAAAGAGTATAAGGACGCCCTACACGGTCGCACAAGGCTGCTACTAGCTAGCGACGCTAACTCTAGCTGGCTGTAAGGCTTTTCTCCACCGACGCAACGTTCACTGTAAGTTAAAGTGGTTATTTTAGACCTTTGAATTCTGATTGAGCTTCTTGCATACAAATACATGTATCTGGAGTTAATAATAGCGGACGATGGGCCTATTTAAAGTCGAGGTCCGTCCAGCTAACTTCTCTATTATTAATTTTGTAAAGGGTGCGCTGTACTCTCAAAAGGTATTATACTAAATGAATGTTCCTGGCAGATTCGATCGTGTGTGTTGAGTATCGAGGCGTTCCTTGTAACCACAGAGTACTGCTTAATCTGGAGCCGAGGAAATGAACACAAACAGTGGCACTAATGATATATGGCCTGGCAGCTGTTGACCTACTCAGTAGTTTTAGTAATTGCACAGACCCCACCATCTTGTGATTAGGTTCACAGTACAGTAGTATAGTTTTGGTTAACTGAAGGA
Source organism: Morone chrysops (assembly GCA_019097615.1). Classification (NCBI taxonomy): domain Eukaryota; kingdom Metazoa; phylum Chordata; class Actinopteri; family Moronidae; genus Morone; species Morone chrysops. The sequence goes on from JAGRRF010005532.1 coordinate 22,932,207, forward strand.
TTTTTTAAAAAGCTGCAGTAGGTCACTTTTTATAAAATAAATAACTTTTTTAACGTTTTATTTGTTCCAGATAATCTGTGAAAACAATCCTAATGGTATTTACAAGAACCCACCGGGCCTGAACGAAAACAACCAATCAGAGCTAAGGAAGATGGAAAGATGTTTTGTGTTGGATGCTTAGAGAGGGGAATTCTTGCAAATGACATTAGGAGCACTAACACTGGACAATCAGCTATCTTCAAGCCACCATCCCAAAGGATGTTTGTGTTGGCTCTAGGCTCTGTTTGATGGTTTTTGTTATCATTAGGAGCAGTAGAATGAGCCAGAGGAACCTGATTTTCTCATTTACTACTGTCGGGATATGGTGAAAGTTTCAGAAAATTTTCCAAACTTATTTTGTGAGTTACCTACTGCAGTTTTAATGCAATGACTATGAGTTCCCACCATCTTTTGTCTGGATGTTAATATATGCATACATTCTTTTCAACATAATAGACCTTTTTCACAGCAGCCATTTTGATGTGAAATAGTAGGGTGAACACAGGTATTCCAGCTACGTTTCATCCGGAGTCTTTAATAACAAGTACATTGGGTATAATTAGCAAAGTAGTTTTAAAAAGTGCACACAAAGGGCAACCATTTACACCATACTGCTGTTAGTAACTGAGTACAATAAGCTGATAATTAGCCTGATCAGTCAGTAATTATTCCATGCACCAAACTCCCTTATAAATTTGTTGTTAAATATCACATTTTAACAGTTCCTAACTTGACCATAAAAACACGTAACTCCAG
>JAGRRF010005532.1:22984514-23004304 GCA_019097615.1 Morone chrysops
AAGTTATTTTCATTTTATGAAAAGTTATTTTCATAAAATGTTACCTACTGCATCTTTAAAAGCACAACCATAGACTACTGTAAAATAAATCCTATACAAAAAGCTAGCATGTAGGCTAGGTGCTAGAATGATGATGATATTTTGTATGCCAATATTATATGAAACATTTAATTCAAATACCAAAATAACAATCCTTCTTAACTACATAAAAGAATAAAAGGAATACAGGGGCAGTAGTGCTGACCTGCTCCTGCTGCAGGGCTTTCACAAAGGCGTTCTTCAGCCTGTTGGTGTGCTCCGCCTTCAGAGCTTTCTTCTGATTGGACGTCATGCACTGCTCACAGAGGATTCGCCCGCTCTTCTCTTGCTTCCAGTGTGGGGTGAAGTCGGTTCTGCACTGGGCGCAGAAGAAAGGCTCCATGCGAGCCAGCGTCCCTCTGAGTTTACCTACAGAGAAAGACTGTATGTTAGCCAACAGTAGTGCTTACAGTAAAGAAGGTAGGAGAAGGTTGGTACATTGTCAAAAACAATGACCTTTTATATACCTGTGCTTACTTTATCCATCAGTTTGATCTCACAAGCTTTAAGTTCAGACTATAAGAGATCGATCTGAATTGTGAGACAGTGATGTTGGTGCTTACCCTGACTGTCGAGCACGCTCTGCACCACCTCCTCCAAGCCCACCATGTAGATGAACTCGCTGTTGGCGGCAGAGGGCAGGAAGTGAAGGAGCGGGGCAGGGGGTTTGGGTGGAGGGATCTCCAGCAGAGTTTTCTCCAGCTGCTTCCTCAGGGCTAGCTTGGCCGCTGCCTGGCTGCTGGCCTGGTCAGCCATGGAGCTAACCCCTCCGCTGGCCGAGCCGGACATTGTGGATGGGCTGACGGCCGAAGCACCGCCCAGGCCACCCTGGGCCCCTGCCGCTGCCGCTGCCTGCATGTGGGCCAGGTTCATGTACATGGCACTGGAGCCTGAGCGCTGGGAAGCTGCCACCTGTTGGCTGGCCTGCAGGAAGACACACATTTATCTATTGGTTAGCAAATTATTTAAGGTTATATAGGGTATATAAGGTTTGAACACTACTGTCACATAAACAAAAATATATATATAAAAATAAAATAAAAATTTGCTTGCCTGGCCTTATCAAAGTCAAGTCATGAGAAAAGTTCAGTTGTCATTATTGCTGAAATCTTCACTGCGTTCTGACAGTAGTGCATAAGACAGAGGGCTACGATGTTGAATGTTACAGGGGATGTGATAAATACAGAGGCAGATGCCACTGTTCTGTTTGCATAATAAGTATGTTGTTCTTTTACTCAGATTTTATCCATAAGGTGATGTGTTGTTTATACTTTAACAGTTTTCAATATATTGCCTTGCTTACAGTATGATACAGGTCTATCTGGACAGATCCATTTTTGGGTAGAGTGATGTCTGATGTCAAACAAAACATCAGCACACTGTACTGATAGCTCACAGGAATGCTCTGGCTTTTGTCTGGCACCGTTAAGTCTTGACAGTGTTCCTCATCAGATCAACACATGGAGAACCTCTAATGGGAAATCTTTAGGGAAATGGTGTTACATGCTGTTACAAGAAAGAAACACTACTTATTAATAATTTAATTAGTAATTTATGTTGGTACAATGTGATTCTATAAGAGGCTTTGTTACTTCTGTGATGCAGTACCTGTTTCAGTCTGGTGAGCTCGACTGGATGTTCTGCTCTCTCCCACTAACGCAGCTCCTACTTATTTTTGTTCAATTAAAATCACAATCATCTCTAAAACAAGCCATTTCTGTTGCACACATACAGAGAGTAACACAGTGTGACACATTACTAAATACAGAGCAGAGCCGGGAGCGGTTAGCCAGGCGTGGTATGAATCCGTACCTGTTGGTAGCTGACAGCATTGGCCATGCTGCTGGAGCTGGAGCGAGACATTCCGGGCTTGGAGGAGACCCTCTGGCCCTGCAGCTGGGCAGGGTTAGGGGCTATCACTCGCTGGGACATCAGCATGGGCGGCAGGTTGGCATTGGCTGCTGACCTGATGACTGTGTGACCCTGCAGAAGGGAAAAAAAACAAAGGAGTAGGTGGTGGGGTGACAGTGCAGCAGTGCTATTACTGTATATATATTCATTCTGTCAGCTGTAGCTAATTAATGTGGATTTGGTAAGTAACTTGATGAATCTTTGCTGTACTCTGGTTATCTTGTGTGCACATGGTAAAAAATAATCCCAGGACTTTGGAGGCTTCCCATCTCATCAGCGAGACTGCTTATGGAAAAAAAGAAACATTACATTCCACAGCGGTTAGTGGACTTTAGTTTTTACGGTCCAACAGCACCAACAGAGTGATGCGTCATCTCAGTGTGTTCGGCTACCAGGGCTGTTCTTCAGATGTGGCTTAACAACATGTTAGCCTGGAGTAGTTACCAGGCTAAAAAGGACCTGTTAATCCTCATTCGGCTTATTATGTTCTTCAAGCGAACACAGTTTGAGGACTGACTTGTTAATCAACGTTTATCAGTCAATAAAAAAAAGTTATTTTGCACTCTAATAAATAGGTGTAATGGCAAGAATCTGGCTATACGATACATCCGATACAATCAGGGGTTATGATTCAATATATTGTGATTCTGTAAGCAAGGCGATACATCGCAATTTTTTGCAATAAAAATAATTAATTCATACGATCAGTCATAGTATGAAGAACACACCATATTATGCATAAAATCTTTGGTTTTTTATGCTACCAGAACAGTGTGATTTGCATTTGTATTTATCACAGTAACATTCAACATCCCAGCCCTCAGGTTGTGTTTATGTTTCTGATGGAATTAACCAAATTTGCATATTCATCGATTCTAGAATTTTTAATCAAGCGAAAATTATACTGTTCAATCGCACAATTTTGTTTGTCTTAATGCTGCAGTAGGTAACTTTGAAAAAACGTAGTACACTGTGTGTCCAGTTTATCAGGTCCACATAGCTAAAATCTGATCAATGTCTGATCAGACAGTCCTGCATTAGTTCTAATGTTCAGTTTTTGGTTTTAGAGGTGTAAAATTCTGACTTTAATCACTGATATAAATTACATAAACAAATTATTAGAAATGCCTATCAGTATGACAATACAATTTAGCAAGAGAGATGTAGGATAAACTCTGTTTTAGAAATAATATAACAACGGTAATAATAATGCAATTTATTAGAACCTCATTGCAGGGTTGTTGCATTAGCACACCAGGATTAGTGAGCATCCATATTAAAGTGTGTGCAACTGTTAAGACAGATATTATTCACAGTGTGGGCAGTAGAGGGCAGCAGCTGCATGGTGAGGCGGAACATTACCATCCATACAAAACAAGCTGATAAAGACAATCCAGCACACACACACAAAGACACACGCAGAGCCATCCATAACCACAGAGATCTGCTGAATATTTAATACAATCTCTACATGTAATGGAGGAGCAGGGCTACGTCATGCAAGAACAAAAGGCTTCTCGCAATCAGAGCAGGACCTTCCACTAACACATTCCTTCTGTAAACTAAACCCAGTCCAACTGTCAATCCACAGCAATCATTCATCTCTTCATCCTAATTTAAGGATGCTCACATAGCAGAACTCTGGCTCTACAGGGCGTGAGGAAATATGTGGGATGATGAGACCTTTGGAGAACCTGAGGCTAGAGATTGATAATATTCACCTCTGAAAAATGCATCAGTGCTTAGTTGTTTGTTGGGATTCCTCCAAATGGAATTCCAGGGGTGTAGTTAAGACCACTTAAGTCAAACCCAAGACTAAGCACAGTCAAATTTAAATTAAAGAGTCTAGAGGCTGACAAAAACCTTTTCCCTCTCCCAAAACCAAGCTTGGACAAGAACCTTTTCTCCTGTTAAAGGATTCTAACTTGACTGCAGAACAATTAACTATATAACGTAGTCAAACTCTTACTGAAGCCAGTCGGGAGAAGAGCGAAAACCAGAAATACCCTCCAGTTCTGATATAACTGATGCTACCAGCATCTAAGCTAACCTCGATAGCAGACCTATGATGCACACACCTAACTTTAAACCACGCCTGTAGCCTGTATGGGATAGCGTCTTTTCCTTAGATCATCCCTGCCTGGTAAATGCCCATGTCTTTCAAACACAACTCAACACTGGACATTATATTATACAACTGCTTTTTCTGAGCTGTACTATCCGTGAGCAGTAAACTGACCTGTCAGTACAACTGGTGAAGTGATCCTTTAATTTGAGAGTGAGCCAAGTTTCCCCACCTGATTCACTCATATTGTTGTGATACACTGTGAAGCCAGGTGATCATGCTGTTACATCAGCTGATTACTGGTGCTACAACAATAAATGGATTAGTTGGCAATATTAAATGATAGCTGCAGTACATTTACCTACTTTAATCGCCAACTATTTCAATAATAGATTGTTTTGAGTAGTTTTTCTTTTTTTTTTTTTTATACAAAATGTCCAAAATTCAGCTTCTCAAATGTGAACATCTTATGGTTTCAACATTTTCTTAAGGGTTTAATAGACCAAACTTATACTTCACCATTTGTGAAGCAGATAGGAGTGTTGGCTTGTTTGCTCTGGAGGTGTAGAGTGTCCTTTTGTTATGATTCGGCACTATGCAAATAAAACTGAATTGACTTGAAATGGTTACCTGTGCAGTGCGGAGGTTCTGGGGCTCAGGGTTGTGCAGGCCCGGCCTCACAGGCAGCTTCCCCAGGCCAGGAGAGCTGTGGATGGGAGGAGGCTGCACAGAGGATGAGGCGTTCTGGACCACTGGGACCTGAACGCAACCGTCAACACAGAATTAACAGAGCAACGTGACTAACAGCTCAGGTTTCTGTGATACTAATGTGTATCTGTAACACCTATTTTACTCCATCACACATCATCATATTACAGTAACCATCTAATCTGAAATAACAAACCAATGGCTTTACATATTTAGCACAATACTGAACCTGAATCTGAAATGCAGTGGAGTAGAAATATAAAGTAGCATTAAGTAGGAATACTCAGGTAAAGTTAAAGCAAGCAGAGAGAGCTCTACTGATGTGTTCAGCAGCGTCAGCAGCAGCAGCACTGACCTTCTGCACCACGTTCTCCTTCTGCATCTGACTCTGTCGGAGCTTCTTGAGCAGCACCAAGCGAGCCTCCTCCAGACGCAGCTCCTCTCTCAGGGCTTTGATCATCTGCTGCCTCTCCTCTCCTGTCTTCCCCTGGAACACACACACACAAAATTACAGTCACACATGGCATCCAGATGGCAGATTTAAGGCAACTTATTACACACCTTTAAGCTAAATAGCCTGCCTAAACACACCTTTAAATAAAGGAGTCAAAGAAGCTCTGTGGCTAGTGATTACCTAAAGGATGTGTTATATTTGGACTGTCTTGAATGCTAATGTTTGATGCATTTCATTAGTTAGGGTTAGAATGAAATGAATCTATTCTTTCCATCAACTAGGGATGCACTGATACCACTTTTTTACAGACCAAATACAGGTACAAGTTCTTTCATTTGGGCACCCGCTGATAAAGAGTACTGATATGAGTACAGTCATAAAGTGTCGTTGAGTTCTGTGTCGGAGTAGTTTTATGATTTACGAGGACATGAGCATCGGGCCCAATGCTGGTATCGGTACTGGTGCATCCCTACCCTTAAAAAGGACCAGGGTGTAGGATAAAGTGGTATCTAGCAGTGAAGTGAAGATTGCAACCAACTGAACACAGCTCGTGTCTGTATATGACAACCTGGGAATGACACCAGGGTGTAAAAACAGCTCATTCAATTTCTATATTCAGCTGATAATACACTCATGAAAACATACCTATGATTATTATATTCCATTTCTGACAATAAATCCTCCTAAATGTTACACACTGGACCTTTAACATATCTGATGTACTGTATTTCTACTTCTGCTGCTCTTCTGAGTCCCTACAAGTCATTTGACATTCTACTGTATTTTCTTTGATTTCTTTCATCATCTATGATTTTCCATGGACAGCTATTGCTTTGAAGTCTTGCTTGTGCATTATTTATGTTGATTAATCCAGGACTATAATAGAGACGTATACATTCTCCTACAAGCTGTACAGAGGTAAAGTGACTGCTGTTGATGGTTTCACCTTGAACATGTCCAGATTGGCCTGGTGCAGACGCTCCTCAGGGCGAGGTGTCGTTCTGGGACTGGACGCCTCGTTGTCTGACAGGATGATGACGTCTGGAGACGGAGTTCGTCTGTCATGGTCTGCATCACTGCATTGGCAAAACAGGAAAATAGAAAAATGTCATTATCGAATTTGCACTTTCTTTAAAATTGAGATGGACATGAAGCTTTGAGGATGATTCTAGAGCTATTTAGCTATTTACTCAGTTTGTCAGGCAGTTTAAACCACTTGGTAGAGTTGGATGTGAGGAGCACCGTGGCCTTCACTTTTACTTTTTGATCCATTCTTAATATTTCAGCAAAGTAACCCATTAAATCCCACCGGCCATTGTAAACTGATGCTGTGCAGCCCAGCAAAAACAGCAGAACTTAATGTTAAATTCTATCAGAGATCACAAACTTTCCAAAGATACTAGGGGCCTCCCTTATAACCACTGTGTACACACAAATCAGGGCTTGAAAGATGCATACACCCCTTCCCATGCAAAAGTTGGGATTTATAAATGGGACAAAGTACGGAACCTTTGACCCATGCATACCAACATTTTGCATCTTGCCAGGCTTCAGTCTGTGTGTTTAAGGCCAAACTATGGTGGTACTGGAGCAACCAGCGTCCACTGAGGAAGAACTGGCAGCCACAGGGTTGTGACGCAGTGAGTAGACACTGTTCGTTGCTGCTGCTAGCATCATTGGTTAAAGTTTGCCTGTGATAGATGCTGACAGACAGATGGTTCATTCAATAACTTTCAGAGCATTTTTTTTTTTAAAAGTGCATGCCCTTTTCCAAACTGTTTCCAACGACTTCCCCGGTAGTTCTGTGTAACAAACCACATGGCACAGTCAGGTTAGACCATAAGAACCTCTCCATTTTAAAACCAACCCAATCTGAAACATTTTTGCCTGTGACTTATATTTGAACTATTACTGAACTAATAGCTGTTGGCTCACCACCACAATCCCAAACCCTCAGAGTGCAGAGAAGATCGGCGGGCTGTATGCCTTGTAGCGCTTCTGAAATGCTAACAGTGATGCCAGGATGTCTCCTGTGGCACCTTCTGCACAGTCTAACGTTTCCTGATTCTTTCCCACCTCAACCACATTACCTAGATGATGGAATTATCATCAGTTATAGTAATTTGTAAAATTGTTACACTATCATTACATTTATCATTAATTAAACTCACAGTTGAATGGCTTTTAATTCAAGAAATAAAATGCATTTTAGAGACGCATCATCAAATCCTCTACTGTGCCTGCCCCACAACTCTGTATCCAAACAATACTATTATAGATTTTGATAGCAAAAATATACATTTTAGATTTTCAAAGTAACAGTAACAAGAGACAACAATTGCGATGAACCATTCATTTTGATTTCAAAGAGTGAAATGATCAAATCACAGAGCTGTCTTACCAAGCTGTGAGAGGTAAAAGTTTTAGGCCTGCAGTCCTAGCCAATTACTGTCTGTGAATTACAAACTCTCGGCTGCTGTCTGGTTAATAAGCCCTGTGCACATCTGTGTCGCTACTGTTTAGGCCCAGCCAAAGGTAGCTTTGTCAAGAAAGAACAACCACTCTGTATCATTATGATGTAAGAAAGGATAGCAAGTTGACTGTATGGCTTTGCTGTCTGTCTCATGGTTAAACAATCCCACTCACTGCATCACATCACTGTCAGACGGCTAGTGAGGCGCTAGCTTGGTAGATGTCATCAAGTGACCAACAGCTGGAGGACAGTGAACATGATTCAGGGCTGTACAGAAACTCATTCTGACTTTGAAGCTAATGTTAGCTTAAGCAAATGCAGTGCAGAGATGTAAACGGTCACCAGTCACATGTGTGAAATATTTTCTTTGTCATTATTAATGGGAAATAATTATTGATGAGTATATTGTTACCCTACTATTTCATGTCAAAATTCTGTGGAAAAGGTCTATCACTGAGCCCCCACAAATTCCACGGCTGAATACTTTGAGAAGGAAACGGCAAACCACTGCAAACTGAGTTATAACTGACTAATCTGTGTATAGGTGTGTCTGGTTACTTTGCTGCAGTATGGCGGTTATTGTGATCCAGATACACACAGTGGTCCTTAGTTCTTAGAAACACCAGGCAGACAGGTGAGGTGACTTTCAAGGACAGTAAAACGACAAACTGTCAGGAAGCTACTCGTAGCCCAGCTCCACCCACTGGTTAGTCCTCTTTCAGGTAGAGGGGGACTGTGTGAATCAGCTGCTGAGCTGATCAATAGGCCTTTTTCACAGAGCACATGTTGACATGACACGACACGACAGTAAGACAGTACAGGTGGAAATAATCCAACAAATGACGTCTGAATTCATTTTCAGGGAGCTGTTATTGGCTCCCTGTCACAGTACTGTGGATCTGAGTAAAACATTGTAAATGTTATTAGTAACACCTGTGCTTTTCCTACAATAACAGGTCCAAAGGTCTGCTGGGAAAATGTCCTGTTGAATGAAAACTTATAGACTGCTGGCACCCTGTGGCACACTGTTGGACACTTCTGCTATATATATATATACTGTATTTTTGGTAGCATGCTATTTTATTCTACTGGGACTGGTATGTTTAGTATTTTGGCCTAAGACACAAAACTACCTGAAGAAACACATCTTTAGATAGATGCACATCTTTAGATAGATACACATCTTTAGATAGATACACATCTTTAGATAGTGGTGTAACGGAACGCAGTTAATCTGTGACGGGGTGCCTATCTGTGATACAATATGTAAGGTAAAGTGATTACAGTATTGGTAGTTTTAGTGGCATTTCGAAGAATGAAATATATTTTCATGATTATCTAATAATATTGATGATATCATGGCCAAGACCACGTAATCTCTCTCACAGAGAGCGCTCCCGTCTGCCCCTAACGTTAGCCTTTTATAGCCCCCCACAAAACTAAGATTATAACCTGGGGTGTAAATTATTTTTGTAACATTCATTGGTAATTAGTTACACTACAAGTTACTGGGGAAAGTAATAATATTACTGTAATATTATCACTAACAATGCCTTACTGCTCAACACTGGTGACTGGGTTACAGGGAAGAGATTTACATGCCTTGCTTTCTCCATTAAGTTAAATCCTGTAGGCTGTCACTTTGGGCGTTTTCACTGTTGTAACTGGGAAACTGGGCATGGTTGTCATCATAGAAACAGATCATAAGATTGATTGATGCGTTTTGCAACTTCATTAATATGTGCTGCCTTCCCTTTGACACACAGCTCTGCTCACTCACCGGAGCAGCTCAAGTCTCTGCCTGTCTGTGGCACAGCAGCCCTCAGCGTTGATGGGCTAACACTCGTGTAACCAATCAGATGTGGGTAGGACACTGAGTGAGACTACAGACTGAGAGAGGCGGCTAAAAATTATCCAAACTGTGACTAAAAACCTCAAAAACAAGTTTTATTTTGTGTTCCGTTGAACCCTTATCTGTACATTTTGTCATCTGATAACCCATTGTCCTTTGACTAATTACCTACATAGATATGTCAAGATAACCGAATTTTAACTTTTCCCAAAGAGGAATTCTAACCCTGATTAACTCCAATCCCACATATAATCCATGGATTCTGGATTCTTTCCTCTCTGGTATAGGGACTTTGATTAGACCGCTGTGGTCCTTATGTGTGATCACTGTATCCTCACCATCTTCTCCCAGCGCTCATATCCACCGGCTCATCCAGCATGTTCTCCTTTCCATTCTTGCTGGGTCCAACATGGCCACCGTGGCCTCCCAGCCTCAGACTCCCATTCAGCTTCTCCTCATAAGCGGCGCCCATTAGGCTCTGGTGGTGGAGGGTGCTGGCCCCGGGGCCCTTCCCATCTCCCAGTGGCCCCGCCACCTCCAGGGCTGCCAGGTCGGCTAGGTCCTTGCGTTTGAGTAGCGCCAGCATCTTGAGGCGCTCCATGGCCTCATGGCCCTCCATTTTGAGGCGCTTGGCCAGTGCCTCCTCTCGCTCGCTGGATGACTCCAGGCCTCGCTTCAGCAGGTTGAGCCTCAGCGCCTCCTCAGACATCCGCTCCATCCTGAGAGAGAGAGGAGGGGGACAGAAGGGTTAGCAGGGCCACAGCAAGGATCTCAAACTGGATTTAGATCAAACACTAGGGCTGTGAACTGGCGATAAGTATCACGATACAGGGGTTACAATTTAGTATATTGCAAAACTGTAAACAAGGTGAACTGCAAAATAGTCGTAGTCCCTGTAACATCCAACATTGTTAAGTCCGACTGATGCATGGCAAACAAGAGCAGGGAGCGTTCCATATCTGACAGCAGCTGAGTCAAATGAAGATTTTTAACTAACCAATATGACCCCAGTGACCTGAGATTGGGAGCAGTGAGATGCCAGGATGCAACAGGGATAAATAAATAATCAGACAATATGAGCAGCTGATGGTAAGCTCATTCAGATGGAAGTGGGTTAAACGCAGCGGGCTAAGAATAGCCTGGATCTCTGTGCTTGACGGTGACAAATACATTTGAGAAATGTTTGATGCCTCCGAGTGTGAATGTGTGTGTGTGTGTGTGACCATGTGATTCACACACGCAGAGAAGACTTTTGTAAGGACAACAACAATTCAAGTCTTATGAGCACATTAGCTTGGTCATGTGACCAGCTTTAGCACGGCGCAGACAGAGCCGTGAGCCAATCAAGAAGCTGCAGAGGAGCACAAGCGGGACGAGGAAATGACAAGGCAGAAACGCTAGCCATAGACTTCCTGCAGGCCTACTTTAAATCCATGACTTTGTTAAACTCTCGCTGCAGAATCTACAGACCACTTGTAGAGGCCTACAGTGTATGAGAAGTAACTGTAACCTCTGGCTGGAAGAGGGTCTCATCTGGACTCGCAGTCTCTCATTAGTGCTGATGGCTGGGTTCTGTAGTTATTGCTTTATGGTTATTGTTCAGCTAGTAGCACTGTTTTGTGCACCATTAAATCTCACTGGGGCTCGACCAGTATAGCATTGTTGAGACTGATTGCAGAGAGGGGAAACATTCAAAGATACAGTGGGCCTGTTCTATGTGGATTGTGTACCAGTTTTGCACTGATATGACTCTGTATTATATTATATTTTTGACATCATGTTGTGGGCAGGAGGGGGATAGAGGGTCTAAAATGGCCCCGGGCCAGCAGTTTGGGACCCCTAATTCAAGTTAAATATTCTTTAACGTGTTAAATAATTTAACATATACAGTGACAACCAACTTTATGGTGGATTTATAGTTGTACGTAGGCGCTACATCAAGGCATCGCAATGGAATACCGTGCTACTGACATCGACATCACATCATCAAGTCATGTTTAGTGTTTTTTAAGACTCTCGATACAGCATAGGGGCTGTCTGAAATGCAATGCTACTCAGTATCCCTTAATCCACAGTCCAGGGTTAGAGTACCTCTCAGGAGAAAGTCACATCACCTCCACCTCACTCACTCTGGAAACACCAGCAGTCTGAGCTGACTGCTCTGCTAATTTTACCCATTAGCTGTTGTGTTTGCGTCCTGACTTGCCAGTGTTTCAGTGTTATGAGTAAGCCTGTTAACTAGCGACTTTCAGCTAGACATGTTAACTAACTGACACAAGAGGCAGGAGCAGGGAGAGTGCAGGTGATTAGTACAAGCAGGTACTGAGAATAATCATTGTCCCATTGTACCTCTTACAAAGTAATGAGAAGAGAAAAAGAAGGCAGTAATACTGCACACTGCACTGTTGACCCACCTTAAATCACTGAAGGCTAAATTCCTTTACCATAGCAGCCCTAAGCTATGCTGTACATGCGTCAGTGCAACGCAAAAATATAATTCAGGCCTGCTCTGTGCTGCTTGCCACAATATTGTGCAGTCTGCTGAGTAAATGAACATTTTCTGCATTATATACTGGGAAAAAACTGTTTTCATATCAGTGCATATCAGGTAACATATACACCAACACAACAGGAACAGACACAGTAAACATGGACAGGCTGAAAACAGCAATCTGTAGTATCATAGTGTTTATAGCAGATGCTCAGAGAGAGGCTGAGGAGGAAGTCCATTTAAACATTTAAAAACTAGCTTTACATAGTGAAAATCAACTAAATCTGCAAAGCTAAAGTATAAAAAGTTCCCTAAACAGGAAATATTCTCCTGAAAATTCATCCAAATCACTGGTTTTACACACACTTCCTGCAGTTACTGAGTTCATTGTCTAGGTTCATTGTACAGTTTTGAATATAATATAAAAAAATATATAAAACATGTTGCATAATCAGGAGTCATCAGTTTACAAAATGAAAGAAAAAGTAAAAAGGTTGTAAACCACTGCACTAATTTAATCTGTCATAATAATTACACCAATATTTTAGCCAACACATCAGAAAAATCAGCAGGGTGTCCCTTCCATATTGCCTGTTAAGGAATGAATAACTGTAAAGCCTACTTCAATATTTTTTCACATTCCAATGTCTGAATATTCTTATGAATTAACAGTTTATTGCCCTTGAATGCTTATCATTACAGTGCCATATAACGGCATTAAAATGGCCAAAATATTGTTTATCATTAAGTATTTCCAAAAACCACTCATGTCTATGGTGAGCTAAGAGATTTGTCTTTCCTCAAAATATAAATAATGAAGTTGATGTAATAGTTCTTGCGTGATGGAGGCTGTGCTTACTATAATAGCTGGTGGTTGCATTGAACATTGCTCCAGTGCAGAGTACTGTCGCCCCACCGGGTTGGGACTGTGAACCAAGGAAGATGTGCTACAAGGAAATGTTCACATCAAGGCCACAGTGAAACCCAGGCCCACACTGTAAACTACACACCATTGTGAAACTTTTACTGAGCACTTATTCAGAAATTCATATTTCAATAGTGAAAATTGGAATACTCTACAGAATAGACAGACTGGGTTTTAAGGGCAACACACACCAGCCGTGTACCAGTGATTGGAACCAATGTTGCTTTTTCTAGGTGTGAACCACTAAATCTGCAGGCGTCTTCTTCTCCATCATGACAGACGGTCTCATCATGTGTGTGGCCAGACAACATGCAAATGGACACTTTGGTTTCCAGCACTGCGCCACGGCGTTGCAAACACCTGGGCCAACGATGAATTTAGCAAAAAATGTCACATTTGCTGGGAGTGCCGTGACTGTAATTCAGGCAGAGATTTAATTGGCCCCGTTATCGCTTAATCAGCTCCCTATTAGCAGATTATTCCTGCTGGTGTCGTTCTATCGTTTCCCCTCATCTATTGTATCATGGTGTGGTGGCTGCCACCGCTCTAATCTGCTCATTCTGCGCTCCTCTAACGTCTCTGTTATCTTCCTCACATCTACAGCAGCCTCTTTAATACAGGGAGGAGTCTTAATGATCGCACAATACGGCCCTCCCCGCCACTTCTTCCTCCTCTTCTTCTTCTCTAATTAATTTGTGACGCAGCTGCAGAGCCCAGTCGTCGCCTCCATTTGCTGAGAGAGAAACACAAGCGGCTCCTGCAACCTCTCGGCCGAGCCTCCACCTTTAATGAGCCAGAGAGCGCCGCTGAGAATGGCGCTGATGAGCCAATCAGGGTCGGCCTTGCGCTGCGCGTCAGTAACTGGCACCCCACACCACCTCTCCCCCTTCCTCCCCTTCCTCCCCTCCCCTCCTCCTCCTCCTCCTCCCCCCTCCCGGCCACTGCCGCCGCCGACTGCCTTTACATAATATAATGACTGTTTCAGTCAGCTGCTACACAAGCCACACACTCTTTCTCCTCAACCACCCCACCTCCTCCCTTAATCCCTCCCACCACCTCCCGCCCACCCCACCCCTCTTGCTTTGGGCACTCTGCCAGGCCAATGCAATAAAGGAAAAACAGAAGAAAAAGAGACATGGCGAGAAAGAGGTAGAAAGAGCCCGGGTAGAGGTTGATAGAGGGCGAATGTAGCTCCACCTAGAGCAAAAACCAGACTTTTCTTAAACCCAAACACCAAGACAAAGTTGGACAGGTAGACGTCTTACTCAAAAATCTGCCAAAAGACTCCTCACTCGCTACCACAGTGTGGAGCAGCCCTCCGCCGTAAAACAGCAGATAGACGGCGTCCAGACATCCACGTACAACGCAGCATTCCAACAGAAGGCAGGATTCGGTAACCCCCCCCTCTACTGCTCCAGCTGTACAGTACCACAAAGAAACCCCTCCCTGCTCCTCTTACCCTCCCCCAATTCCTCAAACCCTCCATCTTTTCCTCCCCCCTCCGTTTTCACTGTAAAAATAAACACATGCTTACTTTCAGGGGCCCCTTAAATGTAGCCAGAGCTGAGGGCTTCATTTGTTCATATTACACCAGCCAATCAGGAGTGAACATGGAGTCTGTGTAGGCATGTGTGCACGGGCGTGTGTGTATACAGGGGGTAATAAAGGAGTGACACAGCCAAGATACACTGAGAGGGATTTTTTTTTCTTCATCTTGCGCTATCCTCGCACAAGTCTTTGTGTGTAGGCTGTGTGTGTGTGTAGGCTGTGTGTGTGTGTGTGTGTGTGTGTATGTGTACACAGGGCTAGAAGGAGGCAGAGATGGCAGCTCTCTCCTGACATAATGCCAACTCTTAATTCCCTCCTCCCATCCCCCAACACACACACACACACACACACACACACACACACACACACACACACCATGTTCTTTATGCACAGAGCTGTCGATCAGATGGCTGCTACTAAAATGTCCTCCTCAGAATTAAACTGGCGGCCTTTCGTCACACTCGTGCTCCTGTAACAACAAAGAGCCCCCTCCTGTCCTGTCCTGTCCTGTCCAGATCTATCCTGTGTGGCTCAACACCAGGTTAACACCGTTTGCCCATTGTCAGCTGACTGAGTATAATGGTAATAAGGCCATTTGCAACCGCACTGAGGAATCTGCTGCTCATTTCACGCATGATCTGCATCATGACAATTCATTTGGCTGATGCAACTCCACTCCTCCCGGTCCGCCTTCTGCCTCTCCAACACCTCCACCTTCTCCTTTTCCTGGATTCTGCTTTTATTCCCTTTATACAGACGACCAGGGAAGCGTTCGGTTTCATTTTTCAACAGTTTGATTCATTGGTGGATGTCAGGCTTATCACTAAGGTGCAGGAGCCAGATGTGTCAGCCCTGACTTCCAATCTCTACCCGAAGACAAAAAAACCCAAAAAACATGCAACTACTGATCCGGTGCTGCGTAACACCAACCACCTCCATTTGTGCCATTAATCCCACCATCAAAATGGAGGCGATGGGTGCAAAATGGCGGCTGTGGCACAAACCTGGCAGGACCCCCGAAACCAAATCAATAAAGGCTACACTGGCTCTTTCCGTAGACTCTCAGACATTTGGATTTAAATGATTTTCCAATTTTACACTGGATTTTCTTTCCTTGGAAAGCACTTTAAAGAGTATGGTTATCACGGCACAGGTAGCAGTGGTAAAGTTTAGGTCTGGGGTATTCAAATACCACCAAACTTTATGGCTTAACCAGTTACTAAGCTGAGTTTTCAGATGCGATGCAGACGACCGCCCACCTAGAGCTGAGGTTTCTGCCCATTAAAAGGACGTCTTTCCTTGCCACTGTCACCAAGTGCTTGCTCATGGTGGGAACTGTTGGGTCTCTGTAATTAACTTTATAAGGAGTACGATTTAGACCTGCTCTATTTGAAAAGATGATGATACGCAAAAATGACGCCGGGGTGAGGTATCAATGGACAGTAGCTTACCACAATCAAATCTTACAATAGAAAGGAAGGGAGATTAAATACTGTGCAGTGGTGTGACAGCTCCAGAACAAGTAATAAGAACAAAAAACTGTTTCAACTGCAGTGGTTGGTACATTCACGTCTATATTGAGAAAAAGTGTCAACAGTGTTGTTACTGGTTAACTTTCTTTAAATCAGATATTTCTTGATCTATAGCAGAAGGCCTTTCTAACTAATAAGGGTATTGTTTTTGGTCTTGGGGCTTTGAGGCAAGCATTTGCTGCTCCCCTCTCTCGTGTGTGAACCTGGGGCTTTTGAATGTCCCTGGGAACCATGGACCATGGGGACAGTAGCCCATTTAGTGTAGTTGGTAATCTGGCATTGGATATTGGTGCCAAAATGGATGTCAAACATCTTTAAACAATACCCAGCCCTACAGTAGCATCATTATTAGTCAATGTACAGTATACATTACAGCTGTTGTTGCCACCTGGGGGTCGCTAAAGCTTCACGGGGGGTTGCAAGGGTACACAAATATTCTGCAGTTACTGAGTTCATATTTGAGTTAATTGTTGTCCTGTATGTGTCAATTATAGTATGAAATATACATAAAAAATGTCACTCAGCCAGGGGTCGTCAGTTTATGATAGAAAAGGGGTTGGAAACCACTGCATTACAGTGCTGCAACATAAAATCTGAGCTTATCTACAAGTTAGTGGTTGAAAATAAAAAGAAAGAAGAAAATATATACTTGCCTAATCCAGAAAAACCTCACTTGCAATAATTAGCAGGCTGTACCTTGACTTTGCTCTGCCTCACCTCAGTTCTGTTCCACAGTGTTTACAGAGATTTACTGTAAAGTTGAATGTAAAACAGGAACAAAATGGCTCACGTGGAGAATCCTAGTAAGATCCCCCTAGATGTGTGATACCTGCAGTAAACATGAGCGGTTGGTACCATATAGAGTAGCATGAGGGCCACCATCAGCACTTCTTACTGCTGGCATGTAGGTCAAGTTAATTGTGGCAGTGCTGAGCTTCAGGCTGCGTGTATGGTCGGGCTTTGTGCTGAGGTCACACAGGGTGAACGGCAGGAAGCTCCGTACTCAGTCTCATCACACCAAACGCACACAGCAACCGGCTGTACGCCAGTGTCCACTCGGTTCTTCATCGGCCACATTTATTGTATAGTTTTGAGTTGCTTTAAAGTAGGGCTGCACAATTATTCGCAATGATATTGAAATCGCAATATGGCTAAGTGTAGTATGCAGATCACAGAAGCTGCAATTTGTTGATAAAATGTGTGACAAACAGCATTATAATGAAGCACTGTAGTGCTGCAGAGTGCCCTGGTCTAATAATCTTGTTCTCCAGATTTAAGAAAACATTTGTTTGCTACAAACCGCCATATATGACCCAGTATCATGATTTTAAAATATTTCAGTTAAAATTCAATTTGTGATGCAAAAATGATCACACCCACAATAATCATGAATCATATCGCAATATCTTTCAAAATAACCACAATATGATGTTTTACCATATCACGCAGCCTTACTTTAAAGACATTTTTGTGTTTACAGCACTAGAGAAGCATTTGGGCTGTATTGACATCTAGTTGCTGTGCACACAGGTTCCCAAGCTGACCATTGCCTGGAGCCGACAGCAGCACAATGGCCGGGCTACAGGAGGAAACTGCGGAGTAGGGTTGGGCACCACTCACCTTCAAGGGTACCGACCAAGTTACATCGGTACTACAGCGTACTCATTGACGTTCCATTCCAGGTAACACTACCGACACAGGTATCAGCTCAAATATGAATGGCAGTTTATTGTTGTTGTATTGAGTCTCAGTATCTGAGTCAGAGAATCCAAGGAGAGTTTGCCTTCTTGGACACGAAATAGGGTTTTTTTGAGGTATGGACTCATTCATTGTTAGTTGAACTGTGGGTTTTTCCTATTGAGCACTGGCTGTATAATACACTGTGGTGGAATTTCCAGTTTTGTGTTTCTTGTCTGCTGGTGCCTTTTAAAATACCTGGTTGTTAGTAATTTTTAAGGAGGCATGTACTGAAAGACATGGGTCCTTTGCATGGTTAACCGGCACAGAAGTAAAATATTTTCTTTGTCAGGCTTGCACACCATCTGCTTGTGAAGGTGTGTGTGACCAGAAAGAGAGGTGAAACCTAACTAGCATTTGCTAGTTCTTGGAAATAATGTATGTCTCTGGTTGATCAGTGAAGAGTATGAACTACATTACAGACTGGACTCTTAGAGAACAACCTGCGGCAACTGTCTCATGCAAATAGGTCCAACATGGGAAGAACCTGCGTACCATGCGTACCTCTGGCCTTGGGGTCCACAGTGTCCTGTACAGTAGGAATGGGACGATATTATCGCATATCGTGGTGATGAAACATGAAACAGGGTTACGATTCACTATATTAAGATTCTGTAAGCAAGGCATTATTGCAGTTGTTTTAAATCTAAACACCATATGCATACGATTTGAGTAAAATAAGTTTACTACGGAGCGCCCTGGTACTTCATCTGAGGTATTCTTGGTTTAGTATGTGGATCCAGGTTCATTTCAAGATCAAGACCAAAAACCTCATATTCTTGGTGAGGGCAAAAAAAAGACAGGTGAGAAGTTGAACCTTAAAGAAACAGCATATCTGGCAGACAACAGGTGGAGGATGAAGACAGAATTTTAGACACGCAAAGTCAACATTATTGGTAACTACAACTGGTAGTTACGGTTAACCCTAACCCCAGGACTACACAGAAACTAATGGTTGTTTTAAATCGTAGGCCAGGGTATAAGGTATGATAAAATACTCAGCATCATGTAATATTAGTTGCTCGTCATGTAACCCTTAAAAGAATAATACAACAGAGAACAGACAGCATCACAACACATGACTCACCGGAGCACATGGACACTTCCACCTGTATTTCTGTTTCATTGATGCTGCTGCTGCACTCAGAACAGCAGATACACAGTCCCGCCCGGCTCATGTCCTGTCCACAGCGGTGCTCTGCCTGTCTCGCGGAAGCTGTTGTGTGAGTGTGGTGGAAACTCCTTGTGGCTAATCATACTAACAGTCACAGGAACCTACCAGAGGCAGCTACCATCTGGCTTCTTTAGCCAGTGCTAGAGAAGATGGAGAGATGTCCGGGAACAACAAACCCCTCCTTGTGCCAACAGGAGGCAGTGGCTCAGCCCACTGGTCCAGCTGACACACTGGAACAGCATCTCAACAACAAACACACACACACAAGCAGTGGCTGCCTGGCTGTAAAGGATGTTGATGACAGGGCTTCTGGGAATATGACCAAAATTTGCATATGGCCAGTTTTTGACACTAATGAGGCCAATCAGAATGGAGCCCATAGCAACAGAGTTGTAATTGGTTGTGTGGAGCGGCTCAGGAGTTGATGGTTGTGGGATGCAGATTCAGAGCCAATGGGCGTTGAGAGAAGGATGCTGTTGGTGTTCTGTTGTTGCTTGATTTGATTGGTGCGTTGACTCCGTGCAGAAGTCACATCCAGCAGGACCGCAGTGTGATAATTACACACACTTTCACCTGCTGACTGCGAATATGCCGCACGTAAGGCAACACACACACACCTTCCACCTAGCGCTCAGACACAACGCTGCTCTTTATTAAACTAGACAACAGCTCATTGTGGGCGTTGCTATGACAACCAGTCGTCTATTTTTAAGCCGTACCACTAATCAATTCCTGTTCTGCTGTCGCCTGAGGGTGGGGGTGTGTGCATGTGCATGTGAGGGTAGAGGGTACTGATGGGAGGGGATTGGGGGTGTGGGTGGTGGTGGTGGTGGTGGTGGGGG
>JAGRRF010005532.1:23017314-23036681 GCA_019097615.1 Morone chrysops
GGATGTTTGGATTCAATATTTTACTGTTATGTCTACAGACCTCCATTTGAAGTAGCTGGTACAAATCAACAGCGGTTTGGAGATGAATGTTGTTTAGATGATGCTGAAAAGAAGAAGTAATGTTTATCTGTGCTGTTTAAAATACAGATTTAGCACTTCACATGAAACAGACATTCTATGGCTCGGCTGGTGAAAGGCGGCAGCTGTGTACTTAAAATGTGTGTTACACAAAATGCGATAACCAGTTGTGGGGTAGTTTACGTGCCTGGTCACTGTTGATTAAATCTGATCAGACCGCAAGTGCACAGTCTTGATGAGTTTTTGACTATCTAGCTCTTAGAAATAAACACCTATGGTTGTTTTTTTTCTCTGAACTTTAACTGCCATTGTTGTTGATTTAGTCATATGTTTTACAGAATCGCTTTCAAGTACTTTAAGCCCTTCCATGTGCTACAGTCTGGAGCTTTACAGTCCAACCAAAACTACCTCAGCTGATTTTACCAAACACACTTTTTGCAGTATAGAATACCAACAATATTTTGAAACAGTGTCTCCAGTAGGGCTGCACAATTAACTGCAGTATTATTGAAATCGCAATATGGCCACGTGCAATATGCAAATCAAAAGAAGCTGCAGGTTATAAAGGAGTGTGTATATTTCAAAACGAATATCATTCGATTTATCATTATCCCAATTATCAATATCCGTATTGGCGTCACAATTGGATATTTTCCAGGAGTTTTTCTTGACAATAGGGGACAGAATTTGCTCAAAAACTGTCATATAATTTACCAGTAGCTTTCAAAGGTGGTCAGCGTTTACTAGACACTCCGTGTTAATTGGCTCTAATGGCGTCCGTGGCTGTTCTCGCCACAGCTGATTATTACACTGCAGTCTCAGCGGCATGGTCTACAGTTTACCTCTTATTCAAGGAGAATTTGCTTTATTTTGCAGAAAATCTTCCAGAAAGTGGAAAAGTCAAAGATGTGATCATTAAAAGTTCATATATATGCAGAGATGACCGTCTACAGCATTTCCACTCGGCTTCCCTGCGTATTTAGTTCACGGCTACGGAAATATTAGACTTAAAAAAGACCAAAAAGATCACTGCAAGTCCGCTTCCCGTCCCGTCATTACTGGCAGATTTATACATCCCAACTTGGTCTGGGGTGTCTGTGTGTGCATGTTGAGAATACGTATTATTTTCATAAGGACCAGCTATATGATGGCTTAAACATCCATCCAACCCTAATTACACTGGTTGGATAATCATAAAAAATAACACTACAGTATTCTATAGGTAGTGTAAAAACCTGTCAGAGCAGTATGTCAGTCTCCATCTGTATGCTACTGGGGCTGCCAGGGGACTCTGGAGCTGGAAATAGGAAGAGGAAGGACTCCCATCATTGAGAATACTACAGTTCATTCACACTCTTCAACAGCAGGGACCATTCATTCATACAGACCCACTATCACTATGTGAGTGGAGGGCTGAGTGTATCAAGGTCTGCCAACTTTTATCTCCGATCCAAAGGCCTGTGTGTGTGGAGCTACTTTATTTCCACGCTCGGGTGGAAAAACTGGGTGAAGTTCTACAGCTGGGGACGAGCAGCTGGCTGACAGTGACATGGGGCTGAGGGTAAGTGACAGTGGCGCAGGTTTGATGGCGAGCGGCGACGACCACCTTTTCATTTCAGTGCAGTTTTCCTGGGGCAAAGGAGTTTTTATTTTTCATCAAAGCTGGTGTAAATGACAAAACTACAATATATCTGAACTGGAACTTAATCTTGAGAATGCTTTCTAACATAATCGAATCTCAAAGCCTGCACATCTAATCTAGCAAGGGACTATACAATGCAATCACAAAGACAGTGATAATGGCCCTCATATGTGGATCCATCTGCATGTGACTCATGTAAATCTGAGTGCAGCAGCACAGCAGAGACCAATTCTGGCCAGCAGACACGAAATGAGCTCCTGTATACTGCAGAATAATAAGGCAGCACACATTAAATATTGATTCCCGTTTGGTCTCTAACGTCATCTAGACATCTACCTCCGTTAATCCGCCGCTCGGGAAACAATCAGCCGCTCGGCCTGAATAAAGCCTTGCCCTTACAGTAAAATGTTGGTTATGCTGTCAGGCGCCAGGCAGCCATTTAGGTGCATATGGAGCCAGTTGAGTCTCTACGTAAATGGCTGATGCATTTCGAATTTTTCTTCCTAATTGCCGAGAGCCATCAGCAACCCCCGGCCTCCTCCTAGCGCCTTTTAATCCGCCTTCACCGACAGCTCTGCCTCGATAAAAGCCTCCTAACGTCCCCTCTCATCCCGGTGCTCTTTAAACGAGCATTAACAAGTATTTGGAGGACCCTGGGCTCTTTCTCCGGTCTGAGTTAACCCCTAGAGACTCCGGATCAAACAATGAAAACGGATTGGTAGGCATTCCGCACAACGTTCCCATCACAATGGAATCACAACATCTCCGTTAACGGCTCGGTTATTGTCAAAACACGAGCGACCGGGGAGGATTTAGACATCCAGCAACATTTGTGCCGCGACTCAGGACCTTTAAATGGAAATTAAACAGTTCGAGGCGACGGCTGCTGGTCGCCAACATGTCAGCCTGCATCAATAAATAGCAAAGCAAAGCCTGCTCTATTGTCTATCAGCGTATCCACCGGTAAGAGGAAAAAAAACACCACAGCTAGCCGACGTGAATCCCGCCGCTGCCATTTCAAAACATCTCCCGCCGGAGCCAGGCCTCGCTCACATCCTCGGACTCACCTGTGTCTTCCTTTCGCCTCGGTGTGTGCCGTCTCCGGGTTCACGGTCCGGTCCTGACGCGTTGCAGCGGCTCCTCACCACCAGTCCCCGGCACCGGCAGGCAGCACTGAGCCGCTGATTGGGCCTCGACAGACGCTCACCCCCTCGGTGCAGCCAGACAGACGGCTCATTGGTCGGGCGCTCGCTCCGTGAAGCCCAGACAGGCCGCTGAGTGGCTGCCCGTCTCCCGAGCAGACCCAGACAGAGCGCTGATTGGTCCTCCGACGCTTATCGCTGGGAGCACTCAGACAGCTGATTGGTCGTTCATTTCCGCGGCGGAGAGAGAGAGCGATCTGATTGGTCGGTAGTAGTGTTGTTGTCTGTGTCTGGATGGAGAGCCATGTTAACTCCAATGGGGCTGAAGAAACAATGTGTTCGTTCACGTTGATTGAAGTAACCGGGTCGGTGAAGCTTTCTGCAGTGAATTCTGTAACGTACAGTGAGCCGGTTTCCTTGACTGGAGTCAGGGATTGAGAGGTTGCTACATTCTCACCGGAGAAACCGGATTTGTTGTTATACCGGGTTCCATATGGGTTCTGTGCACGCATGTGTGCATGACAAAGAGCTAAGACAGGGCAAACAGAGCTGTGACAGCAGTGCGGATTGGTAAAAGGAAACGTCATTAGTGTTATCTAGACTGTGCATTTTAAAGCAGCCCTCTGTAGCCCACTGTCTGCCTGCACGGCCCTGCTCATGCTCTGACAAAGAGAACTTGCAGGGTCCGTGTACTTCGGCTGATGGATTTTTGTTTTGACATGAGAAAAACCAAAATTGCAAACAAGCTGTTTTCCAATATGGAAAAAACAGATTCCCGTTTTTCGTTTTTTTTGGGGGGGGGGACGACTTGTTTCCCAATTTTGGTTTCCTTATTTCAAAACGAAAATCATTTGGCCGCAAAGTACACTGAAGTGAGACGACTGCGTTTAAAAGCAGCCCTCTGTAGGCTACTGTCTGTCTGTACGCTGTCAGTGCAAATGCTCTGACAAAGAAGATTTCAGCCTGCGGTGTCATGCACGTCAAAAAAGGGCAACGTGCAGTCCCAAAATATAGTCAGGAATGTGATGTAACTGATCTGCTGTACACAACTGTGGGTTTTACTGTAACCAGGTTATTGCAGTACAAATGCAAACCCTGCTTTAGACCTAATTTCTTCCTATACAGCTTTATGTAGACAGTGTGAACGATATGGGTCTACACCTCTATTATTAATTGACTCACCTCATTAAAAGAAGAAGAATAACTTTGTCTCCAGATTCTTAAATGATAAAAAATGTATTGTCAATTTGCAATTTGTTTTTACATACTGTAGATAGTAGCCAACTGTGAAGGGACTTGCTGACCTACTTTGCATGTTGAAAAATTAAATTATTTATCGTCTACTTAAAGATGCCTTCCAGACATGTATTAGGACAGATATATAAATAGTCAGCTTGGAACAATAATGTGTGTTTTTTTCTGCACATTTTTCCACCTCACCTCATTCTTCCAGAATCTCTGAATATATAAATGTTGTTGATTTCTAAAGTTTTCCTGCTGGACACAAGATGTCTCCTCCTTCACTGTAAAGTCCATTCTCAGTGGATGAGCACTGGTGGCTTCAAGTTTCTACATCACACTGTACAAGTTGATACTGGACCAGTACTGATTTCCAAACTATTTGTGATGTCACAAATCATGCTGGTAGGCTCCGCCCCTTAAAATATGATTTTCAGTGAGCTCAGAGAAACTTTCCTCTTTCGGGTAGACCACAGTGTGACCTGCAGGTAGTACCTTGCCGTCTGGAGGCACAGCTAGGCTATGCTATGATACACATTTTAACATTGGTTGGAGGCTGTAGACAATGAACGAAAGATAGATGTTGCTCGTAGCAGCTGCTCATGTTAACTACCATGGAGACTGAGCCCTCTAGTGGCTTCACAGGTTTTAACTTCAGTGTGAATTCAGTTGCTGTTGTTCATGTATTTATGCTATCTTCAGTGAGCTCTTGCTTGCTTGATTCTAGGAATCTTCACTAATATAAATTAAACACCTTAAATTGTACCTAACCCGTGTTGTTCCTGTTTTTATTTTTATTTTAGCAGAATAATCCACTCTGTATCAGTATGTGTGAGAATCCTATAGGGTAAATATATAAAAAACTAAATAGTAAAATAATAAGACAATTAAATCCCATCAAACAGCTGCAGTCTGTTGATTAAGAGTACTGGTGTCCATACCTGTTTGCTCCCTTGTAGACCTCTCCAGGTGATTCCAGACAGTGGCACCAGAATAGTGGACTAGTTGTATTACTTAATAAATGGTTAATAAAACATTTGTTAATGCTGTATTACTGTAAACAAACACGATACAGCATGTTCATCAATGAGCTTTAGAAGTGTTGGTTGGTGTTTCTTTTTGACTTTGAACAAAGCCAGGCTTACCGCTTCCCCCTGCTTCCAGTCAGTTATGCCAAGCTAGGCTAACCACTTCCTGACTCCAGCTCCACACCTAACACACAGGCAGACGATTCAGATTTAATACTGACATCACTGTAGGGTAGAATCTGTCATGGAGGTGATCATATTTGACTGGAGGATGGAGAGAGGAAGGCAGAAGGAAGGAGGCTCATGTAGGGAGTGATGCTATCAGACCAATGAAAAGATCAGTGTAGCCCAGTGCTACCCCCACTAGGGGTCTTGAGGCCTTCTTGATTTAAACCTAAATAATTAACTTAAGCCTTAATTGTCAGCATTATATTCATTCCTGTGAGGAAAACGGAAAACGGAAGT
Organism: Morone chrysops; assembly: GCA_019097615.1. Taxonomy (NCBI): domain Eukaryota; kingdom Metazoa; phylum Chordata; class Actinopteri; family Moronidae; genus Morone; species Morone chrysops. The sequence goes on from JAGRRF010005532.1 coordinate 23,022,909, forward strand.
TTAGAGTTTAAGTAAAAAATTTCAGATTTTTATTTAAATACATTTTTATTAAAATGTAAAAACTCTGAAGACCTGAACACTAGCTGTATTTACAGAGCCTTCACTCTCTGATAAACCTCGTCCTGCATTACAAAAGTATGCCAAGTGTCAGGGAGAAGAAAACACTGAATTTGTCAAAAAAGAAGCCTACTAAGTATATTTGATTGTTATTTTTTGTAAAATATAATAAACAAAACAAATCTGATCTATATTGACAGGAAATAATCCAAACAAAATTGCTCGTTTTACACAAACTTATTGTGTTCACTGTTGGGGTTCATTGTGCAGTTTATCAGTTTCTTTCACTCTTTTTGTTGTACATTGAATACAATATAAAAAAATAAACATTAAATATGTTACATAGTCAGTTTACTCAGTGATAGAAAAAGGGTCACAGAGCAGAGAGTGCACAAATTTTATAATTTTTATTTTATAAATATGAGGAGGCCAGAGAACAGACGCTGCTATCCCCTGAGCAGTTCGCCCCAAAATCAAAACTACATATTTCATATTTTCCCTGCTATTTATACATCTACATTGTTTTGGTGTGAACTGCCGGATTTTGGAGATACCAGCCGTAGAGATGTCTACCTTCTCTCCAATATAATGGAACCAGATGGCACTCAGCTTGTGGTGCTCAGGGTGCCAAAAAAATACATACAGCAATGTCTGTTTCCAGAAATCATGACCCGATTACTCAAGATAATCCCCAGACCTTATTGCGAGCTGTTTCATGTAGGAACACTTCATACACATCTCAGAATCACTGTTGTACCCCAACACTGACAACAAGTTTGTTGATCACAGGTATATATCACTGTCTTTGAAATATCTTTGATGTACCCAAGATTCCACTACTTAACTGAATAATTCCAAGTACACAAAATGAACCTAAATTCTAGTTACGCAATACAAAAACATAAATATTCACTACACTACAAAACTGACAGAGAAAACAGTGCCAGCCAACCATGTCTTCTACATTTGGACACACGTTCTCACATCACATCACATGTGGCATGTTTTTACAACACACCAGGGGAAATAATTGTTTTGCATTCAGCCCTGCTCATATGTTCAGTCATCCAGCATTCATTGTGTCCAAGATAGACATCTGATCATGTGGCTGCTGATCATAAACCTCCATGAGGAATAGAATTCCTCTGTGTGGCAGAGGAATGGAGAGTAAGTGACACTATCCTGGAATGTTGTGGACCACTCTGTGACTGGAGGAGAATGGAGAAATGCCAGATCATCACACAATTACAAATGATTTCCACCTTTCCTCACCTCAAGTCAAAGTTACTGTATATACATACATATACAATCATACAAAGTATAGCAGAATTCATCCTCTACATTTAACCCATCTTACATATTTGCAGCAGCGGGTAGCCACTGTACTGTGCCCAGGGACTGATTCCAGATCAGGGCAGGTGGTGTGCCACGTGCAAACACTCAGGAACATGGACAGGAATTGAAGCGATGCCACCAAAAAAGGCTGGGTGGCTGGGTGGGGAAATAATTTGTGTTTCAGCAGCAGGTTATTCAGGCATTGCACAGGAACAGTAATTATAAACATAAGTAAATATAGTGATAGACACTAAAAAGAAATGAATTAAAATAGCTTGCTCAATGCAGAATATAAGAAACAACCATAGCATACTCCATAAATATAATAATCTGATATTGAAATATGATGACAGAGGGATATTTAAGATATTTATCAATAAGAAAGGGGAACTTCGAAACATTTTGGAGTGGAAAATCAAAAACACAGCCATAGCCCAGTAAACACAGTCAGCAGAGGGATGCACAGTAACAGTAGTATTGCAGGTGTGGAGGGATTTGACGCTCTGTGTTTGGACCAAGTTGAGGCCTAAAGAACTGCACAAATCAAAAGCAGCCATTCATCTGTCTCACACAACAGAATTCCAGCAAAAGAATGTTTGTATTTTCTTTAACAAATTTAATAATCGCATCATGAGAATTACTCTAAAATATATAATCTAATCTTACTATAGGATGTTCATGCATATATGCTTCTCAAATGTAAAACCTATGATTCTTTGTGTTGGACAAACAATTTGTTGACTATGAAAACTAAATGTTTTGCTCTTATCTTGCTTTTGACCACCAGTAAAATGTTCTCTTACCTCAGAGAAGAGCAAAAATAAAAAAATATTCCCAGAAATGGGTACTAACAAAATAAAAACAAATTATGGATACAAACAAAACAAAACTAAGACAACATTTGTTTGTATATCACTTTGACTATGAAATCTGCAACTTCACCACTAGATGACACTAAATCCCACACACTGGCCCCCAACTGTTAAACATATTTTTTTAAGTACCTGTCTGGCAAAATCTACACATTGACAGCAGGTGAAGATGCTTTTATATATACAATAATAAAAATATTGTTGGGAATGATAATAAATGGTAACAAAATGACACCCACCTCTGCCACAGGAGAACTGTACAAAGAGGAGAGGTGAAGGCTGCAAAATTAAATTATTGTGGGGATCACAGAAGAAGAAATGAAGGACGAGTGGCTTGGAACTTTACAGGATTTGATATACTTTGTATAATTCTATTAACAAGAAGTTACTGTACATATGGCCCAGTTACATGAATGATGATTATCAACAGAACCCCTGTCTCTGCAGCACTGCATGTGACTGGACTACAGAGCAGAATTCACTGGAGTGTCAACAACTTAGTCTTGTTTGTGTATAAAGCTGCACCGGTAGCCCTGAAACTTCATTGCAGCTTTATTATCACTGCTGCTCTGGTGAGTGATAGGTCAGTCAAGCTGGGCTGCACAGTACCCTGGCTTCCACCAACATGTCTTACATCATTATGACTCACCCATCTGATGTAAAGGAAGCTCCTTGGAAATGGCATGCACCACTGCCACATTGCCAGGAAGGGCACTATATACTATATAAGATGATCCCACTGGGCTATATTGTAATATTTGAATTGTCTTAGCATCAATTATTTCAACTACAGTACTCTGGTCAAATATCAATCTAAAACTACTGTACCAACAAAGACTAAAGAGAGATGTTAAAAGCTGCATTCATCTCTAAGTTTATGGTCCTCATGTTTTTGCACTTTTAGACTTCAGAAACAGTCCTGATTTTCAGCTCAAAAACACAAAAATCTTTAGGGAACAGCTTTTATAAAGCCTAGGTTTGGTTTATAATGTATAACAGTACATAGAGTTCTGTGCATAATTCAATTTAATACATGTATTATGCATTTCAAGAGTAGCTGTAAGACTTCATTATAGTTTTTTAAAGATCCCCCTCCAGACATGTATTAAAACATATACATACAAATAGTCTGCTTTGAACAATAATGTAACAATAATTTATTTTAACTCCACAAAATAGTTGAAACGGATTACATAAAAAATTTGAAGTACCAGAAACTACATTTTGTAAGTTAAAAAAGATTCTTTATTAATCAGCTTTTACTAGTTATCTGAAGGGACACTAAATTAGTTTTGTAAGTTAAAAAAAACATTAAGTATTTTGTTTTACAGTCATAAGTCATAAATAAATCAGCCTCACTTGAGCTACTTGATCAAGAATGTTTTTTTAACATACAAAATTAAGTTTTTTTACTTAGAATTTTTGATGTAATCAGTTTCAACAATTTTTAACCCTAACCCTAACCCTAACTTATCTGTTTTTTATTGTGTAAGATAAAGACATTCTGCTTTATCTTCTGTCTTCTTGGGCTTGTGTCAATGCCTCAAAATCCACACCTTCATTATTTTGGCTGATATTAGGTGTATGTTGCATATTTCTTCTAAAATGACCACTCTGGGACAATGTAAAATTCCATCATAGTGTTAATGCTGGTCATGCGTTCACTTTGAACTAGTAAATGCATCACAGTTCATTTAAGGTAGTGGTTGTGTCACCAAGACATAACTCAGTTGCATTATAAATGACATAAAACTTGAATGTAAATGTATTCTCACTGCTGGCTCCCTCTCCAGGGGCAGATCTAGATGGCCACTCCAGTTTGGTGTCAAATGCTGTAAAATTTAAGACATTAATTTAGATAAGAAATAATGTGTTAAAAAATTTGGAAATGAATTGACTGATCCACCACGTGTCAGATTTGTGACATGATTTGAGTTAAGTTTAATGAATAAAGACATGTATTTGAAAAAATGTCTCAAGATTTGGAAATAAAGCAATGTATTGATTTATAATGCCCTGCCCCTCTCCTGTCCTACTGTATCATAAATCTGAATTAATTCATGAAGGCATATTGTTATATCTCCACCTCTATAAGCCAAAAAAAAAAACCCTTTAGAAAGAAAGGGACCACTGGTGCAGTGTATTTTTCAGTTGGCATTGGGTACACCCACTTCTAAATCCACTCTGATGTGTATTATTTAATTGTGTTCTGCAAGCTGAATCCTTTTTCCTTGGATGATGAAGGCATGACATAGTCACCCACGTTTCATAAGTGGATGGAGTATGGAATAAGGAATACTTCAATTAAAATGCATCATTATGTACTTGTCTCACACTGAAGTCAAGCAGTGAAAGCTAACCCATTTTTGGGTGAGCTAAATATGCAAGAGGGCGTTTATCTGGCTATTAAATTTGGGGCATAAATTAGTATACCCACCACTGAAAGGGACCCAAAAGCAGTCACTTTTTAAAAATATAATTGTTTTGCCTTTATTTGTCAGGAGTAGTTGTGAGACGGGAAAGAAAAAAGAGAGAGAGAGGGGAAGGCATGCCCCCAGGCTGGAATCGAACTTGTATCGCTACGGCAAGGACATAGTCTCCTGGCTCTAGCAGGTGAGAAAACGCAGTCAGTAATGAAGATAAGGCTTGAATCCACACATGAAACACTGCAGCAGCCTATATTTAGCCTGCATGGAAGGCATCACAGATAAAACACATCAAATAGAGATGTGACCTTCGTGCATCAAGGTATGTTTTGTCATTCATGGGATTGATATACCCTAATCTGGTAAACTCTTCATGGAAATGGTAATTATTATTATTATTATTATTATTATTATTATTATTATTATTATTATTATTATTATAATTCCATACAGGGTGGTCTATGCTCAGTCAGAGCAGGCAGAAAGCGCCCACAATGCAATGTAGCCTACTGGAAATTCCCCAGGATGCCTTACTGTCACAGAAGGTGGCTACCGCTGCAACACCCCGCACGTCACCCGCCTTAATTAACCAATCGGCATTGAACCTTACGGCTCCTTGTTCATGCTGAATACGTTCACTGTGGGCGGCAGAGAGAGAGAATGCGGCTGATGGAGCGAGCAGATGGATGCCACAGGGGGAAAAATCACACTGATCCGGTTGAATCGTTGATTTTATCAGATGCTTAACAAAAGTGTGCGGGTGAAGCCGCAGGAGGACAGAGAGCATGCAGGCAAGATCTGATGCTTCAGCACGTTGGACAGCTCCGCTCCGGATCCGGATTCCTTCAGGTTTTCTCTTCATCTGACCACCAGCAGACAAGACTCTTCTCCAGGTAAGAACGCTGCTGTTTGTGTCCGAGTAGTTCAGAGCTCTAAAGTGTGGTTACAGACCTGGTTTAGTGTGTTTAAGTCAGTGTGAGTGTGTGTATATCGGTGGGGGATGAGGGCGGGGCGGGTCCCCCCCAGCGTTGAAGTATTGCAGTCTAATATGTGGAGCTGAGAATGTGGGAAAAGTGAAAGAAAAAAGGAGAATTCATCCACTCAGACCCTCACTGTGAAATCTGAGGAAGATTTTATTGCGTGAAAATTTCGTCTTCGTCATGTTGGGTTCTTTATCGTTTGAACCTGTACAGAGTTCTTTGGTGCAGGGACACACGGAGAGCTGCAGTGGTCCGCCGGCAGATGGCGCCCCTGCGCCGCCTTCCACGACCCAGACCAGCGTTACCTGCAGTAAAATTTGCATATGCTTCCCATTACTGCTGCTGCTGTACAAAGCATGCTGCTGTACTTTACATTTCTCTTCTCTGAAGCAGTCACTAGTTGATGTGTGTTAGAACCGCGGTTCTCAACTACGGTACCCCTAGGGGTACTTTGGAGTACTGCTGGAGTACTTCACATACAAATATTAATATAGTAATTCATAACTGCTAGTTCAGAAGTTCAGAAGAAAATGTACGTTCGATAAACCATATTTTATATTCAATATTTCAGTATTAAAGCTGCAGTAGATAATTTAAACTTTCACTATATCCTGACAGTAGAACATGAGACAGATAATCTGTGACACAATCAGGTTCCTCTGGCTCCTCCTAGTGCTCTTAATGATAGCAAGAATCCACCAGGAAAGATGGTTTGGGTTCGTGGCTTGAACATAGTTGATTGTTGACACTCAACAATCAACTATCTTTCTCTGCTCTGATTGGTTGTTTTCATTCAGGCACCATGGATTCTTTTCCTCTGTCAGTTTGTTATTTTTAAAAAAGTTACCTACTGCAGCTTTCATTGCTGTTAGCCAAACTCTGGACAAGGGTTTGGTCACTGCAGTTTCCTTTCTGCCACAGACAATGACAAAGATCCTCAGTTAAGCTCCTGTTTCTCAATGAAGTGCAACTCATCAAAAAGACACAGTTTCTGCCAAAATTGTTTTGTGATGTTCAGGGGGTACTTGGCTAAAAAAAATATTTCAAAGGGGGTACATTCATGAAAAAGGTTTGACAACCACTGTGTTAGAACACAGAGTAGCAGATGGTTGAAACTACTGATGTTAAAACATTGGTTTGAGGAAGTTAGCATTACCCTGGTTCCTTTGACAAAAAAGACAAAAAAGCTTTTATTGTCCTTAATTGATAGTGACAGCTGAAGAGTGACAGGAAATGGGGGAGAGAGAGGGGATGGCATGCAGCAAGGACTGCAGCAAGGACTCAGCCTTGGTACATGGGGTGCCAGGTGAGCCATCTGGGCGCCCTGACTTTTTTTCTCTGTTGTAGTTGAATTTATCTACTGCCTTACATGTACAGTATATATGTGTTATAACAAAGGATTTCTGAGATCAAAATGGATTTCCATTTCAGGAAGCAGGTTGGGAAAAAGTCAGTAAACTAGCTTTAGCTAATGCCAGCTATGGCTGCCTAATTAGCTGCAAGTGATTGTATTAGTGGTCAGTGTCTAATGATGTTTTTTCCCTCTGTCACAGGATGACAGGGAGCCTGTCTCTGTGGGTCTCCACACCTGCTGATCCTTTACAGAATGACTCTGTCTTCTCCCTGCTGAGCTCGCCTGCTCCAACCTCCCCGCCAACCTGGGAGGCTCCATCATTCACTGTGGCGGCCCGTTGCCGTGTCGCAGCCACTCTGGTGCTGTTTGTCTTTGCTGCTGGCAGTAACTTGTCGGTCCTGATCAGCGTATGCTGGGGGCGAGGTTATCGCCTGGCGGCACACCTGCGCCCACTCATCGCCAGCATGGCATCCGCTGATCTTGTAATGACTTTTGTGGTGATGCCACTGGATGCCATTTGGAACATTACAGTGCAGTGGTACGCTGGGGATATCATGTGTAAGCTGCTGTGCTTCCTCAAGCTCTTTGCCATGCACTCAGCAGCATTCATACTGGTGGTGGTGAGTCTGGACCGCTATCGGGCCATCCTTCATCCTTTGGATTCTCTCGATGCAGGGCTCAGGAACAGACGCATGCTGCTGGTGGCCTGGACTCTGAGTCTGCTGCTGGCATCTCCACAGGTACAGTAGGGTCTAGGTTACACACTGAACTTCATGTCAAGGTCTTTACCCCTTTCACCAGCTGGTGCAGTGTACCCATGCTTAACACTGAAATGGACTTGTAGTTCCACTATCATTATTCAGTTTTAGATGAGGTAGTCTGGAATTGCACATAAGCTCTTTCTGGCAACCTGGTTAAAGGTCCAGTGTGTAACATTTAGAAGGAAGAATGGCGGAATTCGCCATGTTGACCCACCTACGGAAAAACTAAACACTGGCTCTAGATAGGGCCTATTGCATTTTTGAAAGTGAACTGCATTCAGTTGGTTGCAATCTGAAACTTCACCGTTAGATGGCACTAAACCCTACACACTGGTCCTTTAACTGTGCATGACACCTGGAATTAACTGAAAAGTGAATTAGATGGTGTGCAACACCTGAAATGTTTTTGTTTTTCAGGTTGCAGTCAATCCGCCTGCCAATCAGGATATTGAATGTTGTCATGTGACAGCTGGTCATCAAAACTGTACTGTGTGTAAGGTTATGTAAATTAATATATCAATATAAATTCTTCCATTTAGCACAAATTATTTCCTGGCATAACATTTATTGTCGATCATAGAGCTATAAAATACGAGTCCTGATCCAGGACCGAGACATTACAAACCTAACTAATTACTCAAAACAAGAAACTTCCCAATAACAATCAGTACAAACTACATGTAAAATCTAAGAGGACGCAGGATTTCTTCTGGACAGAAAAGCAGAACCTCTCCTTTATATATCTTTTACAATTACAATTCAAGGAAGTGAAAGGAACTACAAGAGAAAACAGAAACATTCTGCTTTCATCATACGGGTCTAAACCTGAATCTTTGGGTGCAATCTGCAGCCTCTCCTGTGAGGCAGCCACAAATAAAAGAAGCCTGTTGAATCTAGAAACTGATCCGTCACAGATAGGCCAGCAGAAACGGGGCCGACAGAGTCCTTGTATCTCACACTCCTAGGCCACCAACCTATATGTCAGGCAAACTGATAAGTGACGGGCCTGTGGGTAGATTACTGACCCTATTCTACCATTCTGTATACTTATTCCCGTTAAGGGTGCCAGTGACAGGACTCTATCCCAGCATGCAATTGTTGATAGGCAGGCTATTTCACACCTTGGACAGATCCAACTTGACAGACAATGCAATCGGAGGACAGTTTTGGAGCTTTTAGTTCTCCTAAACTGTGTGTGTGTATGTGTGTCTTTGGAGAGTGTGAAAAATGGATCTCCTGGAGGAAAGCCACATGCAGACACCACACAGAGAGAAGCCAGTGGTTTTACAGCCAGTATCATCAGTAGACTGCCAGAGATATAAAGACATTTTGGGTTGGAGACTTGAAGAAGGTTGATTGTTGAGTCTCATTCCCAGCGTTGGCATTTTACAACCTGGAAATGAGACTCACACTGGTTGTTTTCATTCAGGCCCAGTGGATTCTTACAAATGCCATTAGGAAAACTAGGAGGAGCCACAGGAACCTGATTTTTTCACAGATTATCTGTCTCATGTACTACTGTCAGGATATAGTGAAAGGCTGCCCTAATGTTGTGTTTTTCACATACTATAATTGGGACACTCTGAGGTGCATTAAAGGGACGACAATGCACAATATGGAGTCAAAGAACCTCCTGCATCGTGGTTCTTTGTGTAGTTTGTTTAATATAAACAAACAAAATGTTTGTTTACTAAAAAACAAACTACACTTTGTTTTTTTTTCTGTGACTGCATGAAATTCATTCCTCATCTCTTTACACTCTCTCCATCCTCAGCTGTTCATCTTCCGGGCCATTAAAGCTGGTGGAGTGGACTTCACTCAGTGTGTGACCCACGGAAGTTTCCAGTATCTCTGGCAGGAGACGGCATACAACATGTTTCACTTTGTGACGCTGTATGTCTTCCCCCTGCTTGTCATGACTTTCTGCTACACCCGCATCCTCGCCAAGATCAATGGGCAGATGCACAAGACCAAAGGTGTGTGACTCTCAAAAAAGGCGTGAGCTTAGGAAACTGGAGAGGAACATTTTTAATCCTTTCCACCCGACACAGCATACAACTGCTGAGGATTTACAGGATAATACCAGTTTATTGCAACTTGGGTCTTATTTTATTAATTCAATAGTTTGTATTGTTGAGGTGTGGAAGTAATTAAATTTAGTCTAGTTGCTGTAACAAAGTGGGATTTTAATTTTACTTAATGGGTTTATATGTAACTTTCAGAAAATCTCTGTTATAGTGACACCAATGGCGTTAAGTGAACTGCAGTCAGCATCCTGTCGTACACAGTCCATAGGCACGAAAATCATCCTGGACATCAGCAAAAAGTGACAATGCAATGTTCCTAATTTTTATTTGAACCACTGAGTCCATGCTACTAACTAGCTTGCTGTTTACATATCACCCCATCAGCCAACCCCAGCTTGACTTAGGCTACAGTTAGCTAGTCGGATGCCCCTGCCTTCCATCGTTTTGGCTAGTACAAAGCAGTCCTTAGCTTTATACTGTTCATACTGATCATTTGGCTAAAATCAACACTGTCATAATACATAAAGATCATGTTAACTGGTAAATTGTTTAAATGTAAATGTGAACTAACTAACATATCCACACAGATAGTATTCTGCTAGCGATAACTTAATTAAGCAAGCGAGCTAAGGTTAGCCTGCTGGCTTCAGCCAACTAAAACCACAATATCACATTATACTTTAGAAGCTTTGCAGTAATGTCAGCTTTGACTTTGGACTCTGATATGGGTGAGGTCAGTAGACTCTATTAACAAGCTAATGTTAGTGTTGCACAGTGTTGACCCCATAGGGGTGGATTGAGACAGCACTGGGGAGCGAGCTTAAAAGTCATATCTTTTGGATTTTTGTGGAAAATCCAACCGGCATCCCTACGCAGAATCAATCAAAAGTGATTAATACATAAAATTTTTCTTAGATATGGAACCTTTAAGTATTTTTTATCTTAAGTATTGTACTGTTCTTTCAAGTCACATCTGTTAAGTGTAAAAACAAAAATCCCATGAAAAGTCCTGATAAACTGTGTGAGAATGTAATAAAAGAAAACAGCTGCAACAGAGAAGAAGCTGCTGGCGTGACTTAATTCTAACTTAATTAACTGCTTAAATGAACAACACACACTTGGCGAGCACACTAAGTAATGTGTGTTTGTGGCTGCAGACGCTGTGGAGTTTATATTGTGTATACATCTCTGTGTTGTCTGTCTCTGTGATGTTTTGTTCTGCTGTTCATTCTTTAAGAAGTGGCAGATTATTTAATATCTGTAATCTAATAAGGCACCCGCCATGGTATCCACAGCTCTTTTTATTTATTGTCAAGTCATTTTTTGTTTAATTGAGTGAGTTTGTCCTCTTTTCTGGTTAATTCTAATGAGGCACAGGCTGCAAATGTCCATCAATGAAAAGGAATATATTCTGGGGCTCTGTGGTGTGATGTGTTGAGATTTTAATGCACTTTATATTATAGCCTTATAAGTGTTAATACTTCTTCACTCATATATCACATATCATCATATAACATTAAGTCTTTACTCCCCCTTTTAAAATTAAAAATATAATGCAAGACTACATTTTAACTGACCTACTTTTTACTTTTGAATGTTTAGTAATTTTACTTTTACTTACTCTTTCCTATTGGCTAAGTGTTAATAATAACATTGTACTCATCAAGTGAATAGCTGAGATCTGGGAACAGACAGATGGGTCAAGAAACACTGGCAGACATCCTTGTTGTGGTACCAGGAGCTTAATGACCATAGACTGTATAAATATAGGTTTGTGACATACAACTGGAGCTGACAAGCTATCTGCTAACATGCTAGTAAGCCAGGAACACGGCAGTGCTAGTCAGCTACAATAGCTCTATAAGCTGGACTCAAGCTCCACCTTCTTGCAAAGGTCAGCACCATCAACACATATAAAGATTAACAACATGACAGCTCTCCAAAAGTGAAGCAAACACATTTAAATCGCCCCCTAGTGGCTGACTGCAGTATAGGTCATAAAGCATGCTGCCTCCATGTTAGCAGATGGGACATGTGCCAAACCCCCCCAAAAAAAGAAAAGAACACATCAAATAAATCTTTTCCAAAGATGGTTTTTGGCATTTTAGGTAGTTCAAAGTTGAACTCTTTGGATGACTTAAACAGATTGTACTACCCACGATAATCATGATTCCAATGAAATAACTTCACCCTCTGTTAGAAAATCAGAAATCTCTTTTACCAGCTTTCCAGCTACCACAGCTCCCTCCACGGTCTGAATGTGGCCTAAGAACACTGGTGCGTATGCACTATGGACAGGGCTTGTAGCGGCTTATATTCAAATAAAGTGGTTTAGATATTCTCCATAAACCTGTCTGATAATATGACTCGTTTTTCTTCACCTGTCTGAGTTTTCATAGTTCCCAGATCTGAATACAATGTTATCATGATACAAAATAATACAAAGTACAAAGTAATTATTCTTTCCTGTACTTTTACATTTATTGAAAATGCTTTCTGGTATGTTAGTTTTTGCCCATGTTTCGTTTCTGCAGATGGTGAGCATTGCCTTAGACGCAGTGGAACAGACATGATACCCAAAGCCCGGATGAAGACCCTCAAGATGACCATTGTGATCGTTAGCTCTTTCGTCATCTGTTGGACACCCTACTACCTCCTGGGGATCTGGTACTGGTTCCAACCAGCCATGATCAAGCACACACCTGAGTATGTGCACCACATACTGTTTGTCTTTGGCAACCTAAACACGTGCTGTGATCCTGTCATCTACGGCTTCTACACACCGTCTTTCCGGGCCGATCTCGCTGACGTGTTGGCGTGCTGCCATGGTCGGCAAACCAATGCCTCGCCCCGCTCTGTGGATCGTCTGTCTGCACGAAGTGCTGGAGCTGCTGTAGAGATGGAGTCTGATCTAAGCTCGAACCAGCATAGCGGGAACCCCAGTTAAACAGTGGAACATCTAATTCTGAGGAATTAAGCATTGTTATGATATAGCCAATGTCGTTAATGGGGGTCAGCTGTTTAATTCTCGAGGAAATCCATGGGTACATAAATGGATGGGAACCTCTTGCCCTTTAGGACATCTGTTTTAAGCTGTGGAACTGTGATCCAGAGGGAAAAACCTCTCTTCTCAACATCAGCACCAACCGATTTTTATGCCCTCGCTGGTCTTCTATGGTCTCTCAAGATCACAAACACAAGCTGATGTTGCTGTAAGACCAGTGTGCCACTACTGCCAGTATTATGCTTTTCCTTAGTTTCGGTCATATATATAAGTTACAATGTCTGATGCCGAGATTAAGGTCAAAGTGTCAAATAATTAAGTAAATGTATGTAAATGTAATTTCTGTGAGCCAAAAGCTCAAATTCAGACTGCTCTGAATGCAACGTTTACAATAGCCTTTTCCAGATGGCATGACTAGCCAGCTAATTGTGGATTTCTTTACATGTCCCTTTGCTCTCGGCAGGTCATGCACTCCCCAGAAGTCAGGACTTACTTTCTAGTTTCTGTATGCAGACAAAGATTTTTCGGTGGTGAGGGAAAGCAATATGTGTTTTTTCCTCTGATGTTGTGTGGCTTCTCTGCCTTACTTGTAGCTATTACCTAGATGCTAGCTGCTGCTAACGGACAGTGAGCTTGAGGCACTGGTGTTCTAATCAGAGTCACCTAATAGGATGACTGAGTTAGCTGCACTGCTAACCAGCAACAGCTGCAGCTAGTTAGTGGCTAAAGTAGCTAACCGCTGACAACAGGTTTTATCAGGACACTAAATCACTTAAAGCTGAAGCAGATACAGAGAGCTCGAAATGAGTATATAGGTCCACTTTAGATGACTATATATCACAACAATATATACACAACAATATGTTTCCTCGCTGGACACATGTTTTACTGTACCTTCAGACCAAACGCGTACAAAGTGTACAAAGCATGCGGAAGTCATTCACTTTGTATTGGGAG
>JAGRRF010005532.1:23041418-23054635 GCA_019097615.1 Morone chrysops
AATTGAACATAGATTTTGAAATTGAATAAATTGATTTGAAATTGATTTGATTTGATCTGTGGAATAATTTCCTCCAGATTATTCCAGTAGCTAAACAACAGAGGTGGTGCCCCATTTACGAGGGTATTATAAATCTTCAGTGATTAATTACCTTTATTATTAAGTAGTGTAACCCCTACACAAGACACAATGTTGTCATATGATGTCATATAACAGAATGCCAATACAGGACTGGCTAATGAAAGCACTGTATGCAATCTATCTATTCAATTCAAGGGATCCCATTCCCAGCACACCCTAGATAAGACATGGGTTCACCTACAGATTTCGAGTCTAGCAGAGCTAAGTGAGCTAATCAATTGAATGCTAACAAAAGCAAAGAAAGATGAAATATTAATTCAAGAAATGTCTTTATTTGGTTTTAGGCATGTTGGAATGTGATGAAGGAGCAGAGGTCAGTCCAGACATTCATATAGAGCAGTCTGCAGTCCCACAGAGACCAAGCTGTTTAGTAGGAATTAGAGAGTTGAAAATGCTGCTATCACCGTTAGCAGATTCTTTTAGCTCTTCTCTTAAATATTCCCTAATTTAAACTATCACACTTTAATAATAATGTCTTCCAATACTAACATTGTTAACTTTATTACACTTCACTTTATACTTTTTAAATGATGTTTTTTATAGGTCAGTTAACATACATTTTAATGAGTAATTTGGTCCATATTTAGCTATGAACAGAAACAATATTTCTTAAACGAGGTGTAGGTTATGGACTCTTATTATTAGGACACAAACTGATTATAAATATGCAAATCATCTGGATTTTTTGCATGTGAATGCCACAGTTTCTATGGCAAAGTGCTGGTGTTGTTTTGTTATTACCTTCACAGCTTAAGACTTACAACAGGAGCCTGCAGTCTAAATAAATAAATAAATAACATTAAAGGGTCAGTTCAAATAAATCACACACAAAAAAAGTGAATGCATTAAAGTGAGTCTATGTAACCTTTGCTATGGGATAAAATGCTCCAACATAATATAATAGAAGGACAAGTATGTGTCACTAACACAGGAATATGTATCTAATAGTTAGCCACCATAAACTATTGGTCATACCAGGCCAAGTAAAAATGTAGCAGCAAATGTGTAATGAATTAGGCAATGGTGGGGTTTTTTCCTTATGTATTCATCTGCAATGTAAAAAGTTATTACTTCCTTAAAAAGTTAAATAGTCCCACTTTAAGGTTGCAGTAGGTAACTTTAAGTCAGATTTGTTTCTTCTTCTTTTAAAGAAAAAATATATTTTCAATATATATCCTGACAGTAGTACACAAGACTTCCTCTGGGTCCTAATAGTGCTCCTAATGGCATTTGCAAGTATCCACCGAGCCTGCACGAAAACAACCAATCAGAGGTAAGAAACATACTAGATTGTCGAGTCTCATTCCCAGGTCATCAAATATTGACACTGGGAATGAGACTCAACAATCAACTATCTTCAAGCCAGCAGCCCAAAGTGTCTCTCCATCTTTCTCAGCTCTCATTGGTTGTTTTTGTTCAGGCCTGGTGGATTCTTGCAAATACCATTAGGGGCACTAGAGGAACCTGATTTTTTCACAGATTATCTGTCTCAAGTACTACTGTCGGGGTATAGTGAAAGTTTCAGCAAATATGACAAAAAGTTATTTTATAAAAATTACCTACTGCAGCTTTAAGCTACAGAAATTCCATTCAATTCTACTGTCTT
This sequence comes from Morone chrysops, assembly GCA_019097615.1. NCBI lineage: Eukaryota > Metazoa > Chordata > Actinopteri > Moronidae > Morone > Morone chrysops. The sequence goes on from JAGRRF010005532.1 coordinate 23,043,166, forward strand.
TTGTCATTTGTGTGAACTGAACCCATTAAAAATAATTTTTCTGTGAACGTATTCCATTAAAATGTAAAATAAATGTACTTTAAAAACGTTCCTAGTCACAACTTGGTCTCTGTTTCCGACTGCAACCTATCTACAGTCAGTCCTTTACCTCCACACCTTTTCATTTTGGCCAAAGACTAAGGACGGGACCTCAGTCACAACAGGTTAAAGCTTTAGGTTTTCAGTTGGCTACAATACACCAGTGGAAAGCTTAGCAAACAGAGAAGCACGTATAATCATTAAAGCATTGTTTCTCATTGGTACTAGCAGCCAGCTACTACTTTCCTACAATTTTTTTCTTCTTTTTGTTGTAGTTCCCTTTCTTCTAGTCGTTGGCTCTTCGGGGCAGAATGTGAGTTTGGCTTCGAAAATCTCTGGAAAAACTCACATCACATGCACAAAGACCATCACAAAGTAATCCTAACAATCATTTTCATATCATCCTTACACATGTCAAAAAAAGAAAAACATTTGAAATTATCATAATTAATGTTATGAGATCTAATAATAATAATAATAACAATAATAAACTTTCAAACAAAGCAAACATTTCTTTTGGCAACTTTTCCTGTGCACAGCAGGAAGAACGAAAGACTCAAATGAAAAGAGGCAGACAAATGAATTATTCCAAACAGAAGCAACAAACGCTTTCCATTTCAAAAACTAGTTTAACCACTACACACTTTACGCTACAAAAACACATTGACTTTTTAGGTCTTCCATATCAAATACACTTTTTGGTATCGCGTTGGTTTAACAGCTCTCAGTTGTGTAAGAAAGAAGATGAGGGGGAAAGCACTTATTTTTTATATTGCTCTGCATTGAATAAACCTTTAACACTCATAAAGGGTTATAATAAACCTTGAGGAACATTAAAGCTTGAGGCAACACACACTTTTGGTCAATAATATATGGGTTTCTTCAGTCATAAGATGCAATGCCATTGTTAAAACCCTGGTTTAAAGCATTTTATCATGTTTCAGTTGGGAAAGCTTTTTTAAGTCCATCTGAAATTACAATGTCAGAGTGTTTTTTAAATAAATTGTTACTTTTTTATTACTGAAAAGTGATAAAAGAGTGGTTGGGCTGGTGTGTTTGACGGCACTCACAGACAATCTAAGATTGAGCAAACTGTAGTTTTTATTAGTTTATATAAGCCAGACAGTGTTTTGTAAGCAGTGGTGAATAACAAGGATCACATTATTTAGCATCTAAAATAACTGTTGTTGACATTTGCAAGTGAGGTTTATCTGTTTAATGCTCTATAGCTACAACTATCTAGCCTGCAAACTAATGTTAGCAGTGCACTTTTCCTTGTTGGACGAAGTGGCAACATAAGATTTGTGTCTTTGTTTGTAGATAAAAAGCCGACATTAGCTAATTTATTTATTATTACAGTCTTGTTGTCCATATGGTTAAATTAAATAAAAATGTATTTTGTTCTTAAAAGAAAAAAAAAATGTAATGAATCTTTGGGGACGAAAGTATAAACAACTTGGGTCGAAGGCAACTTTGAATCTAACAGTGTGGTTCCTTCTCAAAGCAGCTGCCCTCAAGGTTCACCCACTGTTAGCCATTCACGCACGTATATTATCGCACTCACAAGCATTTTTCTGTGCTTTGGTTATGAGGAATTGTAAAGGTAAAGTATGAATGTTAAAAATGTAGAGGTATTTGGTTACATATTTTTTTTACAATAGCTAAATATTTGGCAAGGATTCAACTACTTTAAAAAAGGAAGACAGTATCCCTTATAATATTGACATAAAAAGTCTTTCAAAATATCTGACATCTTCATTAGGTCACTTTTAAATCAACAAAAATAGAGTTCAACGTTGAAGGGATGCACCTGCAATGACTTCCAAACTAAAGGACATGAAAGATATCATTTAAAAAAATGGTAACGAAATCATGAGAAAAATGTTTTTGGCTTGGGTTCAGTTAAAGCACTTTACACACAGGTGACCCCTTTCAAACGGGAACAATCCAAAATTGTAAGTAAATGTAATCTCTCTTTTAAAGGAAAATAAAGAAAACCATCAAAATGTTTACATCTTTGGGTATCATTCAGCTTGGTTTTCAGAGAAGAACTTTTTGGATAGGCTGACATGGCGGAACACAAGCCGTGCGTTCAGGCAAGTATCCCCATAAAACTTCTTTAGCCGCCAACTCAGTGTCATTGAGGTCCCAGGGCGACCAATTTGGCATCTGGAGAGTTAATTCGGCAGCGTGGCCTCAGTCATTTTTTGGCTTATCTTCAGTATGCCATCAGGTTTGTGCGAATCAAACATGCAACCTGTTAGATGTGAACTTGTTCTTTCTGATAGACTTCATAGAAAAAAATCTAATGCATGGCTTGAAAGGTTCACAAAGCACTCTTTGATTTCCATATTTTCCATGAGCTACATCTTCTGCACAAATATGTCTTTGGAGATGGGCTCTTGCGGGTATCTGAAAGCTGTGGATAACCACATAATGGAGAAAGAACAACCAAGGAGGAACACTACATGGCCTTCTTGATTTCAGAATAGTTGAAGATTTCCGCCAAAATTGGACATATTGACAGAAACAGAAGGTGACCTGGCTTGAAGAGGCGGCTGTTAAGGCTCTTGTTGATCTCTGGTACAGTAAGGCTTGTGGCAGTGGAATTCAGGCTCTGCCACGGTTACGTGGTAGTCTCCATGGTAGTCATCCTGCTGAGCACTCTCTGGACTGGCCTGGTTGGCGGCTGGCACGGTACACTGGCACTGGCACTGGTTGGAGAAGTAGTGGCTCAAGGGAAAGGGATTCAGGACATTTTCTAGTTGAGGTAGGCTAGCACAAGCAGCATCATCAGGCTAACATTGGCCCAACTATGGCTCAGACATTCTTGTCAGACTGAGGTAGCTTTCTTTGGAGGTGTGCAGCTTTTGGGTGAGGTTGAGTTGAGTAATGTTTGCATGGTTCTTTTAAATGGCTTGTATGGTTATAGACAATCATTTCTAGTCAGACTCTCACCTCCATAAGGCTTTCACAAAGGCCGCTATGTTTCTTCCCTTTCTTATTGCAGAGGAACTGAAGGCAAAGTCAAGAGTTCTGTCACAACAGACTAACTGGAATGTTCCAGTTATGTGAGAATATTTGGCTTCATTTGGGTTTTAGGACCATAGTACACATCTTCACATGTCAGCTTACCAGAGGAGGTCTAAGGAATACAATATTTTGGTTATGGAACAGACTCCCTCTGGAAAAGTGACATGTGTTTGTGGTGTACACACAAAAAGAATGTGACAGGACCTAATCTGCAGTGGCTTTTTGACGACTTTGACTACATGCACATGTGCACGTGCACAGGCAATAAAGGCAGTAAGCTTTGGTTTGAGGTAAGGGTGGAGCATCGGGTTGGGGTGGCAAGGGAGCAGATTTGTGTAGGCTACTTTCAGGTTATTAGCAGCAGGTTTTGGGGAGACTAAACCTATGACTTACCCCTATCAAAGATCATGGAAGGTGCTCATTGATGGGAGGCTAAGGGGTTCCTACTTGAGTAGCAGACTGTTGGAGGGGAGGACAGGAATGTGGGTGTTGATCATTTTGACCAGTATTAGCCATTGCCCGTGCCCGTGCCAGGCAAACCTGCCATGTGCTGCTCAATGACAACCTGGCACTGCGCTGGACAGACTACCTGCTCACAGGAAAAGTCACAACAGCAGGACAGAAAGGAGACAAGAGAGAAGAAAATTCATATTAGTCAAGTATGGAAATATTTGACAAGTTGACAGTCACGCATGGTCTGCCACTACGTCACCATTACAGTGTTGAGAGATTAAAAATTGTTTTACTTTTTATTTACATCCAATTTTCCTTTTTTTTGCCTTTTCTGCAAACTCCATTTGAGAATTCTCAATAACCATCTGTGAATTGTCATTTAAAAAGGCAATTACTTGAGGCTATTCCTCATGTTGGAGGAGCCTACAGTTCACTTTAACAATTTCTTACAGAGACTTTCACTTAACTAAAACTCTAGAGAGACATTCCAGTTTGATCTTTTTCAGTCTAATTGTTTGTGGTTTTGGCCATTATTTCTTATCTCTTATCTTACGGGCCTGAATGTCTGTCAAAAAAGGCCACAAAAAAGTTCATTACATGTTGTCATTACATTGTGTCATATGACAGATGGATGGATAACAGCATCAGACATCATCCAATACTTCAGTGGGTCAATATTTGTCAAGATGGATGGATGTAATACCAAACATTGGCAGCTGCTGTTCTTCAAGGAGTCTTACATGTGACAGATGCTGACTGCAGTTCTAGATGGACTTGTTTTGACCAAATGTACAAACAGAACAAGAACAGATGTCCATCATTAGCAATGATTTTGATCTGTTTATCTAAAAGGTAACCACATCTCAAACTGAGGGGACTGTTAATTGTGATTTTAGTCACAATCATTGTATTTTATGGAGTGCCCACACTGGGATCTAAAGCTGCTGCCTGTAAGTTTGATCTTTGCTATTGAGCCAAAACCCGTATTTCTGAACTATAGACTGAGGTCCAGTATGGCATTATTCTTGTTACTACCTAAAACATATGATCTTTCATCATTGCATGTCATCATATTCTATGTATTTGGTGTTGTCAGCAATATTAGACTGTGTTGGCTCAATTATAAAAGAATCACAAACCCATAGGCATCGAGGAATTGAGCAATACTATGCAAGTAAAGTAAGGGGCTGTCTTTTTCCAAGCTATGTCTGAGGGGAGGCCCACAGTCTCAGACTTTGAAAACCCCTGCACTAGATTACTTCTGAGCCAAAGAAACACTTTACTTAGTTGTAATTAAATGCAATGTTTTGTTTCCAGACCCTACAAATACTTAAAAATGTAACGAAACTGTACTTAATAAATGAAATGGTTAAGTAAAGTAGAAAAAGCTTTGACTGGCATATTCGAGTGACTACCTGAGGCACTGGTTCCACTCTGGGGTGGTTTCCTCCATCCTTAGGGATGCCATTGTGTCCGGTGTTGTCCCTCGGTACAGACCAGCTGTCCTGAGTCCCTTTACTGCAAAACAGACTGTAAACACGTTCCAGCTATGAGCACAGATTCTGTATTAGTTTACATTAACATAGCTAACAATTCATGGTTATTCACTATTGGTCAGTAAACCTAATAGATAATTGATTGCATTATAATTTAACAAGAATTACTGACAGTGTTTATAATATACTAGTACCAAGCATGTACAATGTATTTGCACTTACCTACGACGGTATCCAAACATGAGGAAGAGAACACAGAAGATGATGCAGGCGGTGCCAATATGGATGCCGATGACAATGCTGCCCAGAGAGGCCTCTCCATCCCTGCACTGACACAGACTTTTCCCTCCTGGAAACACAAAGCGCTAATAAGGAACATACTCATGATGGAAAAAAGCTGAGCTTCAGCCAAAGTTTGCATTTGGCACATGTATACTTCATTTCTTTCCATTTTACATATTGCTGATCTCATAGTCCAAAGTCAAAGGTTAGACACTTAATTTCACAGTTGCATTCGGTGGTCCTTGTGTAGAGGCCTGCCTGCAGCCATTTCAGTGTGAGAGCGCTCTTATAGCAGCCAAAGGAGCTTCAAAGACATTTATTAGAGATTTTGCCCACTTATAATGTGACAAAAGAACATTATGAGCAAGAGCTGGGAAAACAGATTTTTACCACACCACGTCCAGCTGTCTCTCTTTTAATCAAGATCAGAACATGTTTACAACCACTGTTCATTCATAGGTGCAATCAGAGGAGTCGCTTTCAGCACCCAATCTGTGATCATACTCACCAGTGGCCGGGTCACTCACGCCCTCCTCTGCCAGTGACACCAGTCTCTTGGAGCAGTCACTCTCCCCATTTCCATTGTAGGCCACCAGTTTGACTTCATATACAGCACCTGGTTCTGAAACGGAGGGCCCCACACAGAGTCAGTCAGGTTTTTAAAGTGGAATGATTTGTGTCTTTGCCGAGGTGTCGGTCCAGTGTGTAGGTAGGATTTAGTGGCATCTACTGGTGTAACTACAGATCGCAATTTGCTTGCTTCACCCTCCACTTGCTAGTGCAAAAAAAATGCGAACAACCATATCTAGATCCAGAGTTTGGTTTGTCCATTCTGGGCTACTGTGGAAACATGGCGGACTCCACACATGGCGTCTGTAGATTTAAAAGGCTAATTCTAAGGTATGATATATATATATGATTTCTATGAAAACAGTTATATTATTATTATTATTATTATTATTATTATTATTTAATATTATATTCCATTTCTGTCAATAGAGCTTCGTAAATGTTACACACCAGACCGTTAATCATACTCCGTTACTCTTTCATACTACACACTGGTTATTGTATTGCTGGTGCAGCAAAGTGCACACACCTGTAGAAACCAAGACCAAATCTCATAAAACCGTGTGAAAACTGTGTGTGATGCCACATCATATATTGGTCTTGTTCCCGCAGATAACGACTCTTACAGTCTCCCATTAAACAAACTATCCATTTTAGGCTGCTTGTGATTGTTTTTCATGCTGTGAATTTAACTGACTCAATAAGTACATACCATAGACCCATTCAACACAAACAGCCTTTGGAATCCTTTTCTTAAAGTAAGTGTATGCTGTCTGTGGTGATGGTGAGACACACTTTGAGTCACATCCAGCACTGTCACATGATGATAATTAACATGCGACACACTACTGCATCAGACATGATTATCACTGACTCATTATCGATCAGTGGCACTTCTGCTGTAAAAATCAATGCATGCTCAGTAAATTCCCACATAGATGGTTAAAGATGCTTTAAGGAGCAAAGGCTGACAGACACAGACTCATTGTGGGTACATCTGTAGGCTCATTCATCTGTCAATAACCTAGTTATAGTTTTCAGCCTATATTTGTACTAACAGCCTAACAGGGACACATATTCCCTCATGATCAGATATGGCTGTTTATAATTTTCATGATTTTATAGAGTTTACTTTAAATTAAGAAATGAAATGATGTCATCATGTCACAAGTAAGAGGTAGGACAGTACTAGTTTCCAAATCTTTTGGGAAATTGAAAGAACTCTAATTTGGCACCTTTTTTTCCAAAAATGGAGATGTAGGGTTCTATTTAAACAATCTGTAGTGCATAGTCTCAAGTGCAGTTAGGGCTTATCCAAATCCACTTTTGCTAGTTAGATTTATTGTGGTATTTAATCTTTTAATTAATCATAGATGGGTTTTAGGCATAACATGAATGAAACCAATCAGAGTGTCATCTCCCATTCCCTTTAAAAGCCAGCTGTGCATGCACCTAGTGCATTGCTATTTAAATGACGGATTCGGAGTATTGGAGAACTGTTTGCTGCTGACGATGGCTAGTCGATGGTTGAGTTTCATTCCCAGGGTGTCAAATACAGACGCTTTGGCACCCTGGGAATGAGACTCAACAATCAACTATCTTCAAGCTTCCAACCCAAAGCTTCGTTATATCTTCCTTGGCTGTGATTAGTTGTTTTCATTCAGGCCCAGTGGATTCTTACAAAACTATAAGGAGCACTAGGGGCCAGAGGAACCTGATTTTTTTGCACTACTGTCAGAACACATGACAAAAAATAATTTTAAATGCTGTCTGGATTTACAGTTATAATTTACAACTTTCTAGGAAACTACTTGGCATGGTCACTTTAGACACTTTCACCAACCAAGTACCAACACAATGAAGATGTACTGATGGACAGATTAGCAAAGAGAGACAGCCCTTTGGATAATTATACACCCGACAAACTGGATAATTCTCTATATGGGAGTAGAAGAAAGTGGGGACTGTTACTGCACACCAAATAATCAACAGTCAGTGAGTCAGATTTTGGTCTTTCAGAGAGGTGTTACTGTTCATTGAAATAGAATCAAATGACTCTGTGCTGCTCATGTCTTGTGTCTCAATTCTATTTGTGAGGTTGCCACTGCACTCAATTCAATCATTGTTTTGCAGGTGGCTGAGATGAGTGTGTTGTTATGGTTACAGGTATCGAGTCTGGAGGCGATGCTGTTTAAACAAACATGGGGAAGAGATGGATGCTGCTGGCTGGTCATGGAGACAAGGAGTGGAAGAAGTCTTGGTGGTAGGCGCACGCACACATGCACTCGCACACACACACACACACACACAGAGACTCACCCAGCTTAGTGATGGTGTGGGCATTGACGAGACAGGGCAGCTGGACCGGTCTCTGGAAGGCAGCGTGGGGGACCCTGCGATAGGACAGCCTGAAGCCCTCAGCCTTGCCGGCCTTAGCGGGGAGCTCCCAGAGGACCTGCACGGCGCTCGAGTTCACCACCTTGGTGAAGAAGGTGGGAGGTGTTGGCACTGGAGGGAGAGTGAGGACAGAAAAATATAGATTAGACAAGATTAGAAAACAAGTACTGCCTGTCTTCTAAGGAGGTGAAGAGAGCAGGTTGCAAAATGTGGCCAGTGCAGCAGCTGACAGGAAGTGGATTTAGGTGTGTACCACACTAACTACACCAGTACTGTCCAGCATCTCATATTTAAAGATCACCTCGAGACATGTATTAAGACATAAAAACAAGAATCTTTTCACTGTTTTAAGCTATTTTCACTGATATATATCTTTTGGACGATGGCCAATATCATTCACTGTGAAAAACAATTATTCAGGATACAGGGCAGGAGTTGGTTTTTGTCAGTCTTTCATGTTCTTACCGTCCCCTAGTGTTGTAGCCACCACAGTGTGGGACTGCTGGCTAGCTCCGAGAGGAGAGTAGGCCTTCAGGTAGAGGGAATAGGTGGTTGCTGGTTCCAGGTTGCTCACATCATGCTGGAAGGTGCCTTTACTGATGGCTTCCTGCAGCTCCAGACTGTCGGGCTCTGAATCATACACACACACACGGAAATTTAGATTTAGCTATCATTATAACATCATCTAATTTGAAGTTCAGCTGCTATCCTCCTACAGCTTGCTGATACTCACCTCCAATCTTGCGGATGTGCAGGACGTATCCGATGATGCTGTCGGTGACGTTGGTGGGTGGCTCGCTCCACGTGATCTGCAGGGCGTTGGTGGACATCGCGCTGGCTACAAGGCCCTCGGGGGCAGTGGGCAGATCTTTAGCCTGGGCCACGGCAAGGCGGGCACTGGCCTGGTTGGTGCCGGCACTATTCTCGGCGATGCACTGGTAGATGGCCTCATCCTCCGAGCTGATACGGGTCAGAGCCAGAGTGCTGCACAAACAAAACAGCTACATCAGTTCATTGCTAGTCACATGTCCAAGACACCACAGTACATACTGTATATACCACAATGTATACTTTATATACTGCTATATACATATATGTATATGGAGGGTCAGATAAATAAACTTGAGGCGCCAAATACAGACACAAAAATCAACTATCTTCAAGCCTCCAATCCAAAGAGTCTTTCTTTCTTTCTCAGCTCTGAGCCAGAGGAACCTGATTTTTCTTTTGCACTACTGTCAGAACACATGACAACATTTGTTATGTATAAAAGTTACCTACTGCAGCTTTAATAATCAAAGAAATCAGCACCAAAACATTGAACTGAACAGTGAATGTTGTAAATATTTGAAAGTTGAACACATCGCAGCTATACAGTATATTTAAATTATATAAATGCAAACATGTTATAATTCATACTACATACTACAGTATAGACACTATTTAATATTCCAATAGATGAATGAAATTTGATTTTATGCCATTGTTCAATCACAGACCACACTGATCAGGGTCTAACAGGCTCAGTACCTCCACACTCTCTGTGCAGCGCTGCCACCCTGTGGTCTATCGGTTAACTGCAGGGCTATAAATGAGATAAGCCAGTCCCATACCAGACCTCTGTGATACGTGTCTTGTTCTATTGCTTTGTTTCGTCTTGTCTCTCTTACTGCTTGTCGTATCTGATGCCTGCTTTTCAAATCGTCACTATGGCCTGTGCCTTTTCTTTTTTCTTTAAATATCTGTGTATAACTGACATCTACATTTTCATGACAACACTGTCATGACAGCACTGTATTTGGCTATGTAGCATTTGACTTTGTAGTCAGCATACATTTCTCAGATGTTTGTAATGTTAGTTTATGTATTTATGTATGTTTTTATGCCTGAACCAGCCATAGGACAGTATTCTCTAAAAGTCTAGGTAAATGTTTTTTCATGGTAAAAATCACATTTATCTCAGTTTGCAGGCTGCATAAGGAACTGGTCAGTAACTGGCCCATCAGGATCACACTGAATTGGTCATGTTGAGCTGTAAACCATCACCTACCTGTTGTTATTGGTCAGCTTGACGTTGTGCCCAGGCATCAGGACCTTGCCGTTCTTCAGCCAGATGAGGTGAGGTTCGGGGACGCCCTGCGCCACACAGGTGAACACAGCACTGCCGCCTGCTGGTTTGGACACAGACTGCGGCCACTGTAGGAACTCAGGAGGAGCTGAGGAAGAAAAGGAGAGAGAGGGATATGAGACTAGGGACAGACAATAAAACTAATAAAGGTCATAACAGACTCATATTCCCCATAAACCCTCCTGAACCCCTCACAGCCTGCTTTTACAGCAGCCCTTGATAAGCTATAGGCACTGAGACCTAGAACGCTAATGTCAAGGAGAAACTTGAAGCCATTGATTTTTAATGCATTATAAAAAAATCACAGCTATTTTTGCAATATTCTCCCACAATTTCAATGCAAAAAATATATTGCAACATGCATCATAGTTTTTAGAAAACCTATTCCGTAATCTATTCCTTATTTAACTAAATATTCTATAATAAAGTTATTTGTTTAAGAAAGCAGCCTTCTGTGTACCTTTGCAGAGTCATATCGGAGCACAGTCCACATAGAAAAGGTCTATTTTCACTATTTCAGCTATAATATATTACTATATAAATTACTATATTGTGAATTATTCCCCTCTAAAATCAGTATCGGTCCCATTTTGGGAGCCTGGGAATCAGACTCAACAATCAACTTCCTTCAAGCTTCCAACCTAAAGGGTCTTTATATCTTTCTCGGCCTGCTGGATTCTTACAAATACCATTAGGAGCACTAGGAGGAGCCAGAGGAACCAGATTTTTTTCACAGATTATCTAGAGAAAGTTTCAGTAAATATTTACAAAAATTACCAACTGCAGCTTGTAATTGGTGATAACAGTGTTATTGCTACTAGTCTGTGCTTCAACTTCATATGTCAGGGGTGTCTCTTCAAACCCTAGAGTATAGTCAGGTTCCTTTACAACACACACAGACACTGGACAGATGCAGGGTTGACTGCTCCTCCTGACACCCAGTTCAATATCAGAGGCACAATAGACATGCATATATAGTATGCTGGGATATAGGCACTGCTCCTTAAGCCCTAACCCCCCCCCCCCAACTTCA
>JAGRRF010005532.1:23063121-23078948 GCA_019097615.1 Morone chrysops
CAGCACATGTACAGTAGAGTACATGCAGTGTAATTTATAGGTTGTCCATAATGAGAGGCTGCTGTGTTTGAACCAGGGTGCCTGTTCCCTCTGACAACAAAACATCAAAGGGTCAGAGGGGGGCTTGGGTTGCCAAGTATGATGCAGAGGTGTTCCCAATGTGGAGCGTCATTTATAACAAACTATGGGATGTTTTGACAGAAAAAAAGGAACATGTGGCGACTATCTGTGGGGCATCCTCTGCTCCCTGTGCAGGTTTATGGCCTGTTGGTAATGCAGGGATATGGATATTAAAATGCCTGAGGAAGTATTGTCTTCAAAAGAGCAGCCCTCACATCTAAATCACTTCAATGAAGGTCATTATTATGAGCTTATCTGTGTTTGGGTAGACATGAGAACCTTTATCAAATGCCCCTCACACACACACACAAATTTTTAAGATAAATCACTTTTTGTTACAAGTTAGAATCATTCCTCCTGGATATGTTTGATATCTAGGGCAAAGTACCACAGAGCAAGAAACTGGACCTACAGAACAGCATTTGATCAGCTCAGAGAAGAAGGACTACAATATGTATGTACGTTTATTAAACAGAGAAGGGTGTGCAAACTATGCTAATTTAAGCGTCCCATTCTTCGAAAGTTCTTTTTTGTTACATAGCTGGCTGTAAAATGTGATGTGTCCACTCCAAAAACAGCATTATTAAGTTTAGTGCAATCTAAATAAAAAATTAAAATATTATAACAGCTACACTGTAATGCAGTAAGTTATTGTAACTCAAAAAAATTGTTATAAATTGTTATAAACTGGATTGCATCGAAAAAGTTAAGAAATGAAAAGAAAGTTAAATAAAATTCTTTATTTAGTAGTAGTTTTCTTTTAAACTTTGCAGTTTAAAAAACAAACACGTAGTGGATGTTTTATTGGCAGTTTCCAATATTTTCAGGCTCAGTCCACCAGAATTTGAGTAGCACTATGGACAAGGGTCTTTATATAAGGACACTTTTCAAATAAAGCAGGTCTATAGGCCATACTGCAAATACATTTATTTACAAGAGACCCAACAGTTTCCACCATAAGCAAGCACTTGGCGACAGTGTAGAGGAAAATCTTCCTTTCAAGAGGCAGAAAAAGTAGGTGTTCCTACTCATTTCATTTGCACTGTGAACCATTAATTTGTCCCATCTGTGAGTAATATTATCATTCCAAACAACATGTTATTGCGTGGCAAAAAAGTGTACAGGTAGTACCAGTCATGTTCTGCGTTACTTACATGCCAAAAGGACTTTGGCCTTGCGGCTGACCAGTAAGCCGTAGCGATTTTGGGCAGCACAGTCGTACTCGCCCATATCCGCGTCGCTCCCCTCTCTGCGCTTCTGGAAGCTCTGGATGAACAGTGTGCCGTTCGCCAGCACCCGGACCCGCGGGCTGGTGGGTAAAGGCACCCCGTTTTTACGCCACGTAACCATGATCGGTTCCTCACCCTGCACTTGGCAGTTCAGCATGAGCGGGCGATCCCTCACCGCGATTACATCGTTGGGCTCCAGCAGGAAAGACAGCTCCGAGGCCAGACAGACACCTGCAGACACAGGTGAAAAGAGAAACACAGGTTATCAGAGAAAGAAAGGCTTTATCACTCATCTGCTTGTTGCTGTAAATTATAACTTGTTGTTAGTCTAGACCTGCTCTATTTGAAAGTATCCTGAGATAACTTCTGTTATGAATTGGCGCTATACAAATGAGATTTCTGACAATAGAGCTTAAATCCTAAATGTTAAACACTGGACCTTTAAGAATCCGGTCAGTTTCACTGCTGGATGTAATTTAGATGTCATGGAATGGGTTGTATGTGGGAAAGCAACCTTGAACTGCGGGAGTGTTTCGTATTAACACATTGGAAAATGATGGCGGATTATACAAATTTCAATCAATTTTTCATCTTCAACACACAAACATCCCATGGTTCCAGAGACAATTGCACAGGGGGAGGCTTCTTTGCTAGACATCAAGCCTCAGGGAACCCTACCCAAATTGTCCGAAAAACCTCACTCAACACCAAAAACTATTTCATCTGATTGATGGCGCATTTGGTTTTGCAGCCTATAACGCTTTTACTGAAGATGAGCCACAATGGAGGCTGAATGCCAGCGAGCCATCCAGCCAGAGAGGGCAACAACAATACCAGAGCTGGAAGGAGAACACTGCCAAGGGTTGCAGGGGTCAAGTTAGGAGCGCCTCCATTGAAGCTGGGGCCAGTTGTGACAATAGTGTTGTGACTATGCTTATTTGCACCCAACCCACAGTAACCTCTGTAAAAGATCCCGTCAGCCACCACGCACCCCAGGGCACCATCTGCCCCTTCTTATGCATCCCCTTCACCCCTCCCATCTCTTCCCGTCCTTTCAGATCCATCTCTGAGGTGACTTTCCCATGCCACCAGAGCTCTCTTCGTCACCCTTGTCCCCTCTTCTCCGTGACCTTGGTTACACTCCCAGTCTCCCCAATCTTTTTTGGTGTTAATGTCCTCATATGCAAAGAACCCTGAACCCTTGCAATAGCCGCTTTCCCTCCCAGCTGTGAGGCAAACAATCAGAGTTGCACTTGAACCTGCATAATGCCTTATCAGTGTCATTATGGAGTCTTGCATTTGTTCAACCAAATGTACCCTATTCTTAAGGCCAGCTGAGAGTTTTTTTGTTATCTAGCCACCATCCAGCAGCCGCTTGCAGCTGAACTTGACTTTGGGTCTTCAGTCGTTTTGTGTATTTCTGTTCCCAGTGAAGTTCATTTCCACTCTAAAGGACAGCAGAAGCTGTTTGCTAATATGTTGAACATTGTTTGTCAGTGCCCATTTATATTCCAATTGATTTTTATTCTAACACATTAAAAACAAAACCTTTAGCGCTAACTCCAAATACAGATCATTAGAACACTAATGGTAAGGTTCAGCTTTTTAAATACAGTGGGCCTATATATCTCTGAGACTTCTGCCTCAACAACAATGCAATAAATTTGGTTTGTGGTTCTCATGGCATTGAAAAATCAGATAAACTTCCAGAGTCCTGGTTACTCTACACTGATTATGGAAACAGATGTTAATGTTGTAAAGTTTTGGAATTTTTCAATGCTGTAAGCACTGCTGATAAAACTGTAATTACCTCCGTTGTATTGGGCTGGAGGCAGAGATGTCAGGGACAGATATCTCAAAACCTGGACAAATAAAACCAAAACTATCTGCATGGATGGACACCTCCTAAATGCCACTAGAGCTACCATGTCTTACATCCGCACACGCAAATGAAATAAATCAGTGTAAACGTGGATAAAATATCCTCCACAAGCGGTTACATTAAGCATAACTGCTTTCTGTTTGTTTATCCTGATAAAAAGTATGGATGGATGTACCATGGCATTGCATATAGATATGAGCAGGTTGATGACTCCTCCTTGATAAGGTAGTTGAGGAAATGGCTTAGAGGTTTTATAACACAGTCTGATTATAGATTGTCACTTAATACAGCCAAGGAGCTTGCAAACATTCAGCCTGAACATACAGCAGAACTGTTTCCCCTCCTGATGTTCTCTGTCATTGGCTTCTCTTATGTGTCACATCAAGAAATTAGCATCTGCCCTCCTTCTAATGAGAGATCTCCCACCCAGCAGATGCAGCCAGCAGAGAGGAGTGTGGGTCTACTGGTCAGCTGCGTCTGGACAGGCTGATAGAGCCCAGCAACCCCCATGAGCCTCCCATCCCTCAGGCCTGGTAATGAAATTCAGGGCCCCCAAGGGGGGGCTTGAATTGCATTCTGTGGCCACGGTTATGGAACACATGGTGTTGTAACCTATGAGGCCTAAAAGGCCAATGTTGATCTCTGATGCAGGAGAGAATATGATGGAGCGGGGGGCAGAGCAGCAGTTATTGTAAGTCAGATGTTCATAACCAAGGTTATGTCATAGCAGGACTCTTAAAACAGTAATGCAAGTTAACATGGAATTTCCTGCCTGGTTCCTACTTGATAATCAACATAACAATGTCTAGGTAGCAGGTACTAGACTGAAAATACACTACAAAATGTCTTCTAAAGACTGGTTGCTTATACAGTATATATTGTTCTTTTGTTTAGATATTATCTCAGAAGATGAAATGCTAATAATGCTTGACTATGACAAAATTCTAGAGTAGAACACATCACAATGTAAGTTAACATTAGCTAATGCGAGGTAATGTAAGGCAACATAAAATAATGGAAAGGCAAAGTAACTTACGGTTATGTAATTTAAGGTAAGGGAAATCAATTTAAGGTATGTAATCATGCATCAAGGAGCTGAATGGACCAGGGTAGACTGTTAAGGATGTTTTTCTTGGCCATATTCCATTGCATGTTTTCATTCAGACCATCAATGTAGCACTTATGTACACATCCTCATTCAGGAAAAAAGTTGGTCTGTGCTACTGCATCATTTGGTTGAAGTAAAAATCTAAATGCCTGTTAATCAGGAGACTCTATATCAGTGAGCCACTGGGTTGTAGAATCATATGCTATCCTAGGGTTGGTAAGTTGCTGGGTAGAGCAAAACCCTGTTACTAGGGAGCTATAGTTTGTTCTGAGTTAACAGTTTATTAGGGACACCAACAAGCTAAAGCAGTCCAATACAACGGTCTGGCAATCATTATGATCTTCCTTAAGCTTAACATGCACATGTGAGAGAGCTGTGAATTCCACTCTTTGGTCCTTTTTAGGCTTGAGAGGACAAAGTAGACTATATCTTAACTCCAAAGTTCGATTGTAGGATTATCCTCATAAAGGTAGGATTCATTAAAGGTCTGTTGTATTGGATTGATACAGGTGTACCAAATAAGCGTAAACTCAATATCAATTTTGAGCTAACTTCTGAGATTTGATTTCCAGAGTGATGCCTCAAATCTCTGCATTAAGATGGATGAAGGACAATATCAGTGTGTCAAGACTGAAGGATGTTTGACAACAAAGCAGCTCCAGACTGGAGGAGTTAAATGCAAGTTCCAACAAGCTGAACCTGCATGAGGTGTGATTAAGTGCATAGCATTAGAGATTGGACCATTTTCAATATAGGGATAGGGCCATAATGAGATTTTTCGAAGGGAGGGGGTTGTCCAGCAACCCCCACACTAACACCCAGTGCTTGTAACCCTGAGCCCCTCAAGGGTCATGAGAGAGTCAGAGGTAAGGAGGATGGATGTGTAGATGAGGGGTGCAGGGTGTGTGTGTGTGTGTTAGGGTTAGGCTACCCTCCCAGCCTCTGCTACTATTGTTTAGTGAGCTGCTGGCCCTGAACTTCACAGATTTCTTTCCACCCCCCATAAAAAAAGGCACAGCGCAAGAGAACAGGGTTTTGAGTACCGTATACAAATCCTCTTATCAATTAATTTTCCTTTATCCTCTATCCCCCTTTTAGACATCTCCATTTGAAACACAACCTTAGCTGGAATGATAAGAGGAATGAAACTGAGAAATATTTCTGATAAATCCTTTGCAAGGGTTAAGGTTAGGGTCAAAAATAAAATAGAGATAGGGGATGGGGTTGAGAATAAGGCTGAAGCTTTAAGGGTTAGAGGTAGGGTTGGAGCGTCATATTTTATAGATTTGCTGCACATATCTGCACACATATCATTTGCACAAATGTTTGATAATTGAAATATGAACAAATCAGAGCATATTCAATATGCGATATTTCCCTTTCAGTTTAAACAAGCAGCTGAAGGTCTAGGCTGGAAGATTAGAATAGCTGGGCAGGCAGAAAAGACATTGCCCCAGGGCTTCCTTCTTTGTCCTCCTAATGGGAGTAAAACTCCTTGCTTGGAGACAGCAAGTTCTCTCTTCTGTGTTACGCAAACATGCTATTGTAGTTGCTGTTGGTGGTCCTTTGTTTAATTCATTTGCTAGGTGTCATATGCCATGTTTAATGTCTAAACACTGACTACTTCTAAGAAATGAACAGAGGTAAAACATGCTTGTGTCCATGACTGAAAGTACAGTTTAAACAGATAACAGGCATAGTCTTAAGACAACTTATTATTCAGCAAGCTCAGTGTGGTCTTTTGATACTGTCAGGGATACTATAATACAACACTATTTTGGTCCTTACTTTGAGAAATATAAATCTGTTTTCTACAAAACCCTTATTTCATTTAAGAAAAGAAGTCAACATTTGATAAAAGAAAAGTTTGGATTGAAATCTGAAACTATCTGAGCAAAAGGTAAACAAGATTATTAATGTGTACATTTCCGTTTGAACCAGTACCAAAGATTTATTGCGGTTTGGTACCCAGGCCTATTCAAGATGTTCTCACAGAACTTGACTTAATATTTTATACCAATACAATGACAATACTAAATTCAAACCTAGTATGGGATTAGGCTGGGTCTTTTCACAGCAACATATCTTACGTTCCTGACATATTGATGACATGTTTACCCATGCATAAACTGACATTGGCCCCATGGGTCCTGGGGCCCAGGCTGCCCCATCTGAATTTGGAGGGCTGATTTCTAATGGTCAGTGCAGATTTAAAAAGCCTGACCAAACAGTGTCCCCACCAGGCAGGTGGATCAATAAGCAATAATCTCTAATGTGATGAAGAGGAGGCCTCTTTGTCTGTCCGTTTTTAATCAGTGAGGTGTCAGCTCACAGAGTGGATGCAGCAACTCTTATTAGGGAAATGTCATTAAAAACAAAATGCCTGGCAGGACACTCAAGCTAAGACACAGCCAGGTGATGCTGCACAGGACAGAGACTGCAAAATCAGTGAACGCTGGACAAATGAAACTGTAGTCTAATGGGACAATAATAGCAGTAGAGGAAGATAATTGTTAGTTATAGGCTCCTATTCTGGTATTTTACCAGTTCATTTCACTTTCAATAATATATTATTAATATTAATGTTTCAGTGTTCATACGGGTACCTGACTAACTTATTGTTTTAAGACAGACTTGAAAAATTGTGAACCTATCCTTTAACATAACAGCTTAGGGACTGTGCTGGAAACATGACCTGCTCCTGAGATGTCTGTTTTCAGTCCAACATCCACAAAGGCAATTTTCACCAAAACCTTTCCGAGATAAGTCATCCGAGCTCCATGCTCTTCACCAGCAGCACCACATTTTACAGTTAGGAAACGTGGTGACACAAACTGTGGGAGCTGCCTGGTGCAACCACAGTGTTCCCTTCTGAAACATCAGGCTCAGACCAGCTAATGATCGATGCTGGTTTTTGATGGTCTAGGGCATTGATCTTCAAACTGGGGTCCTTAAGTGGGTTGTAGGGGGTCCCCAGCAAAAGGATGAATAGAATATTTGATCAAATTTTTTTTAAGTTGATACAAGGAGAGAAATAGGGTTGGCCCTTTGTATTTATGTAATTTATAGTGATCCTAGTTTGATCATTGATTGACTATGAAGACTTTATGATCTTGTAACGTACAAATAAAAAAAATACGTTAGAATTCTAAGGCTCTACCTCTGTGGAAATATAAAGCCTGGAGGATTTTACAAACTAACTGATAAACCAGTAACAAAAGAAGCTGGACTCATAAAAGTGAATTCCATTAAAGTTTACAAAGCAGTGTGTACATTTTAACACCTCATACAGTCAAGTCAGTGTTGGATCCTCTCCAGTCTCCTATCGTACCTTTACATGGTTCAAATCCTGTTAGCATTAGTCTAAACTCTCCACAGATTGAGATGTTAGCCTCTTTTCTGTCACACTGCAGGAAACCCCCAGCCACCGCAGGCCCTCTGTGTCACAGCCGTGGATTAAACCAAGGGGTGTTTCTGCTGGCCTAGTCCATTGTGGACAGTGTGAGATCGAGTGAGGAGCCGTGACAGGGGAGCGTTGTCAAAGACATGGTCATGGGCAGCTGCAGGGGGATTACCTCTTACACATATATCTTTAATAAGGTCTCAATCTGAGCACAAACTGGCAGTGTTATGGAGATGAGGGTATGAGGGTCAGGTCACTGAAGGATGAGGACTTGGGGGGGGGGCTATTGTGTTTGTGGTCCCCCACCTCCATAGACTGCCCTGCTGACCAGGACGACCTAGAGCCCTACCCCCTCCTAAAGGTCAGAGGTCACTGACTCTGTGGTCTGAGCTAAAGACAGAACCTCCTACTCTGTCTGTGCTGCTCCGCTTCTCATGCAAAGCTGCTCTGTTTTATCTCGAATTGTAAATTTTTTTTTTCACTTTTAAAACTTCTTAAATTTTGAAGGTTTTATTATGTGTACCTGGAAAACAACAGGAAAATTAAGATAACTTGACCTTCAGGCTTAACATTTTTTTGAATTCTCTTTTTTATTGTTCATGTGAATATATGAATAAATTGATACAGGGTACAGAAAAAGACCTTCAAATTCAGTCTTTTGGTTTGTATTATATATGTTATTTGGAGGAGACCCCCTGCCTTCCTCCCCCCAAATAAATTCCCATTCAATTGCCTCCTTCTTTATCATTGTTGGGGGGGGAAAGTGACACAATGCCAGTGAATTTGCATAAAAAAAGTTAGTTAATATCTTCAATATAACAGCTTTAAATGGACTATGTATGTAGGTATGTTTGGATTAATTTACCACAACATTGTACATTTATGTTGAAGGCTCATTCTCAACCTTGAAAATAACAGAAAAACAGAAAAAGTTCTTATCAGAGAGTACCACAACTTTGTGTTCCTGAAGCTTCCCAGCCTTTCATGAGAGAAGGCCAGAAGATGTAGCTTTAAATGTAGGAAAGACCAGATGGAATTTTTGTCAAATTGTAAGTGAAGTTCGTCAGATCCACAGTCGCTGTGGAACTTGATGCTTAGTTCCACTTTCTATCTTTTGGTCAGTCACTTTGAGACTTCATATTTGTGCAGGGGATCAGTGAACATCAATTCACATCAATGTAGATATTGATAAGAGCTTCCAGTCATCTGGACTGAGTAGCAAATTAGGACAGAGCAGAAGAACAATTGACAACTTCAATAAGGCTGCTGTTATGATCATGATTATGGAATTTAACTGATTAAGAACTAAAACACTGAACTTCCAGTCAAAGTCAAAGCAGCAACAGAACAGTAGGGGCTGCAGCTGCATCCTCAGCTCTCTGCACTTGGTGAAGTTCCCCCAGTTCTCATCCTGCACTCTCCAACAACTGAAACAAGCTACAGTCCTAGAATTAAAAGCTAAACTATACTTACTCAAACAGTAGAAAGCTGCCAGGCAGGTGAAAAAGATCCTTGGTTTCATTTTGGTTTCTTCACTTCAACCTTCTCCTTGAAGTAAAAGCCTCTGACCCTTAGAACCTTAAAAAATTAAATGGATAAAAGAAAAAGTAATCCAAATGGAAAGGCTTCTTATTCCGTATCCTCTTACTATGTATCTTCTTTGGTAATAAGGCTAAAATGTGTGTTGTTTTTATTAAAGCATTGCTATTGTTTAGGTTCCCTGGTCCGGCGTTTGGCCCACGGGAAGCTGCTGGTCATGTCCAAAGCTACTCTGAGAATAGTGCGAGGAAGACACCTCAGCCTGGACAGAGCTCATTAGCTATTCAGCTTCATTGTTGTCAGTGAATGGACACTGATAGAGCGGCTTTCACCACCGGACGCTCCAGGTTGGTCTCCTATGAACCAATCGCAGCCGGACGGAGGGGTGGCGACTCAGCCTGGGAGGCTTGATTGATATTCATTTAAACAGAGGACTGCTGGCCAGCCGCTCTGCCCTACCCCACCCCCTGCCTGATGGGCCAGCTGTGGCCTGAGGTGGACACACTGAAGGACCACACTCACTCCGACTGACAGATTTGACTCATATAAATACATGATGTTTTCAGGTAGCCATTAACCACTATTAGGTTAAAGTGCTGTCTTTCAGCTTTGGGATGTTCAAAGGTGGTTGCTTCCATATGAAGCAAACAAAGTCCTTAAAGGATGATTCTCCACAATGTTGTCCTTAATGTAACAAGGTTGAAGGTTTGCGTACAGGTAGTGAATGGGTGATTAGTGTATCTGACTTTGATGTAAAAGACTGGGGTTTATGTCTTGTCACAGACCTTCTTTGATACAATATGTATGTACCATGTCCACTCACAGGGTTAGCAAATCAAATATTCAAGTCTATTCCAGGGAACTTGTAACATTATTAAATGGGGTCTAGGGGGTTTGGTGGGGTGGTGAAGTAGTGTGGGATCATGGGAGTTGTTGTCTTCACCACCATTGCCATCATTGCAGTCAGCTCCTCCTGGTTAGTTCAGTGGTTCAGGAGGTTTCTACCTGGAGCCCACTTATCCACAGAGGTCTCCACAACCTTCCCAGGAGTGGCCGGCCTATCTAAATTACTTCAAGAGTGCATTGACGACTCATCTAGGGGGTCACAAAATAACTCAGAACAACATCTAAAGAACTGCAGGCCTCACTCACAGTTAAGGTCAGTGTTCATGATTCAACAATAAGAAAGAGACTGGGCAAAAATGGCATCCATGGGTGAGTTGCAAGGCGAAATTCACTGCTGACCAAAAAGAACACAAAGGCTCTTCTCACATTTGCCAAAAAACATCTTGATGATCCCAAAGATTTTAGGGGGAAATATTCTGTGGACTGACAAGACAAAAGTCTCTTTTTGGAAGGTGTGCATCCCGTTTCATCTGGCGTAAAACTAATACAGCATTTCATAAAAAGAACATCATACCAATAGTCAAACATGGTGGTTGTAGTGTGATAGGCTGGGGCTGCTTTGCTGCTTCATCATCATTTAAAAACTGCATTTTGTATTTACTTGGGTTATCTTTATCTAATATTAACATTTGTTTGATGATCTGAAACATTAAAGTGTGACAAATATGCAAAAAAATAAGAAATCAGGAAGGAGGTGAATACTTTTTCACAGCACTGTGCACAACTCAACTACATATAGAACATAGTTCTAGAGTTTATAGAATGGTGGAAATTTTACAGACCATATTATCTTTGAATTCACTGCCCATTATCGCCTTCCACTGAGCCAGACCTAGTTTCACATCCAATTTAGATAACCAAATTCTCTCTTTTCTCTGAGCTACTTTCCATCTTATGTCTCTCCAGTGGCTTTGACAGAGGATACGGAAGTGTTCTACTAGTGCAGTGTGTGTTTTCATCTTTTTAATTTTTTTTATTTACCAGGGACAATGCGCA
Organism: Morone chrysops; assembly: GCA_019097615.1. NCBI lineage: Eukaryota > Metazoa > Chordata > Actinopteri > Moronidae > Morone > Morone chrysops. The sequence continues at coordinate 23,074,305 of JAGRRF010005532.1, forward strand.
TTCATCAACAGTGTAGTGTAAATGTAAATGTGCCAGAGTTATCTGATAATTTCATCCGTAGTCCTTTGACAGATTATAACAAATTAGTGCCTATAATGTATCAACAAGGAATACAAAATAATACAATACAATAGATATATATTATCTTCGGCAAAACATTATGTCTGTACTGGGTGAATCTACTAAAATGCTTGCAAACCACACTGTTTGCATATTTTCAAGTAAAAAGTTTTTAGAGGGAAATGTTTTATTTGCTATGCAACCAGGTTTAATGCTTGAAACTTTTCACATGACCTTCTGATTTTGCAGTTTGACTTTGCTAATTTCTTGTTCATTTAGAATTCAGCACAGTCACAGCATATCCTTGTCCAGTCGTTTTCAGGACGGTCTTGTATGTCTTTCCAAATATCTTTAAAGTAACTTATGTCGCCTATTTTGATACCCGTTTTATTGATTTGTCTTTCTTGTAAAGCACTTTGAGCTGCATTCTATCTTATGAATGGTGTTATATAAATAACGTTTATTATTATCATATTATTATTACCTGAGGGTGTTAAGTTGAAAAAAAAAATAAAATAAAATCAAGGAACTTTGCCATGTAATAGGTCTCACTAATACAGTCACACACTATAGGTCTTTTTTTTAGGGGTAATTTCATGTGGGAAATTTCACTTAGTAGGATCTTTGTGGATCTTGGTCAAAATATAAAGCAATCTGGTTCAGGTCAGATGTCTTTTGTTTGACATTTTTAGTTTTTTATCACATAATATTTGAAAGATTTTCTTGACTAATGGAATGATGTCAAGGTAGATGGGTAACAATTCCTGTCATTCAGTTGCCTACAGCGCTCCCACAGATATTGTTCTCTGTCCATCACAGCAACTACACTGCCTTTATGGTGGCTTCGCAGTGATTTTTTTTTTGTTGTTGTTCAGTTCTTTTAGAGCTCGAAACTGCTCTGTGCTGAGGTTTTATGAAGCTCGAACAGGTACATTAAATGTTGGCATTAAAATTACTTTTTGGTATTGAAAATAAAATTTGGCATTTAAAACAAAATCTGAACTGAAAAGTAAACATTGGCATCGCAACACGCTGGTTCCAGCAGACCTCTGCCAGACCACTATAGGGTCAGTTAAAACTTAACTTTAACCAAGTCTGGATTGATGTAAAAAACCAACAGCAAAGTTGTTGTGGTTAGAGACTTTCAGGTGAACTCCTGGAAGCTGTGCTGTATGCTGTTTGTGTGTGATCATAGCCTTGAGAGCAACTGCCCTCCGGTTCAGAGAGTCACACATAAAAACGAACAGAAAAATAAAGGATATCCTACTAGAATACTGTAATGTTACTTATGAATTTACTCTGTTGGTACAGAGCTGCCAACCTGCCTCCCTGGAAGAACCCAGAAAACTGCACTTTTATGCGAACACCAAACCAACTAACTGATATCCTAATCGCTGTTGTAGTACTGTTTAACACCAATTTAGGCAATCAAAGTTTGTCAGCTCTGACTTTTCTTGTTAACCCCTGGTTAAAATCTGAGTAGGTTCAACTCCCTTCGTAGTACCGTCCTCAGAAATTTAATAATAGAAAAAAAAAAAGAAAGAAAAGAAGCCACCCAGACCAGCCTGGATAGAGCCGCAAGATCTAGGCTTTCCCCCCTGTACCCTAAACCAACCTGAAATTAACTAAACCTAGCAAACAGGACTACCAGTCCCACCAGAACATAAATAAACAATAAAACAAACTGAAGTCAGCTCAACACAGACTGCTGCTGAGGGGTGAAATGTGGAACAGCGAGTGAGCCAAGGTTCCATGAGTTAACATGGCACACAACCTTGATCGTAGCTAAGTAAGTAAGACCTGGGCTGAGGCCAAAACACTCCAGATTCTTCCATTGATAGTCAACCATCCATCCAATGCTTTTTTTTCTTTTTTTTTCTGGTCTGGACAAATGAGACCAGTTTCAAGTACTAGAGCTGTCCAAGGGATCCCAAATGAAAGCCACATTATCTAGAATGGGCCTACCAGGCACACAGAATGCCAGATCTTGATTTATTACTTGGTCCATCACCTCTCTTAGTGTTGTTGGTGAGCACTTTGACAGGATTTTGTAGTCCAAACAGAGGGGAGACACAGGAGAGTATTTGTTTGGTCTCTTGTAGATCTCCTTTTTTCAGTAAGAGAGTTATTACTGTTTAACTGCTACTTGAGGGTGGCAACATTTTTCACTCAGCTTCATGCCCTGCTAGGCTGTGAAAGGTCTTGCAATGTCAGTGACTCCTCCAACTCAGTCCTGATTTCTTCATTGGGCGGCTGACCGGCACCCATACTGATCCTTTTTGGTATCGATCGTAATGATGCTAGAATCGATCTTCAAAAAGGAGACGTAGTATGTGGAATTAAATTTTATGATCAATCCGCCCACCCCTACTTCACTTCCTCCCAACACCTCCACTAAAACTATCTTACTTATAATTTTTTCCTTTTGAATCAAATGTCCTGTCACTAACCTAAATCAGAATGCCCTCTATCATTAAGCAGATTATCCTGCTGTTTTTAACTGTCCTCTGTCACTAGCCTGACTACACTGACTCCTTGTTTCTTCACTGTCCTGGCTATCCTGTCTCATTTCATCTGTTTCAAATCCAAAATGACTGCAGTCAGTCACGTTTTCAGCAGGGAAGTCTTATCTCTAATTTTGAAAAAGTTACGGTAAGAATAACATTTATATTGTTACTAATATTTCAGTATGAGCATTTACTGTATTGAAGCAACTTAGAATTGCTTAATATTCCGTACCTTATTTTATAGTAAAGTCATGTTTAAATTGTGTATGACATATGATACAGCCGGTATAAAAGGTAATATGTAAATCCCTTAATGGTCATCGTAGTGCCTTTCATTATGCAATCTGCATTTATGCTGACCACAATGCCATTTACACTCTCTATAGCTGGTATGTTTATGTGACTCTTTTATAGGTCACAAAGAAGGCTACTCTACCATCTTCATTTCTTCATACAGCGGTAGCGGTGTATTTGTGTGTGTCTCTGTGTATCTCTCGGACTGACTGATTGCTACATACATACATAGGCTATTTGTCTCCATCTAGTGGCTGAATGGGTTTCACTGCAGGCCGTCCGGCATTTGATAAATCTGTTGGACAGTGCTGAGCATTAACACATTTCTAGTAATAATATTACAGTAATAATGTTACTTTCCCAAGTAACTAGTATTAGTTACTAATACATTTGAGTAATATTACAGTTACCCCTCCCCAAACATAATTAGTTACAACCTTACTTTAGTTGTCACCCCCATATTTGGAATCCAACAATCTAATCACATCCGTGAATGAAAACAACCAATCAGAGCCAAGAAAAATAGATCATTGGCCCGGTAGATTCTTACAAATGCCATTAGGAGCACTAGGAGTTTTTTCTAGGATTTTTTCACAGATTATCTGTCTCATGTACTACTATCAAGATATAGTGAAAGCTTTAGCAAATATTACAAAAAGTAATTTTTATAAATACCCTTACCCACTGCAGCTTTAATGAGCAACTCTTAGAATACAGACAGAGAAGATGACATGTAAAGTGAGAGGTGCTGTGACTTTTAATTGTGTATTTTCCTCAACTGTAGTATGTAGAACTATGTATGAATGGGATGAATGATTTACTTCGGTTGGATACATTGAAAATCTAGCCGTCTCTTGCTAGTTTCTCCATTGTTACCAACCCTGTGTATGTGTTTTTATTGCCTGATGCAGCAGTTTCTTAACAAAAAACAGTTTTCTCCTATGCGGGACAATAAAGTAACATTGTCATTCGGTTTAGTGAAAGATGAGGCATGATTTACTCACAGACCTCTCTGTAGAGTGTAGAAAAAACTTTTTTATTTTATTTTGTTTGAGGCCTTTAAAGTGTTTATATTTAAAGGATCAGTGTGTAAGATTTAGTGGCATCAAGCGGTTGTAGATTGCAGCTAAATGAACAACACTTGTATCTGTATTTGAGGACGTGGGAATGAGAACGGGCTGTGAAGTGTGTAGGAGAAACTATGGTAGCCGGGAAACACTGCACAATGCAAAAGGCCCTATTCTTAGGTATTATTTTAAATGATTTACTATAATAAAAAACAAAAACCTTGAACTATTTAGGTTTTTCCCCTAGATTTACTTCCCACATGGACATTTACAGTTCTTGAGTTTGCATGACAAAATGTCAATTTGGCCTCAGAATCAGAGCAATGCATTACAACTCTAAAATCTTTGAAACACACTGCTCATTTGTATCCAGTAAGACCATTTAACTGGCTGCTGGTCTACCAATCTCACAACTTCATACAGGCTACAGACAGCCTTTTGTCCTCACCTAGTGGCTGAACCTGTCCACTGCAGGCAGTCTGGGGTCCAACACTGTAAGATTGTCATGAAACTTTGTAGACATTCATGGCCCCTAGAGGATGAATCCTAATCTAACCTAACCTCATTCATTGGTCGACATCCTAATTTTAATTGCACATAATTATTTTAATTTTAATGTATGTCTAATGTATGTTTGTATGCTACTACTGGATGCTTGATTTTCCCTCGGGATAAATAAAGTATCTATCTATCTATCTATCTATCTATCTATCTAT
>JAGRRF010005532.1:23099505-23113082 GCA_019097615.1 Morone chrysops
GTTGTTCTCTATTGTATAATCCAATAAATATCAGAAGCAACTTGTTCCAGTGAGAATAAGAATGCACTGTTTGGAGAGTTGATGTGATATGTTCGCATCACAAATTTCTGCATCTTCACATCAGGAAGTGAGTTTGGGCATGTATGGCTCAACACTTTTGGCACAGGAATCTACAACTGGTCAGATTTGCGTAAAAGTGTGATTGACAAAATTGCAAGGTGGTGCAGAATTAATGGGGATTGGTTGATTTTGCAGTACTCGCAACATCGCAACTTCCTTGTGCTGTATTCAAATCTCTGTTTTGTTCTACTTTTGTTTGACACTGCCTACTGTACAGGGTTCAAGTTATAATTTGAGTTTACACACAGCAGTCGATTACTTGCAACAACTGTATCATGTAGATTGCAATACTGGTGCAAAACGTTTTTAGTGGATAAAAAAAACCTCCCGTATAAAGTGATACAATACAAAACACAATTGTGACTGAAAAAAACTTCACTGCTACACATCAAATGTTTAGAATCCATCACTAAAAAACAATTTTATTGTCAGCAGTAACACCAAGACAGCATTGAAGTTGCACTGAACTGTGTCACACTTAAAATTCAATGAGCAACATTGTCTTGTGCTCTCCTGAGGATCTTTGTCGTAGGTCAGGTCTGAAAGAATTGCATCCTCTGTACCTACAGTACTGTAGAAAAACTTTTTCCTATATTTTGGCATTGACTTTGCACCAAAGCATCGGCTCTTGTGACATCCCTAGTCAGTGAAGTCCTCTTCTAATCCACCGGGCCTGAACAAAAGCAACCAATCAGGGCAAAGAAAAATTGTTGATTGTTCCCTGGTCATCAAATACAGATGCTGGGAATGAGACCCAACAATCAGCTATCTTCAAGCCCCCAAACCAAAGCGTCTTTCTATCTTTCTTGGCTCTGATTGGTTGTTTTTCACAGATTATCTGTCTCATGTACTACTGTCAGGCTATAATAAACATTTCAGCAGTAATGACAAAAAGGTATTTTTATTGAAGGTACCTGGGGCAGCTGTGGCTCAGAGGCAGAGCGGGTCGTCCACTAATTGGAAGGTTGTTGGTTCGATCCCCGGCTCCTCCCAGCACGTGTCGAAGTATCCTTGAGCAAGATACTGAAACCCAAATTGCTCCTGATGCTGTGCATTGGTGTGTGAATGTGTATGAATGTGTTAGTTTCTGTTTGATGGACTTTGCCTTCACTGAGTGAATGTGTGGCGAATGTGTCACGTAGTGTAAAAGCACTTTGAGTGGTCGGAAGACTAGAAAGGCGCTATACAAGTACAGGTCCATTTACCATTTACCATTTACTGCAGCTTAGCCGGGCACACAGTTTTCTTGTACAATAAGAGATTCTGGATGCGCTCACGTGGGTAAAGTGATTGAGATAATCTGTTAACTGTTAGCTCATCTGACTGCCTGCAATTACTTTGATGAGTAGAGTGGCATCATGACCAATCAAAATAATGCTTAAAACTACAAAACCCTAGTTGTAATAAACGGGAACTATCCCGTACTGTGGATTTCCTCTGATAAGGCTTTCCAGACATTTTGGTGCTAAAATGAGAGCATTAATCCCAAACAATAGTTTTACTGACAGTAAAATACTGAATGGAGCCAACTGGAAGCAAACTACCTCCTTGGGTTGAATAATGCAGGCTACAACCCCAAGACCTCCACAATAAAAGGTGATTGGCAATCCTAATTGTTCTGCTTTCATATTATTTTGGTTTCAGATGGGCCCCTGCAGTTTATCAAACCCCTCTAATTCCCCCCCTCCACCCATTTTTTTTTTGTTTTTCCTCCCCCTCTCTTTTGGAGACTCAGCTGTGGCTGGAAAATGTTCTGTTTTTCATTTCAGAGTCCCAAGACGGGAGCTATAAGTCAGACATGAACAGCAAGCCCAGGAAGGAGCGCACAGCCTTCACCAAAGAACAGATCCGGGAACTGGAGTCAGAGTTTGCACACCACAACTATTTGACAAGACTGAGACGCTACGAAATAGCTGTCAACCTCGACCTCACGGAACGACAAGTACGGTACCTGCTGAGTGACTTTGAATCATTGTGAGGGCAAAGAAACAGGAGCAGCACAATAAACAGCCATACTAGCTAATGTGCTCCAAGTCATGAAATACAATTAAAGGGGGATTAAATGGGCCATGACTTTTATTAACATCCTTTGGCATCCATTAGTACTGCAACAAAATCGACAGGTCTCACTGACAAACACTTGAGTCATAGTTGGACTCTGGAGAGTTACAGATAGCTTTTTTAAGCAGAGATCCAGAAGAAATGTCCAGGGAGGTAATAAATCACTGCTGTAATGTCCTCCTTTGTTTTGAGAACAAGGCTTTTACACTTTTAGTCTTCATAAAATGTGTGATTAGAAGAAGTACTTTGATACTCTTATTAAGTAAACTTCATATATTATCTCATCTGCTAAAAGGGAAATTTGTACTTTGAATAAAAGTAGAATGATATTAAATGCAGTAGTGCTGTTTTATTGTGAAATTATGGAAAATTCTTAACCCAGGGTCAGATCAAATGATTAATATCAGTTTGTCTGATTCCTCTGATTGTTTGTTTTTGTTCAGACATCTCATCAGTAGTTTAAACTTTAAACTGAGAATTCCAACTTTTTTTTGTGGACCTAATCCTCTTCCGTACACTACAGCAGCAACTCAGATCGAAACAATGGGCTCTACGGCTGACCAAACTCCATTGACGAAACTAGTAATTTCACCCCGGAGATATTTGTAAAACGCAATTTAACAAAGAGTGAGTGTTATTTTAGTTCAGTCTTTCCAACAATCACTGTGGTTTAGTCAAAATAAAACCTTAATTCACAGAGTCAGATATGAAAATACAATACAATGGCTGTGGCAACGTTACCTAATCCTTGGGGACAAATCTACCCATCAAAGTACATTCACTACAAGTTGCCACTGATCCTCAGATTGTTATTCTAAGTGTCTGACAACATAACAGAAAGGGTCCCTGCAATGATAGAGCTTTTGTTTCACCAGGAACAGCTTATCACTAGCACAAAAGAGCAACATCAAACAATTAATAATAATAATTGCTATAATTGTAATCTAAACGCTCTAAAAGAATCCTCAAGCACAATGACATCCATTACTTTGTGATGTTGATGTATGGCTCCTATTAAAAACTGTACAAGACTTCACAGGAGAAAAAACCCTTAGTGTTTTGACATTAGCAAACGGTTGGACATGTCATGCTAATGCTCTGAGGCTAATCGATTCCAAACCGCAGAGACTCTTTGAAATGTCAGCGTGCTCTCGGTGTCTGTGAAGTGACTTTCTGATGCTGTGTGTCACAGTCCAGATGGTTCTCTTACTGTAATGCTCACAAAGAAACATTTGTATGAAGTTAGCGGTGGTGTAGATGTAGACACAGGCACGGCCTGCTGTTGCTCATTTTGGGGGTTAAAAGTGTTTGGAAACAGTTGTGTGTGAACAGTCACCGTGAAAAGAGTCAGATGACTGCTTCGGTGTATTTCTGGAAAGTAGTTAGTGTGTCCACTGGATGTCATTTCTGCTTTCAGTGTTACTGAGCTAATATTACAGAGGTAGGATATTACAGTTTAGTATGTAGGGAAATGATGATTTAATGATGACTTCATCACTGGAATCGTGTGTGGTTATTCTTTGAATTCTAAGAATGTGATCATAATAATCATGCTTTATAGAAGAAGTTATGAATTTAAAACAAAGGATGAACTAATGTTCAGTAGTCTACTATGAAGTGGAGTGCAAGTTTTGCAAGAACTCAGTACAATGCTGACAATTTTGTAAGGCCATTGTTTCAGATTTCTGAATGTCTTTTTCCCCATCTCCCAGGTAACCACTGGTTCCAATTCATTTACATACAATATGGAAATCAGTGTGTGATAGGGGTGTAATGGTACACAAAATCCATGTTTTGGTATAGTACTAGGTAGGGATGGGGCGATATACAATATTATCACGTATTGCGATAATAAACACAATTTATCATTGTGAATGATGATTGTGAATATCCTCACATGGCTTACAGTCCTATATCGGTTTCCTGATTTATTAAGGGGACAAGAGGGAGCTCACATCTTTCCAGCTATTCTAATATCCTGATCCTGTCACCATGGCTGAAGGTTCTGCTGGCCTGTTGTATCCCCCCAAAAAAACAGTGCAACCCAGAGGTGTGGAAATAGTATAGATTCCAAAATAAAGGTTGTATCTGTGATACAATAAATATATGCTTCTTAACAATATGTAAGGTAGAGTGATTCCAGTATATTTTAGTGCCATTTTATAGTATATTTCTATGATTATCATGTATTGAATAAGATAATTGTGACATGAGATTTTCATATCATCCCATGCCTATAGGACATAACTTTTGGGGTTTGAGGGGTCATTGTTTAATGTTTTCAGTCAGCCCAGTTTCCTAGAAATGACATTTATATACGACTTTCTGTCCAATTCAGGCACTGGACCAAACGTTCTAAAAACAGCCACAGGATTAGGGTTAGGGTTCTGTCGAGGTTAGGGGTAGGGTTAGGGTTCTGTTGAATTAAGGTAGTAGCAGCTTTTTTGTTCCAATTCAGGCATTGAACATAAACATGTCGGTAAAATGGGAAAAACATTTAACTCTAATACAGTGGGGTAGATTTTGCTCAGCAGAGTTGTAGTATACCAGTATATTGTAGATGTTTTGTACAAAAACACTACTATGACTTCCTTTTCTCTGCCTCACGTTATTATTGAGCCTGGTTGGATTTGTACAGAAAGATCTTTTAAAGTGAAGCTTTATCTTAAGAATTTTCTTCCAGTGACCTAAATCCTTAGTACTCTAGCTTTACATTGTCCTGTAAATGTCTTTGTATAGGTTTGAAGCGAGTCCAGCACTTCTGTCCAACAACAACCCTGCAGTCTCAGCACCCCCACAACTACAGTGCATTTAGGGGTCTGTTGGCTAGAACCAATCAGTGTTTTGGCTCAGGCAACAGCCAGGACAACTCACCCAGGATTTAGGTCTTCCTGTCTGGAGCCAAGTCCCTCAACACTCCCCCTCACATTGGCTGCTTCTCCAAACGCCCCCAATAGTAGTCCAATAAATCTGCGCATGAGAGGATTGATTCTGGATCCTTAATGTCATTTTAAAGCCTCTTCTTCCCAACTACTGTAAAGATTTATAACTCATGTTGAATTGGGTTGTTTTTTTTGACAGAGTATTTCTGTCATTAAATACATCCTCTTCACATGGCCTTTTCATGACCAAAAACTTAAAGCTGCAAAAAGCAATATACTGACAATTGTTTTGGTTTTACTACCCACAATTTTACTGCTTTGGTTCACTCTTACTTCTTTACTCAACCTTGTTTCCAGCAGCAAGCAGCTGTTTTTAGCAAAAAAAGCTCTGATAAACCCACTGTACACTGCCTTCCCAACACCAAATAGCTAAAAGACAAAGTTGGTGTGTAGTTGGTGGAAATAGTTGGGCAATAAGAAGCTTAAAGGTCCACTGTGTAACATTTAGGATGATTTAATGTCAGAAATAGAATACAATATTCATAAGTATCTTTTCATTAGTCTATAATCACCTGAAAATAAAAATTGTTGTTTGTTTGTTACCATAGAATAAATCATTTTTTTCTACAGAGGGAGAGGGACCTTTCACGAGTTTCGCCTTCATGCTTGGAATGCAAGGGTGAGGGCGTTGTAATCTTAGCAACTATACTGCAAGATACCTCTAAATGCTACATACTGGACCTTTAAGAAACCATCTAAAGTATATGTTAGCAACAGGACATCAGTCCTGTAATCTCTCTCCTGTTAGCTGTTACCTCTGGCCTTAATGTTTTTAATTTAAAATGTGCATAAAAAGAGGTATAAGGAAATACACTTTGGTGTACCCTAAAAACACATCCACAATACAATGACCTGCTACTGTTGATCTATAGTTAGTATAGTATAGTATCTGTAGTCTGATGAGCTAGCTTCTCTTCATTTTTGAAAATATGATTTTATTATTTACTATTTATTACTAAATCATTAATTCAACGATATTAGTCATAGGCCAGTGTAAGCTGAGTTGAGGCCTGCGGATGTTGTTGCAGTTCCTTATCTAAATGCCTCTTTAAAACTACAGCACAGGTGGGTTTTTGGGGTAGCACCAAGCTGTTTACGAGAAAATGAGTGTTTACTCTGTAAACGTAACTCCCAGAGACGGTGTGGTAGGCCACCATGCAGCACTACCTAAAGAAATACTAGGCTACAGGATAAGACCGCTGGGAGAGCAAATTGCCCAGGGATGGACAGGAGGGGAGTTAAAAGGTGTGTGTTTGTCTGTTAATATGAGTGAGGGGTGGTACAGATTGGTGCTGTAAGAACGAGGGAGAGGGTGGTGTAGGGAGCAGTGAGAGTATAAGGAGGTGGGACTGGACAAGAAGTTCAGAAGAGGAATTGGGGGTGTATCTTATTGGTCCAAATTGGATGTCCCCGTTTTAGGCAGCCGCTTATTCATCACTATGAGAGACACAGATACTAAATAAGCTGTGGAGTCAAGAAAGGACGGGCCAGCAGGCCACTGTGACTCATGCATCAGCACATATCTGCCTATGTGGAAATACAGTACGAAGCCTTGATACTAACCGCTACACCACACCACTCATCTAATCACTGGCTCCCACCAGTATACTCACACTCAGAGGAGAATAAAAATTAGCCAAGATGTCAGCCAGCTGCACTCCTGCATGGGTATACACTTGAGAAGACACATTATTTCTGCACAGTGCTGCATTTGGAGTTGGTGTGAGATTAGATATGAAAATGTGGGAGAAAGGAGCTCCAGTTTTTAAGGGTGTGGATAGGATTTGTCATAATATTTTTTATTCTTGCATGTGTGTGCAAGGGTAATGAGTTGGACAGTGTGAGTAAAGGATTGTGTTCCTGTATGTACTTTGCCATTACATCATCAAATCAGGCAAACAATTGTGTTATGTCACTGATGATTAACAGTTGGCATTTATCTATAAATCTATGTGTTAAACTTCATTTTCAAGATTACTGTGTACTGTGTAAGCCATAGGCTGATAAAGTTCTACCACCAGGGGCACAATATAAAGGTCAGTTTAAGGTCCCTGAGGGGTTTCTACACAACATGTGAAAGCAGTAGTCTTCTTTGGGTGTGGAAGAGTTTTGCTAAGCCTGAGAAAATATCGTTTGTCTACAGAGCAAAACACTAGCTAACTAGCTAGCTAATCCACATTACTTGTAAGCTAGTTAATTATTCAAAATGTGGGCATCTTCAGAACTACAGCACCTTATCATAATGCTGTTTGTCACACATTTTACCTGCATATTACACATGACCATATTTTGATAAGATTTTAATGAACTGTGCAGCCTCAGAACAATGTCTTACTGCTTTGTGTTTCCTCTCAGGTGAAGGTGTGGTTCCAGAACAGGAGAATGAAGTGGAAGCGTGTGAAGGGAGGCCAGCAGGGGGCAGCAGCTCGGGAGAAAGAACTGGTCAATGTGAAAAAAGGGACATTACTGCCGTCTGAGTTCTCAGAGATAGTAGGACTGCAGCGCTCTGCCAGCTCGCCAAGGCCGGCGACCGAAGAGGACAGCCACGACAGTGACCAGAGCTCAGAGCAGCCTCACCTATGACCTTCCTTGGTGTTATTGGACAGGACAGAAATTAAGGAAACATTGGTGGAAGATTAAAAAAAAACATGTATACGCCTTGCTGTGAGCAGAGCCTCCCAACAGACATTAAAACGAGACTCAGAGAACATTCCAGCGACGCTTGGTGTTGATGAAAGGGCTTGGATTTTGCACTGTCGAGGACTTGTTTCAGTCAATTTCTACTGTACTTCTTTGAGCAATCAGTACAACAAACATTTTGTTGTGTGTACAATGGCAGTCTATTGTACACACAACAACTGAAAGCACTCATGCTTTTGAATTCTAATAATTTATCAAAGAGGTCCCAAGACTGTAACCACCATAAAACCAAACTGCTTAGTTTTTGCATTGTAAAATAATGTAACTGGTAAACATGTGTTTATCCTTTTTTTTGCTTCTTGCTCCCTCTGAAAGTTTACATGCTTTTTACTTGCAAAGATCTGGATTTCCAGTGCAAATAAATCCGAAAAACTGAAATGTCTTGGTGGCAATTTCTCAGCATGCATACACTCATCGGCAGAAAACCATTAGACGGGGCAGACTGGGACCCCTAACAGCTACAGATTTACGATGATGTTTGGATAAAAAACTGAAAATTGTAACTAATTTTAACATTATATTTCAACATTTTATAATAAAAATGTTAACATGCAAATGACCAGGAATATAAATATAAAGAGCATAAAATTATCAAATTCAAATAAAGCTCCTCACCTGAGTAAATTGATGTCAGGATGTCGGTGAAAGCAAAGTACTGTAAGTTATTTCAGCCATGGATATTAGTAACTCCCCTTCATTAAAAGTTGTCATGTTCTTAAACATGAAATGTTTTACGCTATAACAAGATAAATAGTATAAGTAATGTTATAACATGAAAAGTTGCTTGATATAACAAGATGTTTGTCACATCTTAACAAGATATTTTCACATTTCAAAATACAAACTTATCACATTATAGCAAGAAACTTTTTGTGACAACAAAATATGGTTTCTCTTGTTATAACCAATTTTAATATATATAAAAATATCCAATCTTTTTGCATCATAAGTTTTGAATGCAGGACTTTTTGAGTTTGTTCGTAATAGTTTTACTTCTAATATGACTGTCTATACCAACATTCTCAGGGGTGAAAAAGGGTGAAAATGAGGCACAATCGAGGTCCCATGCCAGAGTTTGTCTAGAAACCCCAAAATCAATAAATCTGCCTCTGGATCCACTTCCATGAGAAGATGTTCACTTGATTGATGGGTGTATTTTTGTGTCGTCTCCACTGTGTGAGTGTGCATTCTAATTCATGTAGCAGTATCTTGGCCATGAAAGCTGCAGCATGTAGCTTGTAAAAGCAGCTGGTGATCCACTCACTTATTCAGCTCAGGCCTTCAGCTGCTCTGCGGCTTTCACTTCCCTCAGACGCATCTCAGAGCTGACTTGTGGTCAAATGTCGTACGCAGTGTTTTCTCTCTGTGCATGTGTTTCATTACTGTGTCATTGTTTGATAGAAGCAGTACACGACACGGCTGCCTGCATGGGAATAAAAGGGAAATGAATAAGAGATGTTCATTCATGCGGGCTACCTATATTTCAGAGCTAACTCACAATCATGTCTTTAATCAAGTCCAACCGAAAAACAAAAGTCAAAACTGATATCACAGTGATTTAAGTCTCAAAGCCTCTGAGTGGGGGTGTTTAATGTACCACTGAGCCAGCAGGGGCACCTGCACTGGTAACTGTACAAGCAGACAATAGTTAATATGGCTGTCAACGATTTTCCTAGTCAATTAGTAGTCATTAAATAAAGTCAACAGTCAACTAATCGTTGCACATTTATGATATTTATTTTATTATTTAAATATACTGTATTTATTTTTACAGCCACCTGTTATATGATAACAGAAAAAGTGATTTTGATGTGTCAGAACAGCCAGTAAGGAGACTGAACATTTAGTTTATTTATTTCAACACAGTATAACATCTCACAAGTCTTGTTGTTCAAAACACAGAATAAAAAACTTCCAACTTCACTGAAAAAAATAATGGCGTAAATACGGACTTATCAATACAATGGATGATGTATAACGTTTCAAAATTCAAGTTTCTTACAAATTAACTCGAGTCAGAGTCCTGGTCTGAGCCGCTGTGAATCAGCTGACCTGCATCTTTTCTGTTGCTCTATCCGGCCCTGCTCCTTGGCAGAATTCCCTACTGGATCCCCTGCTCCTACACTAGTAGTGTTTAAACTCCCCCTTCAAGCTCCCAGTCCAGGCAGAGTCAGCTAATAGGACTGTTAACTAGCTAGTGGCAGCAGCTAGTACAGTGAGAAAAGTTCTGTGTTGCAACAGTCCTGATAATTTCATCCCAGTGAGAAGGCGCAGCTCATGAATGAATATGACGTTGCTCTTGTTTTTCTGTGACTATCTGAAAAGTCCTTCTCAGCAATTAATGGTTAAGATGACTAATAAGGGGTAGCCATAATCATCAGACAATGTTTTTTGACAGTGATCTGAGCAGGATAAAGGGATTCCTTTGAAAGTAACCATGCCATCTTTTCCATCACCAAAATTTAGCCCAACTTTGGAGCGTTATTTAGCCCCCTTTCCAATAAGCTGGTACCCACCATAAATATAGAAACTTTTGCTGTGTTACAAGAGGCACAGCCTCCGTTTGCTGCAGACGGACAACACCGTCCTCACAGCATGGGAAAAACACAGACGGAATAGCAGGATGGGAAAACAAAACTTGCATACGCAGATGATATGTTGCTATGGTGATGATGTTTTATTTACAAAGAATGAATTAAATATTATTATTTGGCGAAGATTACTTTATGTGATTTATTCATTATAAGCTAGTGTTTTAGATTGCCCGTGTTTTCTCCTTGTGTGAGGGAGCCATGTAAGTTATGTTTTAACTTCGTTATTGTTGCCAGTATTCTCTGCCAGACTCACCAAAGTTTACCATCCTGCTCTCATCCACTAACAAGACCTCCGTTTTACTGTCTAGCGTTTACCTGAATGTGAATGCAGCATAAGACTCTTCTCTTCAACCAACTAGTCTACTTGATGATTAGGGCACAGCCCTAATTGTAACAGAGATGCATATATGTTTACATATGTATATCATATATATCATACAAAAACAAGACACTTAAAATGACATGTGAAAATGGGATCTGAGTGTGCTGCAATAAGACGATTCCCTTTATCTGCCATCATACAGCATCTTGGATTTCAGGACATCGTCTTAAACGGTCTGCTGAGAAAAGTTGCTTAGATCCAGATGAAGACTAGTTACGCTCCTTTTATATTTCCATCTGACTGATGATCCAGGTTTGTGTTTTCACTGAGAGGAGGATAAAAAGCTGGTTTGCTGTGGAATGCATCTGGCCAGTGTCACGCCTGATCTTGGACGAACCTCGTACCTTGACCCCTGAGGGAGCAGCTTTTCTTCAGCAGGAAGGGTCATGTTGTCATTACGGTCTGCCATGCCAAGATCAACACAGCCAGCTGAAGACTTTCCCTCACTCGACTGGAGTGCTTGCTTTGCTTTCCTAACTAAATGATTTAGTAGGATTTATAGCACTGCACTGGTGTTGATAGGTAGTGCGCACTGAGGTAGGATTCTTCAAACTTTTGTGAATGTTTCAACAAATCTGGAACTGCAAGGGCGAGAAATTTGATCTTTTATGAGAGCAAAAAAAGAAAAAAAAGAGATATTGAAATCCGTCTCACTTTTTCCTCAGTGACTCAGACACTTTTGAGAAAAGCTCTGACCATGGATGTGCCTGTGCTGGATTTCTCACAGTTTGTACAGATACTTTGGGATATTTCCATGCTGTTCATCTGGGAAATATTAAAATCGGCCATCGGTGAAAGAAGCACAGCTAACTGCTACATGTTTATTCAAATAATGAGCAAAGCTGGGAGAGCAGCAATGTTGAAATCTTTTATTGCAGATGGGATCTCAGTGTCTTTTTGTTGGAGAGAAAAATGAATCCAAATACAAATCACCATAGAAACTGAGAGGGAACAGTCCAATGTCATTCCGATGTATATTTGTTCAGTCCTCATTAAATGTGTGTAATAATGTGATGGTAACCTTTGTAAGTCTAATACCATGGTGTGACAGTGGAAATAGGGATCTGGGGCCAAAGAATTTTCTCGTGCTCAGGAAGTTGTTCAGATTCTGCAGATTATGGCTGAATGAGACTGAATGACGAAACACAGGAAACCACAAGCCCTCCAATAAACTGGCAGGGGACCCTGACTGACAGCTGTTTTACCCATTTAGAGCTTCAGTTGTTGGACTGAGATCCACTTTGACTATTTGTGGTACAAGGGAATTGGCTGCCTGGACTAAGAAATGAAGGTGCACTAACAAAAAATGACTTCACACCTAGAAAACTCAAATACTGAGGCGTGTTTTATACTGAACAAGTGTTCATTTCGGGGATGAAAACTGCAATGGAGTGCTGCACTATACATATAAATGAATGTCCATTACATTCAAGCCAAACAACTTCACACAATGCTGATTAAGCATATCAGCCCGCTGCTGGGTAAATCTCTCTGTATTTCAAAATTCAAAGTTATTTTGTCATTTACAATGCAAGGTTGTAGAATGAAATTTAGATATACAGCAGGTAAAATAAGTATTGTACGGAAGCCGAGAACGGCCATGGATTTTTTTTTTATGCACTTTTATATCGTGATAACGACTTATTATCTCGTTCTCTCGATATAACAAAGATCGTTTTCTCGTGATAACTAATTAAATAATAATGTGTTTGTCTTAATTTCAACCTGCTGCCACAACGGCTTCCAGTCAAGTAAACAAACCAACGTAAAGTGTAATTTACCGGCAGGCTACAGCTACAGCCAGTGGCAACGGAAGCTGTTTGTGGCAGCTCTCGTACCAAAGTTTGTTTTCTCGAGATAAGGGAATGAATTACTTCCTTATCTCGACATAACAAAGATCGTTTTCTTGTGGCAGTGCATTAGTTTGAAGTCAAGACGAACACATTATTAATTAATTTCATTATCACAAGAAAACGATCTTTGTTATGTCAAGATAACAAAATAATTAATTTGTTATCTCGAGAAAACAAACTTTGTTATCTCGAGATAACAAATTAATAAGTCACAACAGTGCATAAAAAATAAAAATAATCCATGGCCGTTCTCGGCTTCCGTAGTATTGAACACGTCACCATTTTTCTCAGTAAATATATTTCTAAAGGTGCTATTGTCATGAATTTTCACCAGATGTCGATAACAACCCATGCAATCCACACAGGCAAAGAAACCAAAATAAATATTATTATTATTATTATTATTATTATTATTATTATTATTATTATAGAAGTTATGTGTGATAAAATGAAATGACACAGGGATTTAGCTTTTTTTTGTATTTAGCGCTTACTGAAATTTACTGTACGGAGAAACTAGTTGCATGCATTGCTCAGGTGTGATTTTGGCCCATTCTTTCGCACAACAGTCTTCTTGAAGTTTCCATGGGCCTCTTCTATGAACTCTGATCTTTAGTTCTTTCCATAGATTTTCTATTGGATTCAAGTCAGGTGATTGGCTGGGCTATTCTAGCAACTTTATTTTCTTTCTCTGAAACCAATTGAGAGTTTCCTTGGCTGTGTGTTTGGGATCATTGTCTTGCTGAAATGTCCTCCCTCGTTTCATCTTCATCATCCTGGTAGATGTCATCAGATTTTTATCAAGAATGTCTTGGTAAATTTTTCCAATTATCCTTCCTTCAATTATATAAAGTTTGGCAGTTCCGTATGCTGAAAAACAGCCCCACACCATGATGTTCCCACCTCCAAACTTCACTGTTGGTAT
>JAGRRF010005532.1:23164071-23177529 GCA_019097615.1 Morone chrysops
TGGGCCTGGTTACAACAATAATGACAGGCAAAGGTTGTTTTTTTTAGTAACTTTTATTGTTTGTTTCTTTATATATTTTGTTTGATTTAGCATGTATAAAGTGTAATTATTTCAATACGTATCTTACCTGACGCCGAAAGCCGTTGTGTGGGAGGGTGCCCTACAGCCCTTTGCTGCATGTCATCCCCTCTCTCTGCCCCCCTTTCCTCTCTATCTTCAGCTGTCACTATCAATAAAAGGCAATAAAAGCCCCACAAAATACTTTAAAAAAAGAAATTAACATGCTGGACTATTTCACAGTATTGTAGCTAACTGCATAGGGATCTATGTCCAGGGCAACTTGCTAACCAAGTCTGATTATATGTTAAAATCACAAACATTACTTATTCATCATTGTTCTATAGAATCAAAACAGCTTTTATTTGCCCTTATATACATCTGTTTTGATTGTGTTTACTGGATCTCTACAGTGGAGTGTAAAAGTCCAGTGTGTAGTATTTAGTGGCATCTTCCGGTGCTAATTGCAATGCCCTCGTCTCATCCTCTGGTTCAACATGGCGGACTCCATAGAAGAGGAACCGAAAACAACAATTCTTATTTTCAGGTGATTATACACTAATGAAAACATACCTATGAATGTTATATTCCTGCCAGTTGATCCTTATTGATCTTTAATAATGACCATAGTTAAAAAGACAGAAGTTTAAGTAGTTGGTGCCACCAGCTGAAGTTACAATATGAAATAGAGAATGTAGGAAAAGTGTGTGTCAAAAAGTGTTAAGTGAGAGAATAGCAATGAACTAGCCCCAAAGGTGTACAGATACTGTAGAGTAAATCAATTAAAAAACCCATACCATTCCCATGGCTGGTTTGTGGGAGCATGATGACTGACACCGTCCATTTGATTTACTGACCCACCTGCCGCTGATCAAATTTATGATGTGCTTTCATTGAGTGCAGTGGTTGCCTCTCATGAATAATAAGTACCTCTTCCAACTCAATGGTGAATCTTGGGCTTGAATATCATGCAAGGTCAAACTGACTGCCACACCCATCATTTGCTTTTTTCCCCACACTTTTTGGATATCCTTTTTAACATGTTATTTCTCACTAACACAGGAAGATACACAATTAATCAACGTTAAAAACTCCCCCAAGGGAAAAAATGGAAGAAACCTTGGATTATGTAGAAATTGAGGATTATAAAATGTGAAGAATGTGGATTCAGGAGGCTGATCAACAACTCCAGGTGTCCCCAAACAGCAAAACTCACACAGCTTGGAGGGTTACAGAAATGCATTAGAGTTTACAGGTTTATTCTCATCAACAGGACAAACATGGACTACAGGGTAAAGAGATTCATTCAGACTGAGACTGACCCACTGAAAGGGTAATGATATCAGGTGCTAATACTAATCTGTGAATAAGCACTAATTGAAATCAACAAATGAGTTTAAAGTTTGGATTTAAAGGCCTCAACAGAGTCATATTGTCTGATGTCAACAGGGAGGTGGAGCACAACGTCTTTTTGACACTGGGGATACATAGGATCACAGTATTGAGAGAGCATAGAGCAAAGGATGAGACATAAGGTTTAATGAGATCAGAGATAAGAAGGGGCCAGCCCATTTACCATTTTGTAAGTAATTAGACGCACCTTAAAGTCTCATCTGACATGAACAGGGAGCCAATGAAGTAAAGTTAAAGTTTGTGTAATATAGGAATGCACGATAATTATCGGGACAGATAAATTATTGGCCATTGTTAACAATGTTGGGGGTATCAGGTAGATTTGGTTAGAACAGAGCTATGGAATACTGAAAATTATTTTTAAAATACAAAATTATCCGTATTAGCCATGAGAAGCAGGTAATCATCTATTATCATATCGGCTGAAATTATCATTTCATTCATTTCATTCATTATCTTTCAAAAAAATTTAATTAAAATGATAAGTAATAATAGATTATCACAGCATTATTACGACCCTGTCAAGAAAGAAAGTCTAGCGCAACTTCTGGTTTCACACTGTCACTGAGCATGTAAGGGGACCGCTTATGCAGACAATAAGCAGACAAATATCCAGACAAATTTAAGTGTAGCAATTTTAAAGTAAAATTCAGTTACTAATATGGCGGCCTCCAATCCAAGTGTGTGACTCCTGTTGAAGCTGCTTGTACAAGATATTGTACATCTCAAACCCTGCAACAACTGGGTGGGAAACTTAGGAATTAGCTAGATACAGAGATACAGAAGACAATATCATCTGCATACATAAAAATCTGCTACATGACTCTGGTAAATACTAAAAATGCAAAAATGAATAGGACCAAGGACAGAACCCTGTGGAATCCCCTGTTTTACTCCCAAAGGAAATGTATTTATTTATTATTGTTGAGGATAATACTGTTTACAGTTACAAACATGAGACAAATTTAAAGTTTTTTCAGAGAAGTTGGATTTGAAGGAGAATATTCTGGTTCAGTGGGTAAAACCCAAAAACACCTCCACCTGCCCAATCTAGCTGCCTACTTCGATCGGAGTGCAGAACAGCTTCACTGAGCCCTTTGAAAAGGGGATGAGAAAAGAGTGGGAGGGAGGGTTAGAGAGGGTGGGTGTGTGTGCGTGTGTCTGTGTGACTAAGGGAGAGAGAGAGAGAGACAGAGAGAGAGAGGGAGGCGCTGCATCAACCGGCATACAGCAGCAGCAGCGGCAGCAGCAGGCTGGGCTTAGGGATCTATTGTTCCCTGTTTTATTATTGTCAGACCTTGTTCTCTCTCATTAAGGATCCAAGAGAGAAAGAGAAACGGAAAGGACAAGGAGCGCGAGAGGAGACCTCAGCCCCATTCGCCCAGGATTACTTCTTCTTGGATGCACTGGTGTGGACAAAGCACAAGCAGAAAACACACACACTTCAGTTCAGTTCTCTACCTCGTGGTCAGGCTTGCTTTTTTCCCCTCCTCACTGCATTGGGAACTACAGTTCTTGCCGTGCAGGGGCCATGGGGCTGGCCGGCAGAGCCATGGGGACGCTGGGGGTCTCAAGAGTCTCTCTGTGGAGGATAGCACTGCTCTTTCTTTCCATCTGGGAACTGGATGCACAAACCGCAGCGGAAACTAAACCCCTATACATCTGGCAAACAGGTATGGTCCACCCGCTCTAGTGTTTAGCCACTTCTCCCCTGGGGTTCAGAGGGGGGCTGGGGAGATGATAAGAGATGCTGAGTGGCAGTATGGATGTCCCATCCACTACTACTCTTGCAGTATTGATGAAACATTAATACGTACATATTTGTGTATATAGCAGAGTGCAGGAAAGCTGGTGAACTTGCTCAAAGTGTTCTGCTTTGTGGTTTAGATTTACTTGCATTGATTTTATTGTATCATTTATCATATCATTTTATGATTTCATGAAATCATTTAAATTCAAAAGTTTCTTCCCTGAGCCTCTGTCCCTGCAGTAATGCACGTGGCAGAGGTGCATTGGAGCCATCTTGCTACTGTATAGTGTGGTAACATATTTACTGCAGTCCCTGATGTGAATGTCTCTTTGCCCCCAGACTGGGGGTTATAGGAGCGGGGCTGTGCTGGCTGTCTTTTGGCTGCGCCTCCCCCGTTCTGGGCTGAGGCAGCTGGGACTCCTCGGCTGCCTCGCATTGCTATTGGACTCATTTATCACAGTTTGACGTGTGTGCAATTGATGAAACGGTGTGTGCACTGTAGCTGCATGTGGCTCTTTTACTCTGAGGGTGGGGAGGAACACAAGCAAGCCGCAAAGGAGACGGCAAGTGATCTCTTATTTTTGTGCTGATGCAGGTGTTTGATTTATTAAAAAGTAACCCAACGGTGGATGTTGAGATGAGTTAAACCAGTGTGATGCGAGTACAGTAGCTTTACAGTGTAGGCAGCGGCGCAGTACAATACAAGGCTCCCAGTTGCTGCTGTTTTTGGGTGGTGCCTCTCACCGGTGGAGGCTCATTTTACACGAGAGATCGACACATGGTCATATTGATGCATGGTCCAGCGAGCAGAGTGAAGGAGTGGGAGGAGGAGGGTGGAGGACGAGTGATGGGAGCAGTAGTAGGGGGATGGAACCCCCCTGACCCATCAGGACAGGAGTGCCCTTTGGATGCAGTTGGAGATCAATGTTCTCTTTCACAACTGTCTAATCTCTCTCTGTTTCGCTGGATCAATGAACTGGTTTCACTGGGATCCTGCAACCCCCCCACCAGTAGGAGCTGATCAATGGGTATAGTCCTGGCAATGCAACTCAGCCGGTATGGGATCAATGCTGGCTTTGGGTGGAGTCTAAAGTGTAATCTATACTTGTTAATAATCTGTGTTTGTTGGATACAAATGCCTAATGCTTTTTTAGTCCAACTGAAATTCTAATTAATGTTCTCTAAGAAATCAACACTTATCATTGGTTTGTTTTGAGTTAGGTACTTACTTCATCAAAATACCAGATTTATTTCTCTGCAGAGATAACGTTGGTGTTGTCCAGAGGGCTTGAATCTTTGGTACCGTTGAGAATGTCAGTGCCATAATTTTTTGTTAAATATTTGTGTGGTAAGGCACTAAAAACATCATTTGATAGCACTTTAATTCAAACAAGCTAACAACAAAAAAAGCTAATTTAAAAGTGGACTGTCCATTAAATCATTGCTGCCGTTTTTTACAGTCTTACAGTCTGATCAAATGCTATCGCCACGTCATCAATGCCAGTGACTCAGCAGGTGTTTAAAAACATTCACGAGAGTAATGTCTCATACAATCAGCATTACAGCTGCAGTAGGTAACTTTTATAAAGAAAAAGTTCTTTACAATATTGCTGAAATGTTCAGTGTTCTAACAGTAGTACATGAGACAGAAAATCTGTGAAAAAACTCTGGTTCTTCTGGCTCCTCCTAGTGCTTTTTTTAAAATAGAAAATGCCTACTGCAGCTTAAACGTTAGCAAACCTGTCTAGCTTTCACTTTCTGAATGCAATACAAACCCAAATTTTGGAAGCTGTAAAGGGGCAGAAAGCTTAGATTGGTAAAGAAGGACAGCCAAACTATGTAGAATTGTATCAACCTTTTATAAGGAATATTGTGAAGGCTATATGTTTTTCAGCAGGGCGTCACCTTGCAATGTCATCACTCAACCACTGCCATGGGAAACACCCATACAGAGGGTTGAGGTTTACTCAGATATGTCTAAAAACAATTTTATAATAATAATTATACACAAACTTTAAAGACATCTACAATTAGATTTGTTTCACACTGATTTCAAACTTAATATGACTAAATATAAACCTAATATATATAATATCAGTCACTTAAGCCTGGCATGCTGTTGTATTTTCTTTACACATTTTAAATTTGTTAACTGTCCAGCAGTGGTTAAGTTAATTATTTTTCATTTAAATTCAGGAACACGCTTGTATTTCTTGGCAGGAAAATAGCAAAATTACAAAGGAATTCAATCTCTGTTTCCCTTTTTTCACTCCTGTGGGAGCAAAATTTAGCAGAAGAGGGGAAACTGAGAGCTAGCTGGCTGTGGAAGCATTCGGTGCCAAAACCTACATTTCTAATTAATTTAAAACTGTGTCACAGATTACCAGGCGCCTCAATCCAAAAAACTTTTCAAATAGGTCAAACTTTCTTTACATTCTTTGTTGCTATACCATAAATTCAGATTTATTTATTTTTTGATTGTTGTCCTCACATTTATTATTGTTTACGAGCTTCATTGTTCACACCCAGTGCAAAGGAATGGAAATCCTATGGCATTATGTGCTGTACCTCCCACCGTGTTAAGGCAGGGAGGAGATTAAGGGTAGAGCAACCAAAGCAGATTGGCCAGACAAAGTTAACCTAGATACGGTATAGACATGTTTATATGTGTGTCTCCCGATGGCTTAAGTGCATTGGCACTTGGCTCCCTGATGCTAGTTTGGCCCGCTGACAGGGCCGTGGCACCGATGCTGGGATGAATGGCGGCAAACCAGTTTTGCACGTTGGTGTGTCTTTCATGTGACATTTTTAGTAAGAGCCTGCCTTCCTCTTGGAGGCTCTGATCCTTCCCTGTGTGATCAACAAAACAATGCAGGAAGCCTTTTACACCTCAGCACCTCTTGTCTAGGAGGGAGGGGGCAGGAGAAAAGAGCTTGTCTGTTTAAATCTTGAAAAAGTGGATTTTATAGTGGAGTGTACTATATACTTCTATGGTGACAAATGGGCTTAATCCACACCTCTGGTGCAGATGGGTGGCTGAAATTAGCCACAGGAGTAATATGGGGGGGGGGTGGGTTCTCAAGAGACTGCTGTTCCCAGCTATATGAGCGGAAGTGCCAAGACTATGATTTCACTAAATGCACTATGGTAATATTAGTATTTAATGCACTTAATCATCCCCTGTGGACCACTACAAAGGCTGATGTGTAACCAGGCCAAAAACTGCTAAATGAGATGAGTCATTGTGTGTCACACTACTCCCCTACACTACCTGCATATGTATGGAATTCTGTTGCAGTGTGTGTTCTGGCACTGTGTGTGATGTCTTTTGGCAGATGACTTGTTTATATTGTCTCAGTCTCAAGCCATGCACAGAAGGTGGAGATTTAGAGTCCTGAGTTTGCATGTTGTTCTCTCGGTTTTCTCTCACCCAGCCTTCTTCAAAAGATCCTCTTACAGTCTGATGTGGGGTTTCAACATAGTTCTGCTTTATTCAATCATCAAGAATCTATGAATATGAAACAAATGGGACACCAGATGTTTTCTGCTTCACTAAAAAGTCCACTTGTGCTGTTCCATCAGTGAGGCCGATGCGATACGCATTGCCAACAAATCGATACATTGAAGATGCGTATGAAGTAAAACCATTATTATACTGGACTAGTTAAGATAAGTTGTCAAAATAAGTTAGAAATGTGTTTGTTTATTTAATTCTACTTGAGGTGAGGTGGTTCCTCTGTTGGCTCTGTGTTTTTGGGAGGTTACAGCCATTGTGACGAATGTGTCAGAAAGAGAGAGAGAAAGAGAGGGAGAAAAGTGTGAAACTGAAACTCAATTTGATTTAGACATCACTAATAATTCAATTAAACTCACCACTCAAGTAGAAATTTGGACACATTCATAACTAATCTGTCATAGTGTGAACAATCGACACCAGCAACTGGCGGAGGGTGAGTCTTTTCTCTGTTTTTATCTCATCCCTCCTTTTTTTGTGGCTGACACAATGGAGAAATACTCCATGGAGGTATGTGGTTGGGAAGAGCAGAGAGTAGATACTCGGTAGATACTGAGTTTCAAAAATTGAAGGGAATGCACATTTACACATTTGTTTCAGCGCCTGCTTATAAATTTCATCTCACTAATGAGCAGACATTGAAACATTGCTAAGAATGTATCTAAACCAGTCAGACAGGTTGTAAACAAACCCTTAGACAAACCTTTTGGAAAGAAATGATAAAGGCGAGCTGTCTAATTATGACCTGAACTAACCAACCACTCATCTCTTGCACTCTATATTGTCAATATTTCTAAGGTTTTGGATGAATAGCATTCAGAAATAAAATCTGCTAAATCACAGTGGTTGAATAACTACTTCCAGGGTGCACTTGTTGGTCTTTTTAATGCAGCAAGCAACCGGCGGACACCATGGGGCTGGACACTTCCTGGTACAATGCAGGACAACAAAGGTCTCTGCAGAGCTGAACAAACCAGCGCAATGACTGATGGTAATTAGCAGGGCAGCTCGCCTGTCCAGACCCAGTCATCTTCAGAAGACCCAATGAATGGAGGCTATTTAGGCCTGTATAAACCACACACACGCACAGAAAACAACACAGTGTCTCTGTATTGTCCTCACAAAGCGTGCAGCTCTGTTCGGGCCCTGTGCCGCAGATGCTCATGCCCACAAAGACTTCACCTCAAGTCACATGGCCCTGCTCTTTGTTCTTCCTCCAATGTCCCCATATAATCACCCCGCCACCTCCCACCCCAACACACACTCCGCCCACACCACCACCACCCTCTCCCTCTCTCAAGGTGACCTTTAACCTCAGAGCCGAGAAGGGTCTCGTGAGGGTATCCACAGTAAAAAGAAGGCGGGGGTGGACTGTGAAATACAGCAGCTTCACCAGATCAAGTGTCAAGTGCTTAATTCAGCCATTTACACCAGCAAATTTAATAAGCTCCAGGTGAAGTGGAGGTCGCCTGATTTAAGGTTGATACAGTGATACCAATACTCATATCTTTTCATTAAAGATGACAGTAATTTGTATCTTTAAAGCTTTGCAAGGTTAATGTGAAAGTGGTGAAAATAGTGATTTAATGCATATTTTTGGGGAAAAAAAGCCTCATATCTCTGCACCCAGTACAGAGCTGGGTCCAGGATACGTATGGCCAACCTTAGCATCCAGACTGAAAGCAAGAGAAGCTGCTAGCTTAAATCAAAAGAGCATCAAATAAAAAGCAGTTACGGTTCACTTTAGAATGGGAACATATTGTGAGTTAGAAAGACTTCATTCAGAGTTGTTTGAACATTATTAACACTTGTAGTGTTGTTACATAAGAATAGACCAGTTAAGTGCAAATTATTGTGGTACCTTATAAGGTCGATACTGAACAAAGCATATTAGAATCACAATTCATCTACAACAACTTCCTAACTTACTATCAATAAGCAATGATCAGGAAGTTGTTCAGGGAAAACCTTAGTTAAAGCTGCAGTAAGTAACTTTTAAAAAAATACCTTTTTGTCATTAGTGCTGAAATTTTCAGTGTGTTCTGTAGTACATGAGGAAAAATCTGTGAAGAAATTAGGTTCCTCCAAGTGCTCCTAATGGCATTTGCTAGAATCCACCGGGCCTGAACGAAAACAACCAATCAGAGCCGAGAAAGACAGTTTGGGTTGGAAGCCTGAATATACTTGGCTGTTGAGTCCCAAAGTGTCTGTATTTGACAACCTCGGAATGAAACTCAACAGTCAACTATCTTTCTCAGGTCTGATTGGTTGTTTTCGTTCAGGCCCGGTGGATTCTTGCAAATACCATTAGGAGCACTAGGAGGAGCCAGAGTAAGTGAAAGTTTCAGCAAATATGACAATATTTTTTTATAATAATGACCTACTGCAGCTTTAATGACATAGTAGACATAGAAACTTTAGTTTCTGAATGCTTGTTCCACCGCTGTGGATTCAGTGCAACATCTCAAAATACTTCCTGGTAGTGAGGTATTATTTTGGAGCTTTTTCCTGACTAATCAAAACCCATGACTCCTGGATGTTTCAGTGATTAGCCTGCCACTTTAGATAACATTGTAGTGAGTTGTTAGAAGGTGCAATTTTCACTTTTGACAGAGATAAGATTCTTCTTGTCTTTATGCTACCCTAAACCCATCTGGGCTTATCTCTTCTCATGACTCACAACGATAACACTGATCGATTTTTCAGAGCTCGTTTCCCAAAATGTCTGACCGTATTGATGAACTCTTGTGCAGCTTTAAGGGGGGTGTTTTTCTTCTTTTTCGAGTGTTCGCTGATGCTGAGCACCCATTTCTGTGAAAACATATGGATGTTCACAAGTGATTAAAAGGCATTTGTTGTTTTGAACAGACACTTGAGCGTCAGATTGGCCCTGTGCATACGGAGCTGGAGGAGTGCTATCAAGGCATAATGGAGGCGGGTGAAATTATTTCTGTTTTCCCTGGGATTCATCAAGTGCCAAATTGCTGCCATTATTCTGTGTGGGTTTGAAGAAGCTGCATCCAGCTGTTCAATTCTGCCTGGCGGGCCGCCCCAGGTGGAGGAGGGATGTGTGTATGTGTGTATATAAACACTCAACACACAGGTGCATGTGTACACCAGTGCTCCACAGTACTCAGTGCTGTGTCTTTGTCTTTCCCTCAGCCTTCTGCTGTCTCTAATCGTCCCTGTAATCCCCATTAACATTAACACACTCATTCCTCCTTTTTCTTAACTTGACAAGTAAAAGAAGAATCTATAATCTGATAGTTTAGAATCTCAACACCCTCACAAAAGCTGAGCGACAGCGCGATTTGTCCCGTACCCACCTCCTTGCTATTTTATGCTATTTCTTTTATTTCCCACTCACACAAACAGCTACAGCACATTCGCTTACACACACACACACACACAGATGGGCTTTGTGCTGAATGGGTCCGCATGTGTGTGTGTGTGGTGTGCCTCATTACTCCCAGTGAGAGGGTTGACAGTGGGGGAGGAGTGTTACTGTCAGTATCCCACCTACAGGCAGTGGACATGGGGAGGCTGAGTAATTACATGGGAGTGGGGTTTGTTCGATCTGGGTGCGACTCTACTGCATGGCCACCACCTTGTCAGTTAACTGATGAGAGGCCAGCACAGACACACTCGGGTCTGACTGACAAACGGGTTTACAGATGCAGGGGCAAATTATTAACAAGATGTCTAAACATGTTCATTACATCCATGCTGTTAGGCAGGACCAACAGTGGAACTCGTAGCTAAATCTTGGCTGTTCTTGGAGCTTTTACAGTTGTTGGGTTGAAAGGCATGTTGGTGCTGGAAGGTTCACCATGTGGAAAGCATGAACGTGCTCAGCAAATTTCAAGGAAAACTGCCACTTAGTTTTTGATATTTCTTGAGAGTCATCAAAAATATTAGGATTCATGCTCTAGTGACCACAAATATCCAAAGCAAATTAAATGTGGTCACTCATTTTTGAGATACCTTGTCACAGAATGTATAGATCATGGGTAAATTTTGGCCTGATTGTAACGGTAGAGGAAACATTAAGGGAATCGTCAAAACGTATAGGGGTCATCCAATGGGGACCATGAACATACACAGACAATTTCACCATGATCTGTCCATAAGCTCAGGTGGCATCTTGTTTTGAAGCAAAGAATTGGATGGACAGATAGACCGACCCAACCACTCTTAGGTCGTGCTGTCAGCAAGAGTGGTTTTTGGTCTCCACCACTCCTGACAAAAATATTTGGCTCTTTAGCTCTTAAATGCTCCTGTATGTTCACCAGATAGTCGTTTTATCGCTGTTGTTGCTGAAAACCTTTCGTCATTTGATACAGTGTAATAAAAAAAAATAAAAAAAAACGATTATAGCCGCTTTAATGGTGTGCTAGATGAAAAATCAGGTGATGACCAAGGTAATTACAATTCATCCTATGGGGAACATGAATATCTGTCCCAAATTGTATGGTAATGGTCTAGTTTATGAGATTTAAATGTGAATTAGCTGAAGGTGCTACTTCCTCGGGGAACCATGAATGTGTAGCAAATTGAGTCAAATGGCAAGTAAAACCATGGGGGAGAAAATGCTAAAGAAAAAAAAAAAAAATTTCTTTTGGATAAACATTTAAAATGTGCCAAAAACATGACAGGAATGTCTCTAAGGGTAACTGATGAGATGCTGCTGTGAGCTGACTGGTTTGACTGGTAGTGTTTGTACACCATGGCTGATGAACCTGCATACTGTAGCTGTGTTGTCCCTGCACTTGAATTTTGGAGATGTTTTTGGAGAGTGGATGTCTACAGAGTACAGGGCTGAGCTTAGAGCAAATAATGGTCTGAGTAGAATTTCCCATTACAATTAATGTCATCGGTACATCCAGTTTGGCCTTCTTCCATCTATTTCACTATAATCCTTTAAATAGTTTTCAAATGCATCATGTACCACCCAGCAAAAACAGTGTCTTCACCATAAAATGTCTGCTTACTAAAAAGCAGACCTAATTATACAAAGGCCGAGAGATAAGAATGGAGGCATGTGGAGCTAGTTGTGATGGCCAAGAGGAAGCACTGTTGGATGCAAAGCAGCTGTTTGTGTGTGGGTGCAGCCCAGCAGTCCAGAACAATACCAGTCCAACTGACCACATTACAGTGATTAGCGATGTCTTCCTGTTCTGAGATAAACCCTTGTTTCCCTCTGGCTAACTCATGCTCCCTGTGCGGCTTATTTAGCCCTGGGAAACGTGCCGGAGGATTGGCCTAAGCAGCATAAAGAGCTTTTCATCAACCTGATTCTTCCTCTCTTTGCCATCCTCTATTAGCGCTAACCTCCAACTAACCCTCACTTGCATATGATCTAAAGCCCCTCGCTTCGCTCACTATTGGGTATCTTCAATTCTTAACTTCAGATAGTAAACAGACTGACACAGGCATCTACAAAACTGTGGTTTTCTGTGCTTGTGCTCACCTTCTGTCACTGAGGTTGTGTCCTCAAATAGCTTTTTTTTTTACAAGCTGATTCCAGTATGTAGAATTGTATTTTTGATGTTGATGTTTTGAGTTTCATAGTTCTGGCAATCAAACATTATTAAAACCAGTACGAATATCACATTCATTTCAGGTATGTAAAACTTCAGCATAGCAATTTTACAATTATTATGATGGGCAGTTCATGTTGTTCTTTCCAAAACAACAAATATGAGCATTACCAAAATTATTCAAATGAGAATAGTCTCACCTGCCACCACAATAGTTAGGGTTTGCTTAAGTTTATTGCAATTAAAACTGCATGGTTAAGTTTAGAGGAAGATGCAGTCATGGTTTAAAGAAACTGATGGTGACTGTTGGTGGTAGTGTGTGTGCACAGAAGTGCCTGCCACCATAATTGCATTTGGGTTAATAGGGGAAACCCACAGTGTGTAAGTTAGCAGTCATGGTGCTCAGCCACATGATATAATGGCTTTAATGATGGAGTCACACAGTGAGGCTGTGCTAGCAGAACCTCAATGACACACACGTACCAGTATGGTGGATAGTACTATTTTAGTTCTGTGTGATGTGTTATAAATAGCCAAGGCGCTGACACAAGCAGAGATTCACCTCTAGCAGTCAGGACTGTGCAGCTAGACAAGTAAGATGGAGCACTCAAAACACACGGACACACACCCACACAGACACACGCACAGAAAGCTAAACCGAAGATTTTGATGCACACAGTAATGAACAAAAGATCCCATTTGCATAGGGAGGAAATCTAAAACTCATTTATTTAGTAGAAGAATATCTTTTATCCTGACAACACTCCAGACGCAGTGGGAGGAAATGTGTTTCTAGTATTTTAGTAATTACTGTTTTTACAATGCCCATAAAGACTTTGCCTTGTTTGAAGCAGGGCTGAAGGGTGGTCGTATTAGTTTCCTTTTTCTGTCCAAGACTTTAGACGAAGATATCTCAGTGCCAGTGGCGGTTCTAGAGAAATACTCATGGGGTGGCACAGAGACTTTAAAGGGGAACTTGGCAACTTTTTCAGCTTAATAAACCCATTTAGAAATCATTTGGATGGTTAAATGGCCTGTTCCGGTGAAAATGGTGACCCCCCCACCACCCTCGGGCGACCCCCAGGCGGAAAATCAACCTTGCAACTTTGGGACTAACGTCCGGGTAAATTGGAAATAGGAAGTATCGCGAGAAGCGAGAACGAGCGAGAAACACGAACGGCTTT
>JAGRRF010005532.1:23198377-23215432 GCA_019097615.1 Morone chrysops
TAAGTCCCACCCACTGATCTGTGAAAAAAATGAGGAAGTAGTGCTTGTAGTCTCACTCCTCTACAGAGATATGAGACTTCCTGCTTCCAATGACACAAAATGACGATTTTTACATCATTAGAAGCAGGAAGTGCAACACTGAAATCCGTATTTCTCCCCTCTCCGGTGGAGTGAGGGAATGATGCACGACCATTCAAAAATATGACTGGGCTTCTAATGATACAAAGCTTAATGCAAATGGGTGAAGTGTCCCTTTAAGCACACCCACAGTCTAAATGTGTGCTAAATCTTTATGAAACAACACTTTATGGTCAAAGGTATGTGCACACCAGAACATTAGTAAGGGAGGACTGATATTGGTCAATGTAGCCTATCTCACAGTTGATCTTCCGATGAATCTCAAATGTACAAACATCGTCAAAAAAGTATGGAAGGGCTGGGCTGTCAAACAACAGTCTGCTTAACCAGGAAAACTGAAATCAACTTTCTACAAGCTAGCCAGTGCAGCGGCAGTGAGCAACAGCATCAGCAGGAGCAGCAACCAATCTATAAAGGTTACAACCTTTCAGTTCAGCCAGTTCAACAGAGAACAATTGAAAATCTTTTCTCTTTTAGACACACCAGCAACTGAAATCAACACTGCACAGTAAATAGCATTTACATTCAGATTAAGGGCTTTGCTATTAACAAGTCCTCTACCAACATCTCCTTCATATAGAAAACAAGGAGAAAGAATATGCTGAAGTCACAGGGAAAGACTGTTTATTAATCTAATGACCATACTTACACTAATTCCCAGACACTGTTGATATAAATATTCATGGCTGGATTACAGATTATTAAATGTTGCTTATAAAAACTTGCTTTAAGAGGATTTGAGGACTATGTAATATGCTCCTTATGTACAAGCTTTTCCTGTCTGCTTTAAAGCTCTGAAAAAGGTGTACAGTCATTGGAATTAACTGAGCCTATGTACAAATAGTCTGCAATCCTTGCCAGAGAAGATATTTTTATTCTCATTGTATCCAGTTTAACCCAGTTTCTCATGCCTACTGTTTCTGCTCAGTGTGTGTGTGTGTGTGTGTGTGTGTGTGGAGCTCATGCCGACTTTGTTTGGCTGTCTGTCAAATAAGATTTTTGCAATCTCAACAGAACAAAAACATAATTTTATTATTGTGTGATCATAATTCAACAGTTTTGACAGCTATGGTTAATTGACCTTTCCTGACCCTTTTAAAACCTTGGTCAACTTTCTCCTTTCCTGTATGTAGATATGCTATGTTAGGCTAGTCTATGTTTAAAAGACAAATACTGAAGACGGATAAAAGATAGGTGAAATATCTATAGTCATATCTTAAGTTAGCTAATGTTAACAAAACGTATGCTAACTAGCTACATTAATCATTAGTTGAATAGCTTGCATTGCACAGGAAAAGAGAAAGTCGAGCGAAGTTCTGACCGAGGCTTGCTCAAGGTGCGACTTAGAAAGGGTCAATTATTGTAGGCTTCAAGAGCAGAAATGATTCAGCAAGTAAGCCAGTTTTCTCATAATCATAAAATAAAAAGTGATCTTGTTTATTACGCAAACAAGATTCATGAAACCTTTCTCGAGGTCATGAGAGAAAGAGAAAGATCTATGTAAACATCTGTACGAATTCACGCAGAGAAAGATGTTAATTGAAAGACATTATCCTGACCGTCCACCTTTGTGTGAGCATGAGGGTTCAAAACCTGAGGTAGAAAGTTACTACTCATAACGTGTGTGTAATATCATTCGCCACAGGCTCCCTGTATCATCGCTGCTCATTTTACACATCAACTAGCTTTCATTCCAGCCTCATGGCCCTCATATTGCTGTTTTCGTGCACTGCCTCAACCTGCCTGCTCATGTCAGAGAGCCAACATTGTCTCTGCACACTGCCAAGCCTTCCCACCTATTTAACTTCACTACACTGCGTTGAATATCTGAGGTGTGTGTGTGTGTATGTGGAGTGCCACTTCATCATTTAGTGCCAGTGCGTTAAACAAAATGTCACAGACCGACAAGCGCTCCACCTCCTCAATAGCTGTAATTTGCTCGCCACTTGAGGGCCTAATGGCAAGCAAACATGACAGTTGGAATTGCTAAGTGTTGGTGTCTGGCTTGCACTAAACAAAAGGGCAACAGGCCAATTCAGCATTTTTGTTACACTGCATAAACTGTTAGCTGTCTTTCTGTCTGTGTTTGCAGCCTGAGATGACTGCTATAAAATCACAGTCATTTAGTCTGGTCATATGGCTCCACATAGTTAACACTGTAGACACACAGAGCAGCACTGCAAGAAAGGGAAATAAATGGTGTATGCTCCAACAAGTACCATCCAAATCTGATAATTTCACCAGATTCTTTAGTTTCTGTCGACCTGTGGTGAAGTCTGCCATGATAGCTTTCTAGCTGATGACATACGTTGTCATCACTATCAACAGACTATAAAACTGCACAGGTTAATGACTCGGTAAGCTTAACAGTCATAAAGATGGACTGCTACAATCTCTGGAACCAGTAATTATCCATGAATGGGCAGTATATGTCCACACGGTGTCAGTCAGTCTTGACTTATGAGTCCTAATAGGTGCCCTAATTATGGATGCACTGATATTAAACCATACAGGCCAAACGCCACAAAGATTATTCTTCTCAGTGTGTGGGCCTGTGAAACTGTGTTCATTGACACTAAAACACTGTCAGTGTTTTCTAATCTGCCACCTCTAAGGTTTAGTCAAGTCCAGGGAATGAAAACTACTTGGTTAATGTTCGTGAAAGATGGTGGTTCTGGGTAAACAAATCCAATGTTGATTGTTGGCAGGAGACACGAAAAGGATTATGGGGTGGTTAAATGTGTAACGGTCCAGTGTGTAAAGCATTGGTTTTTCAGCCACGGATGTTGCTGCTCAGTTCATTATGAATGTTTCCTCATTACAGTATGTCGTTAATAAACAAAGGTGGTATTGCTTTTCTATCTGGATCAGTAATTTCTGTAAGACAGGATTGTGTAGGGATAAGCCACTGTATTACTTACCCATCTTTGCCATGCTCTTTAGAAACAGAACAATTCCCTCATATTGGCCTCCCAGACCAGCACATACCGCCTACAGTACTGTCTATATGATGTATTCAGTGGCCACTGGCTACTGATTATTGAGACCAAAGCGTAAAAAAGAAAACTAGAGGCAGTAAAGCAGCTTACAGTGACACGGCACAGGGCATCTGGACATTAACCCTCAGGTGTTGTCACTGCGGGGTCACTGGGCAGTTTGCTAGACCATATCCTGTCTGTCAGAGCTGCTGTTTGAACACTACTATGGTTATCTCTGTCCACTCATACACCTGCTCTGTAGGACAAATGATACTGGGGAGAGAGAGAGAGAGAGAGAGAGAGAAGGTTAGGGACAGGCCCTCTCACATTCACACCTATACTGAATGTCAACTTTATTAAATATAACATTTCCCTGGGTCAGTGCCACACAAGTCAGATACAGTAATGTCATACAGCATCCAAACTGTTACAGAAACACTACAGTTCAATTACTAACTGCTGATGTAATATATTAGAGAGAAAATCAGCATCATTATCACCTTTCATGGATGTTTATCAGTTGAATCAATTATATTTATAGTAGTAGTAGTATATGTTGGAAACGGAGACAAATGGAAGTGACCTGGCAGTGAAAGAGAATGGAGTGCAAGAAATGACATAAAGGCAGAGGCAGGATAGATTTATGAGGGGCTATCAGGGTGAGGGTGTGTGTGTGTGTGTGTGTGTGTGTGTGAACTAGTGTATGTTAGGCTGTCATTCAAGAAATTGAGTGAT
Organism: Morone chrysops; assembly: GCA_019097615.1. Classification (NCBI taxonomy): domain Eukaryota; kingdom Metazoa; phylum Chordata; class Actinopteri; family Moronidae; genus Morone; species Morone chrysops. The sequence goes on from JAGRRF010005532.1 coordinate 23,202,229, forward strand.
GAGATGACAGGATGTCTTATTGCAGTGAGCTGCAATAACATCCCCTCTCCTCTCTACTGTCCTCTATTCCTCTCCTCCTTCACTTTTGAAAAGAGCCTGCTGCTGTTGTCATATCAGTCTAACAGTGGTGACAGGTGGGAGCACTACAGAGAAAAGGTGCCACAACCTTTTCTTATGGAGTGAAATATTTTCAGTTGGGGTTAAAATGATGATTGTTAATACATAAAGATCTACCTGAAATGATGACATAAAGTTGACATACAATATAAATTTAAATAATTATATATATAAAAAATAATTAACTTAATTAGTTGAATATTGGCTTTTAAAAAATGTTAAGTTGAAGACTGTGACACGTTTAAAATGATTTATCTCATTTGGTTGAGAAATGGAATATAATATTCATAGGTATGTTTTCATTAGTGTATAATCACCTGGAAATAGGAAACATTGTGTGTTTGTTACCTTAGAATGAGCTGTTTTTATTTACAGAGGGAGCAGGTCCTCTTCTATGGAGTCCGCCATGTTGAACCGCCACATTCCTACAGTAGCCCAGAATGGACAAACCAAACACTGGCTCTAGATATGGCTGTTTTGTGGCCACCGTAGTTTCTCCTTCACACTTGGAAGGGGAGGTTGAAGCAAGGGAACTGCAACTACAAGGAGACCACTGATCATGTGCCATGTGAAACCAAAAGTTAACACTGACTTCTTTTTCAAATCCTAACCAAACTGCAACCGTTAATGTGTTTTGTATTGATTGGATATTGTTTTTAAAAACACATTTTTCCTTCTGAGTGCTCAGGTAAAACACAATGTGGCAAATGAAATATGATGGTAGCCCTAACTGTCAGCCCCTAAAACCTTACACAAGCTGAAATGTAATGACAGTCGGATGGATGGATTACACTGGAACAGACATAACAACACAATGTGATAACAGCAAATGAGGAGCAAATGGCCTCATTGTAATTAGCTTGCTGCAATGTGCCATTAGTTCAGACAGGGTTTCTTCATATCTTCCTCTGGATCCTCCCACCGTGCCGCTCGAGCCCGGTCTCATTAAGAAAAACTCAGAGCATCAGCAGAAAGACGGCGGTGGGGAGCAGTCGGGGGGCTGCCAGCCTCCCCGGGACACTCACATCCTTGAATATTCTGCTGTGTTTTAGCCAGGGTGGAGGGAGAGGTGCTGCAGCATTTATGCTAAATCCCCAGTGACTGCAGAGAAAGGGAGATAAAGGGGAGAAGGGGGTGCTCGGTCAGTGGCTACTTTTGATCTTTCCCCTGCTGATAAAGACCAGGCTTTAAATGCAGAATCCTGCGGATTGACTGACAGTTAAAGCAGAGCTAGCAGGGAATGCTCGGTTTCACAGAAGGGGGAGCTTACTGCCAAAAGTACTCTTTTGGCTACTCTACTTCAGTTTGTCTGAAGAGGAATCTCAACTTAAAAAATATAAATAGATATGATAAAAAAAAACTAAAACCCCTGACATTTGGGGAAATACGATTCCTCGTCATATCAATTTGGTCAGATGTGAAGATCAATATCAATGCAGATTTTCTGCTGTGATGTTTTTGAGGCCAATACTAATATTGATACTTGAGGATAATACAAAACTGACAATATTTTCACATTCACACATATGTCTCAGTAAAGATTAAAGCTGCAGTATGTAACTTTTATAAAAATAATGTAGCTAACAGTAACAGTAATGTTCTGCTGATATAGGCGTCAGATCAGCCAACAATACATTTAGCCAATAGACAATGCATTATTGTTTTATTATTTTAATTTTAATTTTAATTTTTAGGGTTAGGGTTTTTAATTTTAGTTTAATGTATGTTTAATGTATGTCTAATGTATGTTTTGTATTTTGTATGCTACTGGATCTATCTATCTATCTATCTATCTATCTATCTATCTATCTATCTATCTATCTATCTATCTAGCTATCTATCTATCTATCTATCTATCTATCTATCTATCTATCTATCTATCTATCTATCTATCATGTCTATCTATCTATCTATCTATCTATCTATCTATCTATCTATCTATCTATCCATCCATCCGCTCTATCTATCTATCTATCTATCTATCTATCTATCTATCTATCTATCTATCTATCTATCTATTGTCTATCTATCTATCTATCTATCTATCTATCTATCTATCTATCTATCTATCTATCTATCTAGCCAACAATTTCTAGCTTAGAGGATGAACATATTTCTTCTGCTAAAGTGGGCATAATGTGTACATAATATTGGATGAATACAATGTTCACTATTGCCTGGTTAGAGCAGAATCACAAACATGGTGTCAGAATTAATAACGATCAAACATTTCTAACCCTCTATTGGCTCCTCACTCACATACAGCCAGGATTATGTAGCGCTCGCTCACATGGGCGAGTGGTAACACCTTCCCCTCAGCTTCCTATCATTGTTCTCCGCAGCTGCCTGGCCTCAGGCTGTTTTGACCACACTGGCTGCTTTGGCCCAGATCTGCAGTGTACGGCTTAGTCCTCACAGAGATTTCATTTGCTGTTTTGATATAGCCTCCCCGTGGGTGTGAAGGAGCCACCCACCACCTAGACCGCACCAAGACCGCACCAACTCATGTCTCTGAACTCACCCCAGCATATGGTTTTAGGTGATTATTCTGAGAGTTTTTGTTAGTTTATAGAGGAGCTGTAAAGGCCAGTAGCTGCAGGACAGCATTGAGTCAAAGAGGGCACTGAGGAGACACAGGCCTGAGACTAGCAGTGCAGGGAAAGGTTATGCTAAGTTCACATTTTCCACTGACTGCATTCACCAAGTAATGCTGAAACTGATTGTGGAACTGGGATAAGCGCTTCATAGTCAACCTTGTCCTCTCCCTGAGAACTGCACAGCTAACCTCAGATTGTACCTACGTCTTTGGAGGCTCTGTTCAGGCTGACCTTTATCACCTCCATCAAGGACATTATGCTTTTATACAATGAGTATTGGGGGAGGCTGCCTCTCTGAGGCAATATTGAGTTTCATTTTCTCTTTCTGCTTCATATCTTGGGTTTTATCTTGAGCTAGATAATGTCCTACAGTTTTTGTCTTGTTACAAAAGCCAAGAAATTCAGAGCTGTTCTGTTTTGGCATATTTAGCCACGGTTTAAGAGAGAATATTGATACAATTTGTGGATTATGTTCAATTACAATTTTCTTTAACAGGATCTAATTTTATTTTAACCTGTTAACACCTACCTACCTACCTGGCGAGCTGTTAGGTAGGTAGTACCGTTAGGGGTTAGGGTGGCCTCAAATACCAACATTTTGTCATGCCCTTGGCGTCTCCATACAGATGTACAAGGTACCCTTTAGAGTGTGTTTGAGATGCAGCGGGTTATCATCGATCACAAGATTAAACCGTTTCCCATTGCAATTGTAGCAGCAATTCCTAGTACAATTTAAATGAATAAACAGCAGTGCTGTTGTATTTATTATTATACAGTACTATGTATTGTAAAGAGGAGTTTGTGTAAATAAGTTGTATGAGCGGTTTTAATCAGCTCTACTCCAGGTGGACTGCCCAGGGCTTGAATGAATATTCCATCAGAGAAAGTCGATCCACAGACAGCAGCCGTACTGGGAGCACTGGTTCCTTACAAGCTGCTTACAGCATGATGGCTTGTTTTAATGGTAGGTATAGTGTGTTTAAAGTACACAGGCGAAGAGAATAAAACTGCTGATGTACACAGATACTGCACCAATGCATTTATTCCCAGACGAAGGCCTTATATAATGATAATGGTCTTACCTGAAGAAGTACTCTGTTAGAGAGGTTAAAGGGGTTGTTCCGTTGTCTCGACCTTGTCTTTTAAAAAAAAATCATTTTACATTAAAACATTCATTTCAGTCCCCCTAAATGTCAGACACGAATACCAAGTTAGACAAATAGAAAACATGAATTATAGGTCACCGCAGTAATTGCGTTTTTTTTGTCATCCAACAAAAGCAGCATGCAGGATTTTGTTTCCAAAGGACTCTGAGCTACCTGTGGTGAAATATTCTAAACTCAGGGTTCCTGTAACTGGCATTCTCCAGAGCTTTCAATAGCCTTCTTCAGCCAATTGCTGTATGAAAACAGTAACCCCTGTTGTATAGGTACAGAGATGTTAAGGTGTCTGTCACCTGATGACACTTAAGCCAAGTCCATTCACTAATGGAGACCTAGAAAGTTAAAGCTGCAGTAGGTAACTTTTATAAAAATAGCTTTTTGTCATATTCACTGAAACTTTCACTGTATCCTGACTGTAGAACAGATAATCTGTGAAACAATCAGGTTCCTCTGGCTCCTCCTCCTCCTCCTCCTCCTCCTCCTCCTCTGTGGTTAACACAAGCTTAAGACATTTTCATGTTTTGTCCTAAGCCATAAAGTATATCAGTGAATACCCCACCTGGGAATTATGAAGCTTTTGCGTGTCTAAGTGAGTCTACAGAGGTTGTCAGTTGTATCAAATGTCAGTTCTAACTTCTGGTTTGCAGCACTCCCTGCAGCTCTCTATAGGTCGAAGAAACCTGAACAAAACTTATTGGTTTTTACAGTGCTACAAGCTGGAGCTGCTGCTCTATGCTCTCCTGCAGGTTTGCCACACAAATTTACACATCCACGTTGTAAACAATTGATGAAAAACAGCTTTCAGAGACATACGGCTGCACTGATGCCTGGCATCTGTTGTTTTATCCGAACTACACCCGACTTTTTCTACTCATGGCTTTTTAACACAACAATCACTGCGGCTATATCATTAGATCTGTTCTACACACACAGCTGACTATGGAGTGACCTCTGTGAGATCTGCATCACACTGCTGCAGGTTTTGAAAAGGTGCAAGTGATCTAGTTGAAAGACCATCAGTCAGGTAAAACAGTTGTGATTTGAAACTTTTTAACACACATGCACTCTCAGTTTGACATGATGAACGAATGGGTGGACAAAGTGAACCCTGAAAAAAAAGGAAATCAGTGTTTCAAACATTGATGTTGCTTGCCTCTTAGCAGCATTTGTCCACCCTCTGTGCACTGTACTTATATTGTCACTGAGTGTGAGCAACAAAGGCTTTTGTTCTCTGCATGTAGATTCCCTCCTCTCCTGTTCAGACGGATGCTGTCAGCCTCCACCCCACTCCCCCTGCTTCCACCCCAAACTCCACCACGCACCTCTCCCAGGAGCACTTACGGGCATTGTGGGTAATTTCATGCCATCGATGTAATTAAATTCAGCACTGCAAACAGAGAATTGGTCCGGTTTTGAAATAAATGTGCAGTCCCTCTGAATACTAACATGCGCGCCATTATTAGCCAATTAACCACTGGTCCTTATTGCTGCTTCTGTGGGATCAATGAGTTATCAAAAGATGAGCTCAACAGCAGAATGTTCGTTGATGCTGCTGTGCAAGAATAAAAGAAACAATTAAAGTGGTCCAGTGTTATGACACATGCCATCTGTTACTGCATTCAATTAAAATACCCAAAGCCTAATGGATAGCCTAATGGATATTCATTTACATTTTCTTTTCTGCTATAGCGTATAGATCTGCTCTGTAAGTTACATGTCCTGTGCTAAGAAAAAAGTAGATATCTTGTCGTTTCTATGTCAAGGTAGACAGGGTAGACATGTTTTGTGGCCACTGTAGTTTCTCCTTCTTGCTTGGAAGGAGAAAGAAAGAGGATGAAACAACAGCAACTACACTGCTAGATGCCACTAAAACCTGCAAACTGGATGCAACATGGATGCTGATGTATATTCAAATTTTCTCTCTTTCAGTAATGCAAAAAAACTAATTTGGAAATCCCTTTGACAATATTTTTGAAATTTATGATTCCTTCTTTTAATGTTTGTTCCACTACAGTCCTATAGAAGGCTGAATATTCTGCTGCTATGTAGGGCATCTACTAACAGCATTGTGTGCTGTAGATCTTTACACACGCAGATAATGCTGTGGATGTTTTAATTGGCTGCTCTCATACTGCGCAGATACAGCTGTAACAAGTGATACAGTAATATAGCATTTGAATCAGACATTTTATTTTGTGCTGAATAAAATAGAAAGTTTGTAATAGTGTTATAGATCTCGCAAAAAATAAATGGCAGCCAAACAGAGAACGACAGTCTCGTGCTGTGAAAAGGGATTGGATTAGTGGGGCGTCAATGTGATTGTGGCTGACTTATCCACTGAAATATGCCCCCAGTTTATGTGTAATTCTGCACATATGTGTTCTCTTGTGCATTGTCATTATGTTGAGCAGTGATTAGCATTTTGTGTGTGCAGTTTTAGAGAAGCAGGCTCAGTGTGGATTAAGACATACACTCTCAGCTTTTTACACAGGTCCTGTGGGAGTCTTCAGCTTTCCATTATGCCCAGCCAGGTGAATATCACTGCAGGGCAAGGCAATCATTCTCCAGCCAGCTCATGAAAGGATACTTTAACATTAAATATTAATGCCAGTTATTGTCTGTCAATGGTGCGCTCCATAAGACTGATGTGCTCACAAAGTCCAGATTTGTCATTTTACATTCTGGGTGTCAGCAGTGTGTCAACACTGACTATCCAGGACAGAAATCCACAATTATTTTAAAGCAGGTAGTATTTTTATTAAAATATTTTTTGTCACATTTGCTGAAACTTTCACTATATCCTGACAGTAAGAGACTGGTAATCTGTGAAAAAAACAGTTTCCTCTGGCTCCTCCTAGTGCTACTAATGGTATTTGTAAGAAACCACTGGGCCTGAACCAAAACAACCAATCAGAGCTAAGAAAGATAGTTGACTGTTTGTTTGCTCATTTACATTTCCTGTACAAGTCCTTACATGAAGTGATGTTTTGTTTGTGTATTTAGAGATGTACACAAGTTTCCTCTATACTTTTTGTTTTACTCGGCATCACACGCATATGTCCTCGGGGACTCCAGCACTCTCACAATAAACCTCTCCTCCATCGCTGTACAGAGTTTAATGTGTAGCCTCCTTTCAATTAGCGTTGAAACAAATAGTCCACAAATCAATTAGCCAATGAACAAAAAACTAATTAATTTTGATAAGCCATCTATCAAAATACCAAACATTCTCTCGATGTGTAGGATTTGCTGCTTTACTCTTTCATTGTAAATCTTTAGACAAAAATACTAATTTGAAGATACCACACTGGTCGTCTGTGATTGCAATTTATTCTAATATTTGAGAGACCAAGCAAATAGTTGATTAATAAAAGGACGAGTTGTTTATTACAGCCTTAATTTCAGTACTACAATGCCGTTGGACTCTGCTGGAATACTAAAGTGTAAACAGTGGAGATTGTAAATAGCATGAATAATTACAGATACAGAGGATTTATTATTCTTCTGCTATTGCTATCTGCTGATAGTCATCTGCTATTGGTCTAGTTTGTGAGACTGTATTTCAGCACCAGGAGCTGTCCACTGTTAAACGATCTGCTGCAGAGAGGTCCAGGATCAGTTTTCCTCATGATAGCCATTCATTACTGGAGAGTGCATTTTCCATAGGCAACCCAAATGTGCATTCATTCCCCAAAGTGCAGCTCTTGCTCAGACATTAGCTATAACTGCCTAGCGACATACGCACACCTATTTTCAACTTGTTCAGATATTTTTTCACCTTAAAGCTGCAGTAGGTAACTTTCATAAAAATAACTTTTTGTCATATTTACTCCAGCGGGACGACCTGGACCTGAACTTTCTGGTTGGTTGTTTGGTTTAGGCGTGGTGGATTCTTACAAATACCATTAGGAGCACTAGGAGGAGCCAGAGGAACCTCATTGTTTCACAGATTATCTGTCTCATGTACTACTGTCAGGATATAGGGAAAGTTACAGTAAATATATATATTTTTTATAAAAATGAAAATAAAAATCACTTATGCTGCTCTGGTTCTCACCCCTTACTATGTACATATGTATGAATTAATGAAATAGTAAAATGTAATCGGACAAAAATTCACTCATCTAAAGTGAGTGTAATTACAGTAAAAGTTCTATAAGTGTTAATTGTCTATGTGGAAAGTGGTTCCAACAGTGGGAAAATGCAAGCATTTTATTGGGCCAAGTGATGATAGTTGGAAGCTTGAAGATAGTTGATTGTTGAGGTTCGTTCCCTGGGAGAGAGACTCAACAATCAACTATCATCCTTGTTTCTTGCCTCTGATTAGTTGTTTTCATTCAGGCCTGGTGGATTCTTACAAATGCCATTAGAAGCACTAGGAGGAGCCAGAGGAACCTGATTGTTTCACAGATTGTCTGTCTCTTGTACTACTGTCAGGATATAGGGAAAGTTACAGTAAATATATATATTTTATTTTTTTTATAAAAATGACCTACTGCAGCTTTAGTCTGAGTGCAATGAAGGAGGTCCAGATTAAAATAAAAGTGTCGATGCAAAATATAAGAAAGCTGAAAAATCTGAAATGAATGTGTTCGTTTACATCTCTAATACACACCGTAGTACAGACTGGGCTCTTGACTACAGAAACATGTGGTGCTGGGAGCCTTAGTGCTGTGTCTTTTAGCATCCCTGCTTAGACATCCACCTGCGTGGCTGCAGCCCTGCACACATCCCTGCTAATTTTCATCCTTTATTAGGCCATGCACAACTATGCACATTAATATTTCAATGAAGCCTTATGCTAATTCGGATATATGAATATACAGTGGTCAGCGTGGTATATTTGAAGAGGTTTGCAAGCCGTGCAGGAGATGGAGGAGCAGATATTACAGAGTAAAGTCAATTAGAGGATGTATTTGATTGTACTGAGTTGAAGTCATCTGTACCTCTACGTTCCCACTTATGGAGAGATGCTGTGTATCGCTTATCTGGTTTGAAGCACAACATTATCTTATCTGTAGGTTCCATTCAAACAAATTCACAATGATGCTTTCATCTAATAATACACAATGCCTGAAGAATTCAAGACTGTAAGATTTAATTGAAATCCTTGTTCTTGGTGACAGCAGTGAAGCTGGGATCCTCTGGAGAACACAAATTTCATTCTGTGTATTAATACATTTCTTAAAAAGGGAGAAAAATGGATTAAGCATCCAGTCTGTGGATTGCCAAAGAGCGTGGCAGCAGGTTTATGCCAAGTGAATGAATTAAACCCACTGAGGCTAGAAATCACCCCCCCACCCCATCACACACACCCCACCCTGTTTCTATATGTGAGAAATGCTCCTGACTAGGAGTGATGAAGCTAAATATATCGCTGGCAATGCGTCACAGCCGAGATCTCGGCAGGTCTGTGGTGGGCTAATCAACACCTCTTCCTACCATCCATCCATCCATCAAACCCCTCCGCCCCTCCATCCTCCCACCCTCACCTCCATAAAGCCCTCCCTTAGGTGCCACTGTACCCCATCTGCTCTGTTTACTGCAATTAGCCTGAGCAGGAGGAGATGGTGCAGAAGCAGGGGGTCACTCGCTTATTTTCCCAGAGTGTCTTTCTTATTCTCTTTCATATTGTCTTTTATATTCTCTTTTATATACTTCACCAACATAAGTATATGCATGCGCATGCATTCTAAATGTGACTTTTGTGTATACGCTGAGCAGTTGCACAGGCTGCCCCTACCTTTCTTGTTTTGTTGTGGTAAGAGGGATTTGTATTCATCTTAGCTTAACAATTGCATGGAAACTAGGGATGTGTAGTTCATATCCTGTAGTAGTCTAAATTAAGTCCATAAATCAGTTGATTTTTCTTTTGTCTTGTTTTGCTTTGCTCAACCCCAGAACAATTCTGTATGATCCCGAACCAAACCCAAAGTGCACAGGCAGTTTTGGGCCCGACCCAAACCCCAATTTACGCTTAAAATGAACAAATAATTGAATTATTCTAGGTGTACTGTAATGGTTCAACATAATGTACAGGTAACATGAATAGAAGCTCCAAAAAAATATCTACTGAGCACATCCTTATCAGGTGGTACTCATTGCATTGCGGTCTCAATTCCAGCTTGTCAAATACTGCCGCTTGGTACATGGGACATGTTTGTGTCCTGTGTGAAACCAACAGTCAGACTTCTTTTAAGTTATGTACACATTGTAACCTAAGGTTTAAGTGTTTCACAAGCTTTATTTTGAAATTCTAACTGTACTCTACTAACCATAAACTGCTACCTAGCTAGAAGGTGGAGAAAATGAGAGCTATAATCAGCTAATGCTAGTTTGTTCAACAATCCCCAGGCTCTATGATGGTCTGTTAAAACTATAAAAAATAACATTAATTAAGAGGAAAGATCTGCTAACAGTACTGCTTCTCGCCCTTGTTTTTTGGAGACACAGTGAGATGGCAGTGACCGAATATTCAGCAGAGCAGAATTCTATGCAACAACATAGCAATACAGCAGTAGCACACTGCAAAACAAAATGGCATACGACGAAGAATCGATATGTGACACTAAACAAGAGTGAAAGACAGGGGTATCTATTTGAGAAGTGTATGACAGTGGAACATGACTGACATACCGTTAAAGTGCCACAAACTGGTAAAATGACGGCAGCATACCAAAAACCAACAGTGAGTTATAACTCAGTAGATAACCCTCTAGTGTCATTTATGGACACACTCACCAGACATAGTATAAAGAGCCAGAAAGTCTGCACATGGAGGAGTTGGGGTGGATAGATGGATCAAACAAACATAGAACTTTGACCCAGGAGACTGCTGTTTGTGTCCTGTGTGAAACCAACAGTCAGACTTTTTTAAGTTATGTACACATTGTAGTTTACTTAAGGTACCTAGCGCTTTATTTTGAAATCCTAACTGGACTTTGCGTAATTATTAGTGCTAACTTGACCACGGTGCCCTGCACGTCCAAAAGTGATGCTAAGGGGAACCTACAGCAACATATCTTGAAAAGGTAGGCCACTGACACAGTAAACACAGTGCACAGTAAACAATCAATTACTGTGTATGACATGTAAACATCAAATTATTTAACACAAAACTCCAGAGTTACCAGTGATATATAAATGATATATACCCTGAAAGCAAGCTCCTCTGAACATATTCAATATGGTGATATATTCAGAATATTAAAAGCCCACCGAGAATGTGAGGGATTGTGCCCCTTCAGCAGGTCTAAAAGACTTTTAATTTCAAACGTTGTGCAGGAAATGTTACGTTTCAGTTGCTTAACAGCAAAAAACAGCAAAGTAGAAGCACCTGGAAGTATTTAGTCACTAAATAGTGAGTAAAAAATGTATTTCTGTTAAAGTAGAGACACTTAAGAGCAGCAGAGTATGAGTTTTTGTAACCAATGGAATTAGTGTTGTCGCATAAAGGTTCATAATACGCCTCTGCTCACTAAGAAACCTTTGTTCTTGAAGTGTGTTGCAGGAATATCCTTTCACTTCCTTTCCACCGTTCCACCTTGTTATTGACTGAAAATGAAGCATAAAGTATAAATAAATAATTATACCCTCTTTTTCGAATACTTAGGTGATATCACAAAAAAACACACATGCTGAGGTTTCACCACTGCAGAGGATAAATCTCTCTCAGTGTGGTTATTCATTTCTCAACTGTGTTCAGATCAGATTCTTATGAGCTGCTGGCCAAAAAATGGAGAGTCCAGGTTTTTTTTGCCAGGGGATTATTTATGTGTGAAGATTGAGGATGTGTTGCTATGGAGCTTCTTTTGCTGTTGTTTCCTAAATGTATTCACTAGTTGTCTAAATGATGGCATCATCTACAGTAGTAGTGGCTTGTTTTCACATGAGTGTTTATATCAAAATGTTGTTTGATGCTTTAAAAATGGTGTTAAAGTCTCATTCTGCAAAATCGCCAGCCCTGGCTGCTCAAGCAGCTTTAACAGTCTGCTGTTGTTTACAGGTTAGAGGGGGCATTTTATGCACTGTTGAATTGTGCTGCACGTGCATCCATACTGAGCGAGTATGTGCATGTGTGTGTGGACTCCCATCCCCCACATGTCAGGATGTAGCCTCTATTGAAGAACATGCCCTACAGGCTGGCTGGCAGACACAGACAGGAGATGACAGCTCTCCCCAAAGAAGGTGACACATGGTGACCAATAATGTTTGTTTTGGTCTTTTGTTATCTACTATATTGTGTATATGTACATATACACAATAGGCTTTTGTGTATATAGTAAGAAATTAGAATAGAAAAAGAGTGATTTGTTTCACAAAGTCATAACCTGTCACTTACAAATATAAGTCCATCTCTATCTAGAAAATTGGACCAGTTGTAGCTCACATGGTGTAACTGGGACAATCAAAATTACTTTATAATTCTGAAAAACAATCATTATATTCAAAAGTGGAATTATATTTAGTGATAACTGCTATGTAGTTTTCCCAAGTAACAACCTCTGTGGCCGCAAATGAAGCCAACAGGAAGTAACAAAAACTGTAGTTCCTCTAATGGCCACTTGAGGCTGGCTCCAGCAATGAGTCAGTCTCCATAAGGCCCCATATTAAAATGCCCAACTTTACAGCAGAAATAAACAGGTTTACAGCCTGGTACAAAAAACACTTTTGGTCTCTATAGCTAATTTGTGAATTTTGAACTGCCATTTGAACTGTTTAGATTATATTAAGGCATAAAGTTATGCATAATTAAGGTGGGTGTCATCACAGACGGCTTTTCATTCAGCCCGCCTCAGCTCCACCCACACTACACATATTTTCCCATTTTTGGATTAGTCGGGAGCTGGCAGAGTCAGGACCACCAAGATGTCGACGGCCAGAGCCGACCACACTGAGCTCCACAATGGCACAACTATGTGTAATGTCACAGAGACTATGGCCATTTTTAATTATACAATTTATGAATTTGTCACATGTAGTAATTATGACAAATTGCTAAGCCACATCTGACAGATAAGACATCATCTAAATTCTCCTGTTGGCTGATTTCAGTCGCAGTGTGGCTGCCGAGCTAACACTGTAAGGATGTTCTTCTGCTCAACCCCGACTGCTCTTGAGATCATGTTCAGGTCAAGATATTGAAAATACTGTATATGCTGGATTCCGACTATTGTTTACTCTACTAACCATAAACTGCTACCTAGCCAGAAGGTGGAGAAAATGACAGCTATAATCAGCTAACGCTAGTTTGTTCAACAATCCACAGGCTCTATGATGGTCTGTTAAAACTATAAAAAATAACATTAATTAAGAGGAAAGATCTGC
>JAGRRF010005532.1:23215557-23229716 GCA_019097615.1 Morone chrysops
TAAGAATCGATATGTGACACTAAACAAGAGTGAAAGACAGGGGTATCTATTTGAGAAGGCGTGTATGACAGTGGAACATGACTGACATACCGCTTAAGTGCCACAAACTGGTAAAATGACGGCAGCATACCAGAAACCAACAGTGAGTTATGACTTAGAATGGACACATGGCACTCACTCACATCGTTCACTTAGCGATCTCGGCATCACTCTGGATATTTTTGTTTACATATTTGTTGCATTATATTTTTTCAACCCCATTTATAACATTGAAAATGTCAAGAAAATCTTTAGGTTACTTTAATTAAAAAAAACAGGTTGTTATATTTTCTGAAACTTTCACTATATCCTGACAGTAATACATGAGACAGATAATCTGTGAAAAAATCTGGTTCCTCTGGCTCCTCCTAGTGCTCCTAATGGTATTGCAAGAATCCACTAGGCCTAAATGAAAACAAACATTTAGAGCCAAGAAAGATATAAAGACTATTTGAGTTGGAAGCTTGAATATAGTTGATTGTTGAGTCACATTACTAGAATCAATATTTGACGCCCTGTGAATGAGACTCAACAATCTACTATCTCAGCTCTGATTGGTTGTTTACATTCAAGCCTGGTGGATTCTTGCAAATACCATTAGGAGCACTAGGAGGAGCCAGAGGAACCTGATTTTTTCACTGATTATCTGTCTCATGTACTACTGTCAGGATATAGTGAAAGTTTCAGCAAATGACAAAGAAAAATATTTTTTATGAAAATTGCTTACTGCAGGTTTAATACTTGTCAACAAAAAGTGAACATTATGAACAGATTTATTGTGGTGCTGCCGGATTAGACTGCATTAGCTGCATAATCTGGTTCATATACACAGAGAAAGACAGACAAAGATGCTGCATTGTGATGAATTAAGTGCAGCCTCGGAATCTCTTTAGAAATTTGAATGTATTTATTGATGGAAATTCAAGCACTCCTGTCCCCAGGGCCAAACATTGCCATGCAGCGGGGTGGGGGTGGGGGGGTCATCACTAAGCCACGTCAATATAGCCTAAACTCGTATATTTTATATTACCATGCATATGCATAGCATGCTGTGTGTTAAACACATAATCCCACTTCCATTTCCACACAGCACACACTACAGTTAAATGATTCCAAGACTCTTTCAACTGATAACTTAAACACCAAGTGTCAAATTGCATTTCATTTGTGTTTGCCACCATCCAGGAACAACACAGCCTGAACCCTGCTTTGCATAATTCATCAGTTACAGTATTCAGCCAGACAATGACTGGAACAGGAGACAGTTTTAGAGCAAGACGACTGTGCTGGCAGTGGCTGGGTAGAAATGGCATTGAGGTTTCATTTCTGTCACATTATACTCCAAAGCGCCTTCAAGGTAGCCTCTCTCCCACTTCAGTCACACACAGAGGAGATATCATTGGTGGCTTTGAATTCCAGCACAAACTGGTAAAGCCGAGGTATTCACTCAATGTTTTTCTGTTTGAAAATCTTCCACAAGGTGTTAAATTGAACTTGTACAGTAAAACAATATAACAAATGATAAAAAAAGACAGCAACGGTCTCTTTGTACATGTATAATCTATGTTGGTGCGTGTTTAAGCACTGTGAAATGCATGATACTGGTGGACTGACTGATTCACATGGCCAGTGCATTTGTGTGTGCTCACTGACACAGTAGCCCTGATCCGGAGAGCTAATGCTACGAGGCAAGGCTGCGTCTGCACAAAGTGTGCTAATTTTATTCCAGTCAGAGTAGACAAGCCTCAGAAACATCATGTGACCCAAATGACACTGTAACTCTCCACTTAAAGCCTGGGTAATAATACCACTTATAGTACTACATAACTGCTGCTACCGGTGCAACCACTAAATCACTCGGCCGATCAAAATGTCACAAAAGACTAAAGTCAAGAAAAGGTCTAATATTCAACAGAATACTACAGACATATTTTTCTGGTAATATTAAAGTCCACATTCAGAATCTTAAAACTTGCTTGGCGTGGGTTCTGTCAAAGATATGTTACCATGATTTGATTATATCAAACAATGATGCCTTAAAGAGCCTCCAAAGGTTGTGAGTTTCTTTGACGACTGAAATAATATTCATTCATTTTCATGACATTGTGTGTACTAATTATTTGGAGTGATGAAAAATCCAGCTCTTTTTAGTGAGTTACAACCGTTCAGTGTGGTGATGGAAAGGGGCTGTGATGCAAAGGTAAACACAGGTCTTCTGCATTAAATTCCACCATCCCAGCCCCTGCACCCTTACTTTGACCACTATTCATCACTTCCTGACGCTGGGGGTTGACACTGGACATATGAGGTGCAGAACTGTTTAATACAGATGTAATTCCTGTGGATACTGGGATGAATTACTTATGTTAGATTGGGATTACTGTGAGGCATTACAGTTTGAAATTAAGTTTATTACAGTTTCTAATCCCAGCAATGCACAGTAACATTAACATTTTAGGTTATTGTTTGATGAATGGTAAATGGACCTGTACTTGTATAGCACCTTTCTATTCTTCCGACCACTCAAAGCGCTTTTACACTACGTGCCACATTCACACAGATGCAAAGTCCATCGAACAGAAACTAACTCATTCATACACATTCACACACCGATGCACAGCGTCAGGAGCAATTTGGGGTTCAGTATCTTGCTCAAGGATACGTCGACACGTGGCAGGAGGAGCCGGGGATCAAACCAACAACCTTCTGATTGGAGGACGACCCCGTTCTGCGAGGCTGATCCAAGACTTGACTCGACAGAGAGGCTATAGAGATGGGGAGAAGGCTAACTGTACACAATAAGGAGGAATACCCCTTCCAGTAATTCCACTGCTGTCTATCATGTTGTGTCTTCTTAGCTGGCTAGCTAGCCACTGGTTAGCCTAAATTCAAGAATCAAATAGGTCTTGTTCAAAGCATGAGGGTTGCTCCGATAGGTTTGTGCCACTGTTTATATTTGTATACAATCTGGGAACCCATCAGCCATCATCTGAGGACAATTTAGCCTCTGACGTGTTGGCTTCACTTTACAGACCTGGAGGCTCTGTCCGTAAATGTAGCTTCAGAAAAGCACAATTCCAGTATAATAAGTAATGTGATTACTTTTTCAATGATAAATAGGTACTCGGTAATTGATTACATTGTGCCCCAGATTGTTTGGCTACTGAATTTGGTTTTCTGACAGTGTACAGTAGCTTACTGTGAGTGGAATGCTGTTAAGCAGCAGTAGTGCATGATGATAATGTAACTGATTGTTCATCGTGATCATTTAGCTATCTTAAGCCTCAACAAGGAAATACATATTTTAGTGAAATAAAGAATGCGCTGGAAAAATGCTGCTTCACATACTACTCGAGTCTCTGCGATTCACAGGAGGAAAGAATCATTTTTGCAATCAAATTATTCACACGTAGAGCAAAAACAGCCCGAGGGAGCACTCCACTTAAACCTCCTCTCTCACCTCCCTTGTTAGACAATAACTGAGAGCTTGTCAAACATAAACAATGAAAAATTCCTCCTTCAGGCCCTCTCAGCATTCACCTTTCCCCACTTTGACTAATCACTGCAGTTCAAAGAGAGAAGAACTCATTGAAGAACTTGCTTAAGAAACGGCTGTTCCGTGCGTCATATCCAAGCTGCCTGGGTATTGCGTGGGTGCTGCTGCTATATCTCCACCCATGCAGGGGAATCCCCTCGTATCATTGTCCTCACCCTGCTGTGCTTACTGAGTCGAGCGGACCTTACACTTCCGGGGTGATGAATATTCAGAGATTTTTTAGGAAGAGTTTAATCTTGACTCACTTTGTGACCTTGTCTACAGTTACTGAACATTAGCATTCAAAGCACAGAGGATGGTCCATTCTATCTGCCTTCATTGTTGTCAGATATCATAAACCCTTGTTAAACAAACCTGTAATATCTCACTGATTATAGCCTTCCTTAATTCAAAATAAATATCACCACTTTCCATTTTACTCCTTGGGAACAGTAATTATTCTCCTCAAATGTATGACTTCATCTCTTGCATTCTAACATCAGAATAATGTTAATTATCACAAAAGCCAAACAGTGTGAAATTAATCCAAGGGAGTCGGCTCTTCTAACCTAACCTAATGATAGTAGTGGGAATAATTCAACCCCACAGAAATGTGGCCTGTCTGCTATTTCTTATTAATCAAGTGGAAATTATTTCCCATATATTATTTATTTATTTATTATCTGCTGTTAATGCTGTTTTCTGTAAAATTGACCCTTCCAAAGTCCCACCCATTTTTGCTTGGTGCTCCAATCACAGTTTACCAAGCCTCTGTGAAATCCTTGGTCTGACCATATCTAGGTAGCATATCTAAGTACAGAAAAGAAAAGGAAAACAAGTTGTATAAAGCCCTTTGTGTCTCCAGAGGGAGCTGTGTGAAGTCTGACAAATGTCCTCAAGTGATGTCACTCAAGTCAAAATCTGTTGGTGACAAGTCAGAAAGATGTGAGCTTACCAGCCTCCTTTAACCTACTCCTGGTCTCTGCTTGAAGCTACAAGCTTGAGGCTACGTCAGCTGCTACAAGCATAACACACTAAAATCTCAGACCAAACTACTGGCGGTTGAGGTGCATTGTGGGTGATGTAAGTCTTGACAAGGAAAATTAATGCATGAAATATACCTGGAAAATGATTAAAATGACCACAAATCCTGGAAATAATTTATGTTGTCGTGGAAAATATATTTATTCATTTTATTGTACCCCCTCACTCACCTCCATAAACCTTGGTGTGTATTTTGTTTGGTAAATCTTGACTGTAGATAGCATAAGCTGCATGAAAACTGGAGTTAAATGTGTCAATATGCAGCCTACTGGTAAATTATATGACCATTTGAGAGCAAGTGCTGTATTGTCAAGAAAAACTCCTGGAAAAGGTCCTGGAAAATAATTTCTTAGAGTGGGAACCCTGACAATGTTATAGGAGGGCAATACTAAATCAGCAGTGTACTCTTAAGGTCGGGGATTGTGGAGTGGATTTACAGAAGCAGCAGCTGGCTATGCATTTCTTGTTTTCTTTCACATGAACTATCATGAAAAATACACATTATGCCCCCCCCCCCCTTGGCGGCACCACTAACCATGCCCTCTTGACATGAGGCTTTATCTTGTTGACTTAATCTCCATCTTAAAGTTTAATCCTTATTCACATCCGATGTAGAGACGCTTATTATTAATCTTCTGCTGCTGATCCTTCTGTATCGTCCCATTTTAAAAGAACAATAGTAAGGTCAGCTAAATATCATCCACAGGTTAGTCAACTCCCAGGTCTGATTTAAACTGTCTATGTATGTATTAAGATGCCTTTGTGGACCTCATCATTCCTGGCTTCCGTCTCCAAAGAGATTTTCCTAGATTTCATCTCATCTGTTTGTGCTTTGCTGTGACATCGTCTGCACTCTCCCTCGAGTCAACAGTTTATTATTCTTGCCGTTGGCGGCTGATAGTGTAAATACATCCGTGTAGTATTATCTTGTATCCTGATGGGAGCACCAGGTATTTCCTGGGTAATGTACCCTGCGAGGAAGGAGGTAAAACAGATGTACATGAATTAGAATGAAGAGGAGTCAGATTAAAGGTAATGTAAAGCCTGAATCATGTGCTTTATTAAAATACAAGTAAGTTTTACATCTGGATGAGATAAAGAAAAGAATGATTCTAGCCCCATTGCTAAAAATATTTGATTATGATCAAAGTTGTCAAAAAAGCCTTTTTGCCTCTGTTGCGAACATTAATTTTAGATATCAGTTTTATGTGTAAAAGCTGCAGTAGGTAACTTTTTATATGAATACATTTATATAGTCATATTTGATAAAACTTTCACTATATCCTGATGGTAGTACGTGAGAAACCACCGGGCCTGAATGAAACAACCAATCAGAGCCATGGAAGATCTTTGAGTTTCATTCCCGAGTCAAGGTCCCAGTCTCTATTTGACACACTGGGAATGAGACTCAACAATCACCCATCCTTCTCCACATCATTTTTACATTCCTCTTTCTGTACAACCAATGAAAAATGAAAACAAACAAATGAGACATGTTATGTTACAGTTATTGACCCTTCTCAAGTCCTACCCCTTTTGGAACCATGGTCAACTCTATCCTTTCCTGTACTTAGATATGCTATGTGCTAGGCTACCACATTTCGAAGATGGTTAGAAGATAAAAGTGACATCTATAGTCACATTCTACGTTAGCCAGTGTTAGCAAAAACAGTCGCTATAGCTAGATCTACATCAGAGTTACTATATTTTGATATTTTTCATTAGTTTTTTTAATAACTACGGTAGGCTAACTACATCCTGATTCTATCTGAGACTGAATCTCACTCTCATAAAGAAAGCAATTGTTGTATATTGAGTAGCAATGATGTGAAGATGTGTTGAAGAGAAGTCCGCTGACACCGTCTTGATTGTATATATAAAGGTTTATTACAAAAAAGTACAGCATCATACAAGCCTCGCAAAAGCTTGGAGAGCATCCAGCCAAATGAACAACTCCGTCTATTCCGTCCATCTGACACACATTTATATAGGTCAGTTGTTTACTCCAGAAGATAGAAAGAAACATCTGGTTTGTCTAACAGACATACTGCAATGTTTATGTTAAAGAAGGGAGACATCGAGGGAACCCCTAACCAAAACATGTAAGGGATGTAAATGTCACATAAATCTCATCAGGAGGCCCCTAACCAAGCATTCCATAGTAAGAACATCACTGAACCTCATAAACTGCTAGCACTACATATGTTTACAAAATATCATTTGAATCTTATAATGTACAATTAATGTATAGACCATCAGATACCACACAATAAAGCTCAAAATGTTGAAAACTGAGATTTTGGTTGAATTAGCCACCAAATATGATGCCTCCTCCATGCATTATTCTAATTTCCATGAAGAAGTTATTATTGCAGCTTTTTTTTTTAAGGTATGAAAATAATCAAATGTGTGTAAACACCAAGCTCCTTTTTTTTCTGTTACAGCTCATGTTACGGTATCCACCCTCCTTCTATCCTTTGTCTCATCTCACTTCACTCCCAGTGACATTTCAGCAACCTGCCCACCCCTCCCAGCACTCCCCCCACCGCCACCATCCCTGTTACCCTTTGTTCCCCACCAGTCTGCAGAAGGTCTTTTTTTACATTGCACAGTCTGTCTCTACCCTGCTCCCACTCATATACCGCTTTGAATTCCCTCTTCATCATTTCATCTGCTTGAACATTAAAAGCTAGATTTAATAATCTACTGATTTCATAATATACCAATTTACGTGATCGATATGAGCCTTCTATTAAGCTTTTATTAAGTTCAAAAGCAGGTGGCATCGACTACATACCCTGATATTAATATTTTAATAACCTGGCCTCCACTACTGACATATGGTGATGGCTAAAGAAATGGAAAAAGATTATAGAAAGAAATTCCCCCACATTCATAGACTTTGATTTGGTCTTCTCCTACTATCTGTTTTTTTTTTGTGCTCTCAACAGGAGGCTCAGCCAAGCTAATTGGGTAAACATGCTAATGGTATACATAACAGGTACATGGTGATTAAAAATGGTTACACTGCAGTCTTTGCCATGTGAACCTTCACATGCATGTGAAGAGTTGTGTTTAGTTCGATGTCCTCTTGCAGTTTGGTGGTTTGGAAATGTGCAACTTTCGGAAAATTGTTTAGTTGGCTTCTAGTGATTCATGTTTCTTAAACTCATGAAAAGTGTATCCACACGAAAACAAGATGTGTAGAGGAGCATTTTCTCCAATGCTTTGCACTTCCAAAAGACTAGAGCTGTTCTGATATAGAAGATGATTTACTTTATTCATCCCGATGGGGAAATTATTTTTTTTTACTTTACTTTATTTTTCAAACACATAGGGCTGAAATACAATCACACACACACGACTTATACACCGATCAGTCTTAACATTATGAGCACCTGGGCACTCTGGTGGTCATAATGTTTTGCAGCCCCATACTAACAGACTGTGATTCACTGTGTGTTCTGACACCTTTCTATCAGAACCAGCATTAACTGTTTCAGCAGTTTGAGCTATATCCTGACAGTAGAACATGAGACAGAAAATTAAATTAGGTTCCTCTGGCTCCTCCTAGTGCTCTTAATGGCATTAGCAAGTATCCACCGGGCCTGAACAAAAACAACCAATCAGAGCTAAGAAATATAGTTGATGGTTGAGTCTCATTCCCAGTGTCCCAAAGCGTCAGTGTTTGACGCATTGGAAATGAGACTGAACTATCAACTATCTATCTATCTTTCAAGCCTCCAACCCAAAGCGTCTTTATATCTTTCTCGGTTATGGTTCTTTGATACATAATATCATTTTTAAAAGACCCAATACAAAGAATAATGTTGCCATGGTTGTGATGCAGTCCCCCAGAACAACGAAAAAGCTTTTTTCATGCAATTTGTACGATTATGTTAAATTGACAGGTGGTAAAGAGCAGGACCACTGGTGGCATTTCCCAAGACAAGTGGATTAGTGCCAGTTCTGACTGCAAAGCTGGTGACAACAGCCCCAGCCACCACGCTGCTCCCACAGAAACAACCCCCCGGCTCACGCTCTCTTCTTCTGTCCATCGTTTTTCCTTTGCCACACCCAAATCCTTTCTCCCTCATCCTCAGGGTGAATACTTCCCCATGTTTCCCAGCCAAATCCAATCATGTTAGCTTCTCCACTCCCTGGTCCTGGTTGACTAATGCCTTTTCATCTAAAGGGCAGATTTCGCAAAGGAGTCATCCTGCTATCTCCTCTTTGATGCCATTCGTCCTCTCCCTCTCCACCTGCTCGCTATGGGCCTCCTCCTCCTCCCTCTGGGCCCTCAGGTGTCTTGATAAGGTCGGTGGCCACTCAAAGCATCATGGTTCTTCATATTTCCTCGCACCTCAGAGATCATCCATCAGCACTGCAACACCTTTTTGTCTTTTAAACCACAGGTTGGGATCAGTTTTATCGGCAGCCATTGTTATATTTTTGATTCCTACAGCAGACAGACTAATTCATATTTTATACTTAGTGTTGCTTAATACCATTTATTTCTTCAACCACGGATTAAAGTGGCAGGTGTATGGGTGCTTTTTATTCAGGACATATCTTGTTGTGTTTTCTGCTAACGTTGTGATGAGGACAAACAGTCCCTGCCCGCCTCAGTCACACAGTTAACGTTCGCTGAAGTACAAGAACAAAGGAAAATTCTTAACATCTGGGGGCCGGTTTTTCAGGCGGGGGATGGATGGGAAGTGGGTTGACAGTTGCTATCATTAGGGGAAACAAACAGGGAGTGATTGCTTTCAGTGGAGCTCAAGCTGTCACAGCAGGCATGGTCACTTGGTGTGTTAATGGCAGACAGAGCAGGCCTGCAGAGTAGGGTTAGAGTGATAGTTGGAGCCTGTGATGGGATGTTATTACATGTACTTCTCACTGAGCTGTGTTTGCCACTATATGGCTTGATCTAACCTGAACCACTTGACATTTTATCTTGTGGAGGTATGATTAGCAACGTGTCACTTTACCAACCCTCTGTAACCTGTAACTAAGGAACTGACCATTTGTAGCAAATGGTTACAGTTTGAGGATATATCTAAAACAAACTGGGCAGCAATGAAGATTCTGCTGCTAGAAGTTTTCTCCACTTAAAGCTGCAGTAGGTAACTTTTAAAAAATATTTTTTAATAATTTGCCGAAACTTTCACTTTATCCTGACAGTAGAACATGAGACAGATAATCTGGGAAACCTGTGAACCACCTACTGCTCCTAATGGCATTTGTAAGAATCCACTGTGCTTGAACGAAAAAAGTTTGGTTAGGTTCAGGCACAAAAACTGCTTGGTTAGATTTAGGTAAAGATTGTGGTTTGGGATAAAATGGTAAATGGTAAATGGAATATACTTTCTATGTATACTACATGCCACATTTGCCACAATCACCCATTAATACACATTCATACACAGGTGACCACCATTGGGAGCAATTTGGGGTTCAATACTTTGCAATATAATACAAAATATAAAAAATGTGTAATGCAAAGCAATGCAACACTAACTCCTGGGTGAATGTCCTGTATTTTTTTCACCTATCCATACTCCCCAATCTCCTCCATATGCAAACTTTCTTGATGTTTATACTTTGTCACCTGACTTCTACCTATCCCTGCAAGGAATACCTATAGCATACTAGTTTGAAGCGTATGGCCAGTGACCAACTGCCATATTTGATCATTTGGGAGTGGGACCGGGGCTGTACATGTATAGGAAATGTAATTGTTATCATCCTGACTTTCAGTGCAGTGAAGTGTTGCTCTGGTTGCTGCTTCATATGCTTTTCCTTCATGACAGGAATAGAATTTTGGCAGGATTTTTTTTCTGTGCATTACAAAATACGGACAGGCAGCTGGTTTGAAAAATACCTACTATAGATCAATATTGGTTGAAACATTTAGTGAAAGGTATGTGGTGCCTATTTCCTGCTTGTTTGTGATTCGTGAATGGTAATGTAGCAGCAGCTGCAAGGTTAACATGGCATAGAGATGCCATCCCTCTGCAGACAACCGCAGCTCTGCAAAGACCCAGTCTTTAACATTGCCATCATGTAGTAGTATATTTGATTACTTGCTGCATGAATATCAATTAGGAATCATAACAGTGGTACATGTGTTTTTTCCTGTGTGGCTGGGAGTGCTGTGAGTGGGTGGCAGTGTGTAATTAATCCTTTTAAAAACACTTGAGATAAATGTGTTCATATCTCTCCCCAGTCACTCTGGCATATTTAGTCAGATAACTAGCATCTGTTTTCTGCTTGAGTAGTGCAGTAGCTTGAAATAGGCTTCTATGTGTCTGTGTATGTATTTTGTTTTGTGACTGTATAGGTAGCATACTGATGAGTCGCAGTTAGCTGGCAAATACAAAGCCCTCTGCTTTTCTTCTGAGGTCCGCCAGGATTTATATCGGCAGGCTGAACAAGTCATTCTAAACAGATCTCCTCCTCAAACAGATAATGTCTGCAGTGACACTGGTGCAATTAACGGAAACCTCAAAGTCTGATACCCCCTTTACACCGTGCATTAAAGTGCAATCGGATAGTGCTTGACCAAGTTTGACGGGGCATACAGTAGTGTTGTGCATGAAGCTTAAAGAGCACCATTCATTCAACGTGCTCATGTTGGTGAACTAAACATTTACAACTAATGACTGTAGATTCACATGCTGCTATAAAATAACAAAAAAAGTACACATTATAAAGAAAGGTAGCGCAGAAACGCTTTCACCTTCCAGCAGAATTATTAGATCTGTTTCAGACGGTTCAGAAAGTCATTATACAGTCTATAGTTATAGAGCATCTTTAAGTTAGGTCAAAACACCTGCAGAAGACCACAAACCAACAGCTTCAAAGTTCCTCCACCAAATTCAAACTCACAGCCTTTTGTAAAGCCGCTAATTTTCTAGGACGAAAGTCAAAATTGTGAACTACAAAAGTGAACTACTTCATTTGTGTGAACCGAACTTTGGGGCCAAAATGCTCAGGTTCAAAATAAGGTGCTTGAACCGGAAGGCAGCCGGTTCCCTATGGTGGAAAAGGCCTGAATGTAGACACTGGAGACACATATTAATACCACATGTAAATATAACCAGGTGGAAATCATACAATCGAAATACAAGATACATTTTAACACAGTGTGTAAAGGGGAACAGCTCATTTGCCTTAAAGGGTCAGTTCACACAGACATTCACAAAAATATAATACTGGAAGTATTCTTTTTTTTTAGCAGCGTTTTTATTTCCGCATATCATAGCACAATCAGATGCAAAATGGACAGAGACATGAGGAAAAAAACTGTCAACACAGAGTAGGTGTACTATTGTCATTGTATAACTAGTTGAATAGGGCTCACAGTGGAGCTCTTTGGAATTAATAAGGAATGGAATTTGTCATGTTTGCATTAATATGGCACACTTGATGGACACGTTTTGACAGAGGTCTGTGTTCTTTTGTCTTTTTGTTTCTAACATGGTGTAGGGCTGTGGCATCTGGACACAGATTTTGCCACCCTCAGACTCATTATCCAATAGATTCCAAATCCTGTTGAACCAATTATCCAATGACAGCTGTACACCTACTGTAGGTCAGTGTTGTTTGCCTCATGTCTTTGTCCATGAAGACTCAGTAGTGTTGAAACATTAATCTGTTTACACACATAATTAAAGGCTGTGAATTAACCCTAATCCTAAGAGTGCTCCAGTCCTCCTTTGTTCCTTGACAAATACATGGTAGTGGTTGTTTTCCATGTCACCACTATATGGAAACAGACCACTTTCTGTGTCACCATAATCTTGATGTTTTAGATTATTCATGTGGTTGATGGTTTGCCAAGAAAACAAAAAACACCCTCATAATTTTACTTTTAGTGTGCATAAAGCTACAATCTATGTATGTCAGTAAATTGACTGTATTATTTTACAATTTAATGCTAATCCACTGACTAAAAACGACTGCATTGCCCAGGAAAATGAATACATATCAGTGATATATTTTTAGTGAAGTACAGTCATTAGGCAATGAGTCTGACCTTTGTTAGTGACACTACAGCAGTATTTTCGTAGCTGCTTGCACGTGTTTGTTAGTAGCTGAATGATTTTGTATTTACTCACATTTACACAAAACCTCCCAGAAATCTTCTGCTCATCATTGTGGGGACCTAAGCTACATCTATCCAATTAAAGTATTGTCCCAATCCTATAGAACACTTTGGCAGCAGGAGATTCAGCTAATTACTCCTGGGTATATGCCGAGACAGCTCTTCTTTCTTTTTTGATTGCATAAATGACATGACTTGAAATAGTCTTTATATGGGTGCTTTCTTGGTATTTAGATTGTGAATATCGTGTTTGTGTTAATAGTTAATTCTCACTAGATTTTGAAGTTGATATACCACTTCTTGGCATGTTTGTATATACCCCCTTCCTTGCTTTAAAGTGTTTGGAAATGTAATTACTCCCACAGCTTTACTTCATTCTCTCCTTCCCTCTTCTTTATTATTCTTTTTTGCCAATGACATTTTTAAAGGTCAGAGTAAACCAAAGAAAGATTATAATCTTAGCAAGATAATGTGAAAAGGAGCGTAGTAGTGAGGGTAGGATTAATTCTGAGAGCTCCAACTCTACAATTTAGTCTTTACCAAAAGAATTTAGTCCTTCCCAAAAATACAACTGTGTAGTTTGTCATTTACTGTTGGGCAGGGACCTCAAGTGGGTGTAGTAATTATGACTATGAGTCAGGTGAATTAGTATGAAGAGCGAAAAAGTCTGTTTAGGTAGGATCTCATTGAAGGGTCAAACACAGGACTTTCACCCAGGAAACCGCTGTCTGTGTCCCGTATAAAAACATAAATCAAAAAATGTACTTACATAAATAATACTAAACTTACGTACGTAATACTGATTTATGTACTGAACTTATGTATGTAATACTTAAGAACATAACTTACGTCACATACATAAAACTTACCATAATACTTCATGTCACAAAACTTAAGTGAATATCACATAGGTAGTACTTAAGTTATGTAAGTTACATTTTACGTATGTAAGTTACATTTTACGTATGTAAGTTAGGTACTTAAGTTCAGTTTTATGTACGTAAGTTAAATAAGTTAACCTACATACATAAAACTTAACTTACATTCGTAATACTTACTCAATACCAGTACTTAACTGACATCTTAATACGTAACTTATGTATGTAACTTAACTTACTTTAACCCAAACCGTGATCTTTTCCTCCTTTGCCTAAACCTAAACTGCAACCGTTTCACAACATTGCCCTCGTGCTTATTATTGTTATGGTACAGGTGTTGTTGGTTCTTGTATTTGGGTCAGATTTGTCAATTTGGGAGTCGCTGGCAAACAAATAATTCAGCCGTTTAGGTATGAGGACTTGTTGCGAGAAAGTAATGCCCTGACATTTTTGTGTTAATGTTAGCATACAGCGCTCAAGTCACTCTATGCAAAAAAAAAAACTTCTGGGGCACAGTGGGATGGTAATTTTGTACCATACCTTAAAAGACAGA
>JAGRRF010005532.1:23235570-23248750 GCA_019097615.1 Morone chrysops
TTTACCATTTACCACTTAAATTCTCTTTTTAGCAAAATTCAGTTTCTTGTTTATTGTTGATCCTTTCTTTTCATCACTGCACGTAATATGCATACCTCATATAGCACTTAATATGTGTATAAATACAAATGGAAGAAACTGATGATGTCTGTGCTAATTTTGAGATTTACCTAATTTATTTTTAAATTAAGGTTATAGTCAAGTCAGCATATGCTTTAGCTTCAGTTAAAATGCTCTTTCCACATGAACATAATGATGATTTTGCAAAAAATCAATTGTAGTGAAAGGTGGGAAAACTTCCTGGGAGCATAACACACAATATTCCAAGATGGTGCTGAATTTGTAGTCACATCATGCAAATGAACTATATTTATTGTGTTATTGTAGTGGTCTGTTAACAACTGACTTCCAACACATACGGTGTATGTCTGTCTACTGAATTAAAGCTAATATTTAAGTTTAGAAATGGGGATTTTAGAAATTGCAGACATTTTTGCCACCAGTTTATTGTCTCTTCTATGGTTCTTTTTCTAACTTAGAATTCCAACCAGAAGACTGTTTTTTCTCACAAAACAACAATAACAATGTACTCCTTTATTATCAGCGGATAGAAGCCGAACTCCTCACAGTTGCTTTGTCTCTCGTCAGTACAATAGTGTTTGTAGTATAAGGACAGAGGCGGGGTATGATAACACGTGTTACATCCCTCCTTGAGTTTCAGCCTTGTTGGCACAGTGCCCTCCATGCCTCCTGGCTCCTCTCAGTGGGTGACAGGCGATGTAGGCCAGCGTGAGCACAACCACTCTTCTTTGGCTTCTAAGCTCACTGTCGGCCCATGTCACTCAGTGGCTTGTTCATAAATTATGGCGAACACCTGCGTGGGGCTGAGACAATACTGCCTGTCAGGGAGTTAATACTTTATGGCAAGAAACACGCTCGCCTCTTCAGAGAGCTAGATGCGGATGAGAATTCCAGCCCAGATGGCTACTTAGCCTTGCAGCATGTAGCCTTTTGTCTATATTATTAATTACAAAATCAATTTACGATTGGTTTTCATCACTGACCACTAAATCTCATCACTGACTCAATGTATGCTAAATTAAACGAACACTGTGCCTCAGATATCCTATTCTTCCTGTGGTTTATTTCCTCATTTCCAAAGAGGATAATGGCAGCCAGTGAGATCTGTGACTGCAGCTGTCTCTTGTGTCTAGGCTAGTTTCTTGCTACCTCATTGATTTGTATTGATCCAGACCCTCTGCCTGCAGCTGTAAGCTAATTTAGCTTGCTGCTTCTTCCGCTGACATTTTCATTGCTGTATCTCAACTTTATTGAGTGAAACCATAAAGCACTCTTTGTTACAGCCTCTGACTATGAGCACAATAAATTTACCCTATTGTCTAGTAATAGGCAGTTACAGCTCAGATTTTATTCCTGGCTACTCTTGCTGTCTGACAAATCACTCCATTTGGTTTTGATGAATGCAACTCTTAAGACACTCTAGCAGCAGCCTGTGGGTTTGGTCTATCCACCAAATTCAGTGGATTCATTCAGCAGATTGCCCTGACAGTTCATACAGACATTCAAGATGATGAGGGGATGAATCCTATTGACTTTGGTGATCCCCTGACTTTTTGTTTAGTGCCACCATGAGGTTTGGTTTTGATTGAGATACCTTGACAACACACACACACTTCTATGCAGTTACATATATATATATATATATATATATATATATATATTCAGTTCACAGGCAGAGCCCATGGTGGTTGGTGATGGGAAGAAATGACCCACTTCTGTTCTGTGATTAAGATGCCTTTGATCAGCCATGAATCATCATGAAGAGGCTCTGTATGACTAAACCAGTGTAACAGCATTGTCTATGTTTGACCAATAGGTCGAGGAAGTACTTGCGGCTGATCTAGGGGATGATGTGAATTTAACTTTTATCCTGCTTTGCATTTTCAAGCTCATTGCAATGGCGTTTAATTTTATTAGTCTGCATCCATAATTTGAGTTTAGTCCCATTAAACTGTACTGTACTATTTCTCAGAGATAAATCAGAATATCAGTGTTGGGAAGGATGTGAGATCTGTTCTCTCTGGATTTTCTCTTCAAGTTTGTGTTTTGTCAATATTCTATGGTTGTTGTTTTCATAGGTCCAGCAGATACTGCCTAAAATGAAGAATGATTAATTGATCTGATTAGTATGTCCATCAGTATGGACAAATGCACAGTTGCATGTTTTTTATAAAAATAATCATTATAATACAATTCACATTTATACCCTTTTACTGTTAAAATAAAAGTTTAAATTTGAATAATCACCCTTTAGCTACTAAAAAATCCAAAGGTTCCCACCATCGTAGCCCCATTCCTCACATCAGCTAATTTTTATGTTGCTGCTGTATTGATTGAGTCTTCAGCTGCTCTGGCTCTGCATCTGCTGTGCTCCTAATAGTTTTTTTTGTTGCTGAAAGTCAATGTTTACTTAGACCTACAGTATAATTGCATTCTCATAAATCCAGTGGAAGCGCAATCACATTATTGAAAGAGAGTGATTTAATAGTAAGTGTGTATTTGTCAGGAAATTATTATAGCTTGCGGAAGCACTTAGGTTAAAGATACACAATTTGGAATGGCAGTGGGTTGTCTTTAGAAGCACTTTAGGACTATAAATAATATCCTTTATCAGGGATGGACTTTTTGTCACCAGCTGGGACTGAGTGGAGTCATTTGTGAAAGGGTGACCATGAATCACCTACATCTTTTATATTTTTATTTGTAGTCTATTGGTCATGATAACATTGCACTCAACAAAACACTTGCCAAGGTCTGGGAACATGGGGACATAATCTACAACAAAGTCCCATAGGGCAAGAAACACCAGCAGTCAGACAATCAGACAATTATCCAAGACAGTGGTTCTCAAATTATTTTCAATAAAGTACCCCCTTTTAAAATATTTTGCAGTACAATTGTTGAAATTTCAAAGAGTTTACAATCCATCACTAAATACATGGCAGACCAATTTTTTTCATCTTTTAATAACACTAAGACATCATTGAAGTTGTATTGCATTGCATTTATTTATAAGTTACACTTACTTACAATTTAGTGAGAAACATGAGCTGAGGTTTGTCGTTCTTGATGGCAGGGAGGAAAATGCAGTGGATCAAACTGTTTTCCAGACATTTAACTGCAGTCGACAATTTACAGCATTTAACGATTGCATTGAAAATGAGATTATTGACTATAAAATGTAGTTTATCAAACTTACATTTTTTACTTATAGTATAATTATTTTAGGAATTATCCATGACTGATATTTCTTAAATTAACATTTTAAAGATCAGTTTTAAACATGCTGTGGCACGCTATTTGGAGGTTAACCTGAAACACCAAATATGTTCATACTCGCTTACAGAACAGTAAAACTGTACACTCCTGACAATAGTATTTGCCATAACTATGACTTAACTATTTAGTGATGTTGCTGCGTTCTCAGTTCTAAGCTATGACTGTACTTAATGAGCACATGGTTGTTATACTCTGGAGTTAAACCAACAAAAGAGGTTGAGCATTACTCTTTGACATCCCTAAAGAAGGTACCTTAATTCTATGTTAAGTCTCGCTTGACCCCTGACCTCTGTTGTCTTATTCTTTACAGGTCCATGGGGTCGTTGTATGGGCAGCGAGTGTGGACCTGGCGGCAGCCAGAGCAGGGCAGTATGGTGTGCTCACTCCGAAGGCTGGACCACCCTGCACACCAACTGCGATCAGACAGAACGGCCGGACAACCAGCAAAGCTGCTTCAGAGTATGCGATTGGCACAAAGACTTGTATGACTGGCAGCTGGGTGCCTGGAACCAGTGTGTCCCGGTGTCGATGCGCAGTGCTGGGGTGCAGCGCCCTGCTGTGTGTACCCGGGGAGATGAGGGAATCCAGACCCGTGAGGTGGGCTGCGTACAGAAAGCGAATGCAGAGCCTGCAGAGGATGCAATCTGTGAATACTTTGAGCCTAAACCGCGTCTAGAGCAGGCCTGTCTTATCCCCTGTCCACGGGACTGTGTGGTGTCTGAGTTCAGCCAATGGACCACCTGCTCTAAAACCTGCGGGATGGGTTTACAGAACCGGATCCGCTTTGTTTTGGCTCCTCCGCTGTTTGGTGGGTCAGCCTGCCCAAACCTGACTGAGTTTCAGACATGCCAGCCAGGGCCCTGTGAGGGAGAGGAGAGCCTCTACAGCCTTAGGGTGGGACCCTGGGGGCCCTGCTCTGTCCCGATGCCGAGGCAAGCCAGACAAGCTGACAAACCACCCAAAGAGACCGACAAACCATCCAAGGAAAGTGATAAACCTTCCAGAGAGGGTGACAAAACATCTAAAGAGGGTGAAAAACAAACCAAAGAGGGTCTCAAACTGCCCAGTGAAGGTGACAAGCAGTCAAAAGGGGGGGACAAACAGACCAGAGAGGGTGACAAACAGCACAGAGAAGGAAACAAAAGGTCCAAAGAGGTTGATAAACTGTCCAGAGACGGTGATAAAGTATTCAGACCCAACAGGAAATTGGGTAAGGCACACAGGAAACCAGACAGGCCATCCCGACAGGCAGACAGGCCCAAACGACAGAAAAAGGCTAAAAACAAAGAGAAAAGAGAGAAAATGAGAGAGAAAGTCCGGGAGAGGTTAAGGGAGAGGGGTAAGGTGAAGGATCCTGAGACCAGAGAACTCATCAAGAAGAAAAGGAATAGGAACCGTCAGAACCGCCCTGGAGGAAAGTCTTGGGACCTGCAGGTTGGCTACCAGACCAGAGAAGTGACCTGTGTGCATAAGAGTGGGAATGTTGAAGCTCTTAGGTAAGAATGACTAAAATAAGTAACTCATGCCCTCACAGCTTTGATTTATGCCCATGGTTCATGTACAGTGTTGTGTTTCTGTCCAGTGCCTTTGTGTGACTGTATGAGGCCAGTGCAGATAATAGTTGAGACTAGAATAAAGGTTACACATATATATCAAGGTAAAGTATTTTAGAATTGGGACTTTGAAGTTATTCTAGCGTTAGAATTGGCAAATGGACAATGAATGTAGTAGCCTGTGGTTAGGGTTAGGGTTTAGCATTGAGATTACGGTTAGAGACAGAGTGCAACAGAGGATAGCTCTCTGCCTGGATCAGCCCCTATTGGAGGAAGTACATTGATATCTCTGTTAACTGTGATATCCCAGAACCCCCCCAGCACATTTCTTATGGGATGGTTGGAAATCTGGCACTTATAAAACACCCTAATGCCCCTTTTCGGCCCTTGTACTTGCATGATGCATTAATCACTCACTCTGTCTTTAATGTACCATGCAAAATAAAACAATTTTGTTCTTTGAATAATTACTTGAACAGGCCCTAATCCCATTTGGCATCAGATCAAACTGATGAAAAGTCATAATGAAGTTTGAGGTTCAATTAAAGTACCAACATATCCTCCTAGTTAAACAAGAAGATACAGTACATTGTTTGTCCATACCCCGGAGAGCATAATAACACCCAGGTGTTCTCTGATCTGACCGCCCTATCAGCAGAAGGACACCAGACATCAATCAGGTACTACTGCAAGATCTGGCAAGATGGATTCTAGCGTGGTCTTGTGAATACAGCTGTCTTGCAAAGGTTAGACTTTTTTAGTTCAGGGAAACATTGTGGTTTGGGTTCAGATCACAACTTTCCAAAAAGTATCCCCAGAGCAGCTAGAGGGCTTTGTCACTTGAATGTAAATGTGTTGTTTTGGTGCATTTGTTGAAACAACTATTGCTGTCATTATTCTTAGGAGGACAAGACTGAAATGCATAATGTGCTCTGATGCTTTAAGTCTGTGAGTGCAGTGTTATTGAAGCATTTATGCTCAAATCAGATATTTTATCACATATGAGTCATTGATTACATTGATCAGAAGTCAGGGAAATATACAGGCTAACAGTGTACAATTTACAACATTAAATTCCAGTGTTTTTAATGTCATTGAGATGATTGGACCTTACTATTGTTTTTTTTTAATTATAAGCTTTTGTGTGCACTACGCTTCGTATCATAACATTTGCAAATGCATTATACACCCTCAAGCCTTTAATGCCTTTTGGGTATCACGTCATAAAGTGTACACAGTGAATGCAATTGCAGTAAGTTGTCTTCGGGGGATAGGATCATTATCTGGGGGAAAGTGGATTTTTGAAACCAACAAAAGGAAACGTTTGATCCCCAAACAGAGCAGCTGAAGGGATAAAAAAAGAAGCACACTTTTTCAAGGCCAATAATGTAGAATTTATAAAAGATCTAATGATGAATGATGAAATAATCATGACATTTCATTCATCATTTGATTCATCAGCAGATCAATGGTAAATGGACTGTACTTATATAGCGCCTTTTTTTTTGTCTTTCGACTCAATGTGCTGTACACTACATGCTACATTCACACACATTCATACACTGATGGCAGTGGCTGCCATGCAAGGTGCCAACTGCTCACCAGAACTGAAACTAATCATTCAAAGACACTCATACACCGATGCAGCATCAGGAGCAATTTGGGGTTCAGTGTCTTGCTCAAGGATACTTCGACATGCAGCGAGAGGAGCCGTGGATCGAATCGATAACCTTCCGATTAGTGTACAACCTGCTCTACCTCCCACATTTCCCATATGTACACTCATTTGTTATGTAAAGGATCATTTCAGGTGCATTATATTGCCCATTGAAGAGCTGTGTTGTTTAGCTTAGTGATATATTTTCACAGGGAGAAATGTGGCTTGTTTGTTGTGCACTGTCAGAGTGCTACATGTTCCAACTCAGTGCATTATCTGTGGCACTCAGTGGCTTCAAGTGTCAGGGCTCATAACACTCAGTCACACTGTACTGTATGTGTTGCGAAACCTTGTAAGCCTTGAGTTCTATCTCAGTTTTATGTCTTCAATCTAATATTTAGTCAGAGCTAATTGAGATTATTCAAAATCATACATAAAGGCTTGGGTTTAATTAGTGGACTGTGTCTGTGATATACATAATTTATAATGCTACCATGCAGGGCTTCAGTAATACTGACAAAGGTTGTGACGTAAATTTCTGTTGGCTTCAATTAGCCAGTGTTCAACCTCATTTGGTCTATTTCCTTCCTCAGTGTACATAGCTCAAAACCATTGGACGTTTCGCCAGAGCTCCAGTGCGAGCTCCATTCTGAGATGCACAGTTTCTGTACGCATTTTCCTCCAGCGAGGTCAATGTCCATGTGGTGTCTGAGAGCAGTGCTCTTTGTTAGTAGATAAATGGCCTCATTCTGTCTCACTGCGCTTGCTCGACTCTAATAGAGGCCACTGAGCAGCCTCCATTACACCCTGAGAAAATCAAAGCTCTTGTGATAAGTTTGCTTTTATTTCTTGGGAGAAGGTCAGGATTCATAAATCAGCTATCAACTTCAAGCGAATGCCACTCGTCATACCACAGCATTAAAGTATAATATTATATTTCCATGATACACACTAGGATTGATAACTACTTACCACATGGGGATCATTTTTTTTTAGCACAGATGGCTGAAAGCTTCAAAGAGGCTTAGTTGATAGTGACGACCGTATTAACGTTGGCTGTTGCCCAGGATCAAGTTTATTTACAGTTGGAGCCATAATGGGAATTATAATTCTATCTGGTGGCTAAAGATGCTAATTATCCCCAAGGGTCCAGGCTTTAAAATGATGATCAATTGCAAACTTACTGGACCTTTATCAAGTGTTTTAAAAGGAAAACACATATTGTAATTGTTGGAAATAATTGTTACAAGTTTGTATATAGACAACTTTTTCGATGCATGATTTTGAAAGTCTAATAACACTGTTTTGTTAAGTAGTTTTTGTTGTGCTAACAGCATCTGTCCAACACTAGTGAAGAACAAGATATCCTGCTGAAACAGCATTAACTGATTAAACTGGTTCAAATGCTTAAAGCTGCAGTAGGTAATTCCTTTTTAAAAAAAAAAAAACTTTTTGTCATATTTGCTGAAACTTTCTCTATATCCTGACAGTAGAACATGAGAGATAATCTGTGAAACAATCACGTTCCTCTGGCTCCTCCTAGTGCTCCTAATGGCATTTGTAAGAATCCACCAGGACTGAACAAAAACAACCAATCAGAGATGAGGAAGACATAAAGACGCTTTGGGTTGGAAGCTTGAAGATAGTTGATTGTTGAGTCTCATTCCCGGCATCGGTATTTGATGACCTGGGAATGAGTATCAACAATCAACTATCCTTCTTGGCTCCGACTGGTTGTTTTGTTCAGGTTTGTTTTATTTTTGTCTATCAGAGGCATAAGTAGTGTGACACTGTCATTGCATTACATAAAGCATGGCCCATATGACCTGCTAGGGTGACGCGGGACAAACATGATTTGCTTGCCCCATTAACCGCCATGTAACCTCACGGAGTGATTGGCAGGAAGGCCCCTTTGGGAGGTTAGGTCGGCACTGTTCCCAGTAATGTTGCCACCAACACCCAGTTTGTAATAGTTTCAGGTGAAAGGGCTTTCATCAGTGGGCCATGAGCTCAGTCACCATTACTGATTGGGCGATGGATAGTGACTTAAGGGGATAGCTTGGGTTTCTTGAAGTGGGGTGATATTAGGGTACTAATTCATATTTTGCTATGGTTTAACTTTACTAGTGCAAATAATATAAACGATATGATGTCAGCAACAACTGGAGGGGAATAGATGAGCAACAAATCTGTAAAAACTAAGTTCAAGAAAAAATTTAACTGTCGAAACTAAATGTGAAGAGAAGCACAAAAAGAGGACGCGTGTGCCAATTTCCCAAATGGCCTATCAGCCTGAACAAAACACAGAGAGAAAAAACAGTGTCTTTCAGCTCCACAGAAATCCTCTCATCAAACAAAGCCCTGGCGCTGTGAAGCAGCCACTGAAAATATGAATAACAAATTGTTTGGGTTTGTAAATGAACAACTTTCAAACCATGTTTATCATACTGGCTGACTCAGACAAAGGAAAGCTGTAGGGTGTACAGCAGTGTTTCACCAGCCTTTTACATCTGTGTAATCCCTACACTACACTCACTTTATTTGCTTCTTAATATAATAATCCACAACAGGGGAAAAAATGCTGCTCTTCCTACCTTTTTGCCCTTTATCTGCTTTTACTTTACTTTTTACTTTATTTCATAACATTACCATGCAAGACTAACCTGATGTTGAATATTTATTCTTGCTAACTTGCTCACTTACACAATTTGTTATCTAGATAATCTGATGATTTTTGAAGCATAAATGCGATAAGCTGAATTAAAAAGCTAACATTAGGCTACAAACAAACTACACCATAGTGGCATCTAACCAAAAACCCATTAAAAAATCCACTGACTTTGAGGCTAAAAAGCTAACACAGTTTTCTGACTTTATTTGCAATCCTCCTGTTTCGTACTTCAGCATATCTCAGTAACATTAGGGTTTTTATTGTGCTTTTTTGAACTTTTTTGAAGTATTAAAGGTTTATCTGGTGTTATGGTCTCTTGTTTTCTCGTCTCCAGCCTGTGCTCTCAGGAGACGTTGCCAGTGACCTTCCAGGCTTGCGTCATGACCAAAGACTGTGATGTGACTGACTGGTCTGAATGGTCGGCTTGCTCCAAGGAGTGCTACGACCCAAATGGGCCCAAGGGCCAGCGCACTCGCAACCGGAAAGTGAGCCAGTTCCCAATTGGTGGAGGAGCAGATTGCCCAGAGCTGGAGGAGAAGGAGCCCTGCAGCCCTCTGGGAGACGGCATGCCACCCTGCATTGTGTAAGTACTGAACAAAGATAGTTATCTGCTAGTTCGAATGGGAAAATGAGACAAGATATTCGTGATGCTAGAAAGCAAGTAGGACATGGGCTATAATGGGATTGACCCAAGGATCAACATTCTTAACTAAAGGGAATATTGACATTAAAATAATCAAGGGTGTCCCTGTTAGCTTTTGGCTCCAGCACCTCATGCTAATATTAAAGGCATACAGTGACCATATTTTCAAACCCCACAGACTCAATACTCCTCGGATGTTTGGCTTCACGTTTATTTGTTCTGTACAGCTTACTACAACTCTCCTCTAACCTGCCTCTGACTGATTGAGCTAGCGTGAAATTCCATCCGCAGTCTGCACGCTGTGTTTTATTTCACGGCTATCGTGGCTATATGTGGAGCAGAGCGGACAGCTGCTTCTGGGATGCTTCAGCCATGCCTACTGGAATGTGGGGGTTATGCATTTACACACTGTGAATTTTCAATCTCAGCAGATGTCTTACATATCCAATATCTTTTCTTCCATAGTCTAAACTAGGGAGCTTGACAAGTTCATTCTCATAGCCACCATCCAGCTGCACTTTAAGTACCAGATACACTGTCTGCGTTATGTGGCATCAGGTTATTTAATGTATGACCATACATCATCATACACATCGGACATGTCGTGCAGACAGCAAATCAAGATGCTTTAGCTTGGATATGCCATGAAAATACAGCTTATGCATGTCAGCACTGGGAATGACATGACAAGATGCCAGTAGAATGTGCGCTTCTACAGTAAACAACAGGTGTGGGTATTTTGACGGCTGTCATACACTGGCAGTGTGCGTTGCCCTTCAGTCTGTTAAGCTTGTGATAGTTCACCAATGAAGGTCTTGGGCTTGTTTGCTTCAATAAAGGCCAAACTAAAATTAAACGGTTACCATCCCTGTCAAATGGAGACAAGTGCATCACATACTATTGTGTAAAAATTTGTAAAAACAGGATTTTTAGTAGAAAAATATGACTTTGAATGAATTTTCTTACCCCTGGAGCACATTATGGAATATTTTCACTTTCACCTAATCTCTCTATAACCCATATGTTTAATACTAGAAGTCATCTGCTCATTTTATTAGCTAGTTTAATCAGTCATAATGTGAAACAGTAAATCAATGTCCATTGACTCCTGCTGCTTTCTGGACAGACAGCAGGAAGAGAGGCAGGTTCTGTCCATGGTACTGAAGGACTGCTCTGTTTGAGTGTCCCCATCTGGGCAACTTAAAGCCCCAAGATGCAATGCTTTCCCAGGGGCCTCATTGTCCCGCAGCAGTGCAGAAGCAACTGAGAGCGGGTGAGAGACAGAGGACCCTTGCTCATGAATATGGAGCCTTTCATTGGCGACCTCAAATGAATTCCATTATCAGCAGCGATGGAGGCAGGGTTTACATTTTCTGACCTCAGGGTGGAAACCACAATGCATTATTACTGAAGCAGACTGCTGCCAATTCACCAGCCAGACACAAACCCCACTATGAATAGCCGCTGCAATTAACAACCTGCTTTTAGCTTAAAACATCCAGCCTTAGAGAGCTCTCAGTGGACACTCTCGTTAAACTGCATATCCTGAGGTGTATTGTAAACAGAGATTTAAGGTCAATAACATT
Organism: Morone chrysops; assembly: GCA_019097615.1. Taxonomy (NCBI): domain Eukaryota; kingdom Metazoa; phylum Chordata; class Actinopteri; family Moronidae; genus Morone; species Morone chrysops. The sequence continues at coordinate 23,247,041 of JAGRRF010005532.1, forward strand.
AAAAAGTCTTTCTATCAATGCCACCACCGCATCTCACTTGGGCACAAGTGATCCTGTTCAGAGCCTCTAGGCCGCGCTCACTGAGGTATGACAGAAACAAACAATAATGAAATGAATGTAGTTGCTGTGATTTGCTTTTCCATGATCCATTCTTCTAAAGTTAATTTAATTAATGCATCAAATTAGTCAAACATGAATTTCTAATCTTTCAAATATTCCCTAATTCAATATATAACATTTGAAATAAATCTATTAATCTATGTCTGTTTGTTATATCCAAGACTATGTAGTATAATAGTCTTAAAGTCTTATAATGTACACAGAAACAAAGAATGTTGCTCAAAAAGAGCTTTAAACTACTAAAATGAATTGGCAAAGAAAGAAAGAACCAGTGTGTAGATGACAGATTGAAAGGAAACACAGGAAAGGTTCTAAAACAGAAGGTTGGAGTGGAAAGGAAGGAAATGAGCAGTTTGTATATGAACGTGGTAGCATATTTGACAAGACAAATAAATCTTCACAGCATACTTGATTTTATGTCCAGACAATGTTTGGCAGACACATCAGTGTAGTGCAGGGTAGTTTTTGGCAGATATATATATACCTTTATTTATTAAAAGATTTATGATATATGAAGAATATAATTAATTAGAAAAAATCTAGTCCACATATATCATAAACCTATATAAATATATACTATATATAATATATAAATGACTCTATGAAGGCTATACCTTCATATATTGGTCAATATGAATTGTGTTTGGCCCAGACCACCAGACCGATCTCTCAACACACCCTGGTAGACTTCCTTCCCCTGCGTCTTTTTCTCAAAACCCGACAGTGATCTGCAACATTCAGGACTTTTGTTGCATTGATGAATTCTCTTCTATTAAAATAGTTATTTTTTTGAAGAGAAGACACTCTGGGGCTTACATTCTGTATCTTCTTGTGTCCACCTCTGTCCTCAGTTACAGCTGGAAGACTACAGAGTGGACAGAGTGCAGGGTGGACGTGCTGCTGAGCCAACAGGACCGTCGGCGTGGAAATCAAACGGGGTTGTGTGGAGGTGGGATTCAGACCCGAGAGGTCTACTGTGTCCAGAGCAGCGCCGATACACCGCCCAACCTCGGCTCGATCAGGAGCAAAGAAGGTGACTTTCCCAGCATGCTTTTCTTCTGTCGTCTCTACTGTTGTCATGTATTTGATGTACTGCCTTTCTCACCATTTCTTAAAGCGTTACATACATAAATACACTTCTGGGCAGGCAATGGGAAATGAACCCAGTCAATATTATCACCGGCATTTAACTTGTTTGAACCCAGAGCAAGCCAATAAGAATTGATCTGCCCTTTCTATGTTGAAAACCACATGCAATCAAAAAGCAATTTGATTGAATATGATTTTACAAAATGAAGCCAAAGGTGTTATTTTCTTCTCCATCTGACTAAAAACTCTGGAGTTCACCAAGTGTATCCTTATTCTGTGTGATTTCATGCCAACGGGTGGACAGGGGCGGCTGTGGCTCAGATCAGAAGGTTGTTGGTTCGATCCCCGGCTCCTCCTGCCACGTATCGAAGTATCCTTGAGCAAGATACTGAATCCCCAAATTGCTCCCGATGCATAGCATCGGGGTGTGTGAATGAGAATATGAATGAGTTAGTTTCTGTTCGATGGACTTTGCCATCACTGAGTGAATGTGTGTGAAAG
>JAGRRF010005532.1:23248853-23264794 GCA_019097615.1 Morone chrysops
ATCCAGTCAGGTGACTAATAGAATATAGTGATGCTTAAATATGACGATTCGTAATGCATTTCATGTAATTAAAATATGTTCTGAAACTCCATACCCAGTCTATATACATCAATAAATGTAACAAGGGACTTCTATTCTGCCTGCACTTTGCCAGTGAAAATATTCCCCAAATGGTGTGTCTTTGGCTCTGAATTGACACCATCTGGGTGTATTTTCCTTGGTGACTGGGTCACTATGATTGACAGCTAAAGACACACTGTATCTTTCCTGATACAGATACTTAGAAATATTGTATGTGTATTACAGTGGCTGTGTAATTTTGTCAGTCACACACACACAGTTTTGGCGACATAAAGTCTAAGTCGAAAAGTTATATAGCCTATTGCTTGAATATTGTGGATTTTGTTTTAATATTTTTCATACACACTGTCAGTTAAAGCTACACTAAGTAATTTTTTATAAAAAATACCTTTTGTCATGAAAAAATCAGGTTCCTCTGGTTCCTCCTAGTGCTCCTAATGGTATTTGTAAGAATCCACCGGGCCTGAACAAAAACAAGCAATCAGAGCTAAAAAAGATAGAAAGACGCTTTGGGTTGGAAGCTTTATTGTTGAGTATCTATCACAGGGCGTCAAATACAGATGCTTTGGGACCCAGATACCTTTGTCGCCCAGATACCTTTCTCACCCTCTGATTGGTAGATTCTTGCAAATGCCATTAGGACAACTAGGAGGAGCCAGAGGAACCAGATCTCACATATTACTATCAGATATAGTGAAAGTTTCAGTAAAGGGCAAAAAAAAAAATATATAAAAATGACCTACTGCAGCTTTAAAACAAGAAAGTGGCTTGTAACAAAGATTTGTGGTTGGTCTGAAATGCAGCAGCCACAGTGGCAGGTGGACAAAAATTTTGATTTCCAACCCAGACTGGGACCCTTTGCAAGTAATTCTCAGCTTAATTCCAGTTCCACTTATGCAACTGCATAGTTATCATTATATTAGACAGGATTCATATTGCCTAAGTGCTGTTATCAGCTCAAATAGCACAACATTATAGAATCAACATCTTGGCGACAGAAAGCAAAGAGGGTTTACAGCATTTTCAGTAGCTCATGTTTTGACACAGCCTGCTTAAAAACAGCTTCAAAACACATCTGTTATAGAGCCGAGTGGCAGATAAAAAAAGTTGTTTATGAGCTTTTGAATCATCTGCTCTGGCTTGTGTTTGACACACACACACACCAGAGTACTGTCATCGGTTCCAGCTTTGCACAGAGTCACTGATAATTTCCCCCTGCTTTACCAGCCACGTGTGGAGACCAGAAAGAAGAATTAAAGTGGTTTTCCCTTCTTATCAAATCTGGGACTGAGCAATATGCATATGCTAATGTATGTGCAAAAAGCCACACAGAGAGGATAGCAGATGAAATATGAGCTTTCACGTAAATTGGTGGCATTACTGAGCACAAGGAGGCTGGAAGTGGCTTGGTAGCATGTCTGTGCTTATCCAGCACTGACACAATAAGTCTCAGTCCATCTGGCTGGGGAGGCTGAACTGGCGTCTGCTATTAGAAATTATTCAGATCAGATGCTTACAACCAGCCACGCGCTTTCATCCCTCAGTGTCAAGATTCCACATTTTGTGAACAGCTGTGAGTCTCCACCACGCTTTCCACCGTTCCCCTTACAAATATTGTCAGAAAGGTATAGGAAATAGTGGCTGCACCTGCCTGCATGTTAACAGGATAATGGCTATGGAAAAGTGTTTTTGGGTGGAGGCAAGGGACACTGATGGAGGAATTATAACAGGTGAAAAGTGACTAGATTTTGCTTCTATGTGTCACAAACAAAGGATGGTGGCAGAGGGGAAAAAAGTGAGAGGAAAGAAAGAGCAGAATGAATGTGATAAATGAGGAGAAAGCTCTGCCAGCTCAGCTGCAGTACCACATCCTCCTCTCTTTTTTTCACCCTGCACCTGTCCTCGCTCTCAGACAGGTTTTATGCTGTCATGTCTTGTATAATTTTAGCCACCCCTTTACTTGGACACACCTGATGTAAATGAGAGCCTTTATCCATCCCACGTATTCATTTGCACACTGCCTTCTTTCAGCTGTTTCTGCATTGGCTACACCTAATTCCTGCAGTCTTACAGTGGATGGTGTTTTTTGGAAGTGTAGGGTTTTCTTCTGATTGTGTTTGCATAATATCAACTGATTGGCTAGAGGAAATTAAGGATCTGGTCAGCTCACTGTCTCTATCTCTTAAACACCTTTCACAAAAGCGTCACAAAAAGTTATACTCGGAGCTTGCATCAACAAGGGTCTGTTTTCCACTCACAGCCTTCTTTACTCAAACCAGAAGATTTTAACATCAGTCAAGCAAACAAACATGCTTCTAAACAATGTTATCTTTAAGGAACAATACTTAATGGAACCTTCTCAAAATTGCCCTAAGATACACAAAAAAGTCTACCAATGTCAGAAATGGATTCAGCATCCTCAGTAAGCCCCAAAACCACTCCTATATTGTTCAAATCAGTCAAGCAGTTGCTCAAATATTGTCCATATATGTGATTATGCTTATTAATAATAATTATGCTAATTGACCAACATATGCAAGTTAGCATCTAGCAGTTTCTAAATGCTGGGGACCCATACTGTACATTTCTAACATAAAACTTTGAGGTACTCAACATTTGCGGGTTCACATTGGGATTCTATTGGCTGCAAATGACAAACTTTATATTACACAAGAATAGTAGATAATCACTTCAAGGAGTCAGTAAAGAGTGTCATTGGAGTCAGCAGATATATAGAGAAACTACATCTTAATCCACTTTAAGTATTGACTTGGACACTCATCTTCTGAATGTATCCTTCATATGTGACCACAGTAACTGGATAATTTCTCTTGTGTCAGAGCATCCAGTGGATGATTTCATTGTGATGAGCCAAGCGGCTGTGTGAAGGGAATCCATAGCCCAATTAAGCTGATGTAATCTTATCATTTGCTTTCAAGGATGATGTCAAATCTCAAAGAGACTAAGATAGGATAGTCTGGCAGTAATATCTATAAAACGCACGTCATTCCTAGTCCGATTACTGGAAGCTGCTACCATCCCAAATCACTGCCAGTTCTTGATTTAATTTGCACTCGGAAAGCAAAGGATTTTCCTGAAACCCATGCAAAGACCACTGCTGATTACAAAGCTACATTCTCAAATGGAGTATTTTTTTGTTTATCATAAGCAGATTTTTATTCTTCCTGGTGGCACATATTTCATAGCAAGTTCTTCCGAAGATAAAGATGTTGTCACTGTAAGTTGTATCAGCTGTTTTTCCTGTAGTGGTTCCGATGAATGTAAAACCCTATCAGGGAGCAAATCGTGACATGCTGTATAACAGCTGTGCCACTGTGATGCCATGAATCCTCTGCTGGAAAGGAGCTGGGAGTCAGGTTATTGATGACAGTTGGCACATAGCGGCGCAGCACGGCAGGCCTCTGAGGTTCCTAATTTGGTGGCTAGAAGCGCAGCACAGGGAAGACTAGACCATCTGGCACAGAGATACCTAAGCAAGGTCAGTCTGTGTGGAGATTTCCATTAATCAGCCTTTGTTATGGTTGTGGACGGACTGGGCGAGGAGGGAGGAGACCAAAGAGGCCCTTGTCCTCCAAAAGTTCCTAATGAACCATGTGGATGAAAAGCTTTTCATAATAAATGGGATGTCTGACTGTTCAACAACACATGGACATCTTGGAATTAAAGTCTTAAACAGGTCATTTGGACAATCTAATTGAGCACCTGTTAGCACAGTGGCATATTTGCCAATCATAATTATATTAATACCTCCTAGTTGTAAGCTATTGCTCGCTAGAATGATATGGCATTTTCACAGCCTGTACTGACAATTTGGTATTTCTCTCTGCCAATATTATCAGCATTTCCCATAAACCCTTACTGGACTGGCCAACCTAAGTGGATCTGACTGCCTTCCAACTGTCCAAATCTTTAGCCATGTTAGTGGTGTCGGTTAGTCGGTCCAGACTGAAATTAAAAAATACCTAACCGACATCCCCCAGTATTTAAATGAAATGTACATTATTGATTTTGGTGGACTGTTCATATAGAAGCCATGCAAAATGCACAACTGAGTGGGGAATGGTGGACCATTCAGAGAAGTGTGGTAATTAATCACTGTCTTCTCAACCAGTCACATTACAGTCCTTATACCTTCTACACAGCTGTGCCAGTCACAGTGGGGCATGGCAGAAATGATTCATGAAATGGAGAGCAGTGTGCAGAGAGTAGAAAAATAATAATGTTGTTCTCAAGGTTCAGAATGGCAATGCGAGAACACGTGACACCAAAGGTCGGCAGCCAGAGGTTAATGGCTTTCAAAGTTTAATTTGTACATTTACATTTTGCAGTGTTGTGACTTTTATTGGCAAACAAACCTTTACTTTTACTCCCAAACCCATGTGAATACCAAGCACTTATAGTTCCCATGTAAAATACCAAAAGTTCAAAATACAACTGTCAGTTCTTTTTAAAGCTACAGTAGGTAACCTTTGTAAGAATATTATTTTGTCATATTTGCTGAAATTATTGCTGACAATTTTTTTTCTAAAAATGACCTACTGCAGCCTCTAAACGGACTTCTACCGACTGCAGTATACTGTAGTTTGCTCTTATTTGTGAAAATAGGTTGATTTATAATAGTCAGAAATCTGGTTTGATGACTGGCCATTTGATGGTAATAATGTTAATGTAATTCATCCCACTGGTTCATTCCTGTTCCACAGGAATCATACAGGTCCCCAGACATTGGATTCCCAGTCAGATAGCCTGATCGAACAGCCCTATAGGAGTGACAAATCTGATCCGATAGAAGTAGTCCCATATGTCAGCCAGTTCAATTTGTATTGTTCTCTACACAAATACACATTAGCAACTGTAAAAACAAAAAAACAAAACAAATGAATTCATAAAATAAAACTATTTGATAACCTAAGCATGTCACAACATTTGACAAATCACCTGTTCTTGTGTTACATGAACACTCAAGGGCATGCCACACGTATACACACACTTAAGCGACACTATTAACAGACGCACCTTTGGCCAAGCGAAGGCAATTTGCATGTGAATGAGGCTCAGTCCTGTTGTGGCACAGTGAGAATGATTCATCAGCCTGACGACCTTGCAGAGAGTCACCTACAGATGTTTGGAGCTGATGTCCGCCGAGAATCAGGCCAAATGGAAGATTGGCCCACTGTACTGGAAAAAAAAAAAAAAGCTGTCTGGTATTGGAAGATTTGGGGGTGCTGTGAATGAAAGAGTAGAGTGTTTGCATTTTTTGGCTTTGATTTTCAGCTAAAAGGATTTTTTTTCAGTGCCGTTATGGGATTCTGAAGGCAGGGGGCATTGGAGATCTAAAAGACCAACTGTTGCCTCTTTTCTTTTTTTAATCTAAAGTAAAGTCTGTGTGGTTTATTTTGTTAAACTCTACAGATTTCACATGGCTTTGAAGACTAGAGTTGAAATACTATTGTCTCTGCATATTATTCTATTCTTCTGTACAGCTTAATGAAACAATAACAATCATTTTATGTATATTGTACTTTTTAAAACACACAAATAAAATTATACATGCATACAAGGGGGCAAAAAAAATCATACTGCAATATTTTGTTTTGGAATATTGTATAAATTCTCAGAAACTATCGATTGTTGTGGTTAGACCCCCTACTGCTAGATAGCAGTGTTATGATAAAAATGCAGACCCCACGGTTGCATTAAAAAATATTTTTTAATTCAGATTTTATGCATATGGCAGTGTCTTCTTTATGCTATGACATTATTATTATATACATATTGTATTGCCAGATTCTTGCCAATATACAGCCCTAATACATACACGCATACAGTTAGGTCCATATATATTTGGACACTGACACAAGTTTTGTTATTTTAGCTGTTTACCAAACAATTGTTCAAGATACAGTTATATCATTATATAAGACTCTCATCTTTAATTTGATTGGATTTGGATTCACATCCAAATTGGAGGAAGGGTTTAGGAATTACAGCTCTTTAATGTAGCTGCCTCTTTTTCAGGGGCCCAAAGTAATTGAACAATTAACTTAAAAGCTATTTCATGGGCTGCATGGGCTATAAGTGTTAGGAGTGGCCAAATCAACAGTTTTCATCCTGAGAAAAAAGAGCGGAACTCAACAACGCCTGGACGTCCACGGAAGACAACAGTGGTAGATGATCGCAGGATCCTATTGTGAAGAAAAACCCCTTCACAACATCCACCCAAGTGAAGAACACTCTCCAGGAAGTAGGTGTATCAGTATTTAAGTCTACAATAAAGAGAAGACTTCATGAGAGCAAATACACAGGGTTCACCACAAGGTCCAAACCATTAATCAGCCTCAAAAATAGAAAGGCCAGATTAGACTTTGCCAAAAAAACATCTAAAGGAGCCAGCCCAGTTCTGGAACAACGTTCTTTGGAGAGCTGACACTAAGATCAACATGTACCAGAATGATGGAATAAAAAAGTATGGAGAAGGCTTGGAATGGCTCATGATCCAAAGCACACCACATCTTCTGTAAAACATGGTGGAGGCAGTGTGATGGCATGGGCATGCGTGGCTTCCAGCGGCACTGGGTCACTAGTGTTTATTGATGATTTGACAGGAGACAGAAGCAGAATTCTGAATTCTGAAGTGTACAGGGATATTCTTTCTGCTCAGAAGTTGATTGGCGCTTCACAGTACAGATAGACAATGACCCAAAACATACTGCAAAAGCAACCCAGGAGTTTTTTAAGGCAAAGAAGTGGAATATTCTGCAATGGCCGAGTCAATCACCAGATCTCAACCCGATCCAGCATGCATTTCATTTGCTTAAGAAAAAACTTACTCATTGTGCAGCTGGTGTTGCAGAGGGAAACACTCTTTCACCATCTTGGCAACCTGGCTTCATTCCCCTATGTGTGATTCCTCTGTTGAACACTGTTTGCAGGGTTATCAGTGATAAGAGCTGTGGAACGCATTTCTACAGTGAGCCATTGATCATGTCTTTGTCTCCATAGCATTGCGACCAGTGGACAGTGATCTGTGCCTGAGTATCCCCCCAAACACCACCCAGCTCTGCCATATCAGCTGTCCTGTTGAGTGTGAGGTGTCTTTGTGGAGCGCCTGGGGACCCTGCACTTATGAAAACTGCCAGGAGCAGGCAGCCAAAAAAGGTAAGACCTCACTGTGAGAATTATAATGCCACTTTGTCATACAGTGTTAGTTCTACAAGCACCTCAGAATCTGAATACCAGAATTTTTCCTTTGCATAAACACAATCCCCCTTTACCATTTCCCCTTTGGTGCAAACAGGTTCACTTGAATCATTGCCCCACAAAATTGACACTACTACTGGCTTTGTGTGACAATGAAAATGGGGCCTCCAGTGCGAAGTAGGTCTATCTTTAATATACCGAGCTATGTCAAGTATGTGGCATCGCCTATCTTTGTTGGCACAAATTTCCACAAATCACCAATCAGCTTTGCTCGCCTCTCCAGTCTATCTGACTTTTGCTACCAAAACAATAGTAAGTGGTTTGTTTAGCACCCGGAATGTGTTGTCAATTGCTGAACATACAGTATATATTGTAATCACAAAAAAAAAAATGCAACTTGATTTTATTACCAATTACTCGTGACTTCACTCAGAAATACCTGAAAATCCTTGATAACTTCCCCCAAGCCCAAAGATAAAATAGTATGTTATTATGTGCCACAAATTAATTCATTTCTCCCTATATATCGCCCACATATGTACATGCAGGTCAATTATCTACATATGCAACTGAACAAAACACCCCACAATGTTACTCTGCGATATTGCTGGATGTTTCTTTTATATTAGTATTAGTCATATTGACTTAGTGTAGGCATCAAAGTCAACATTTTGACTGATTAGAGGAGGGCATAAGTGTGAAGTAGGAGCCAAAGCATCATCATCCCCTCCGCCTATTTGGTGGTTGTTGTGCTAGTCCATCAGCAGGGTTGACGCCGTTGATGGTTCAGCCCTTAATTATCCCTGGAACAGCAGCGTCCGCCATGACTAATGCTTGTTGACTCTGCCTTAATGAAGCGCCTCAAATGAAAGGGACAGTTGGAAATTCTCCTACATGCATCTTAATGATGGATCCGCTTTCACTCACTTGTTTGCTCACTGCGCTACTTCTGCTCCTGCTGTCGTCTACTGTATGGAAAGTGAACATGAACACACACACGCACACACCCTCAAGCGTGGGAACCCTGGCTCTCATTATCCAGGAATCTACGGACTCAAAATGTGTATATTTTTTATCCTCCTGACATGGAACATGGAAATCAGTTGGCTTTGATTACAACACGTTAGTTTGATGAATGTTAGTTTAATGAATGTTAGTACTTTATCATGTACTGTATGTAGAGGAACAGCTCAAATTTAGTTTTTCCTGAGCAATATTGGACCTGAGATTTACATTGAATTCATTTCTTGTAATTTTAACTCTAGGCCGCTGCAGTTTGCAGTATTAAAATAAAATATGTTTGTATGAAGCATGTGACATTAGCTAATCCTTGGGGACAATTCTGCCTGTCAATATATGTCCTTTAAAAATTGTTGTTGCCACTTACATGTCCAGATTGTTATTCTGTTCTATTCTAATGTCTGATAACATTACGGAAAGGAACCCTACAGAGATATACCGTTTAACCAAAAACAGCGACTTTGACAAGGGCCACATTGTGATGGTTAGAGGACTGGGTCAGAGCATCTCAGACACACAGTGCATCACAGTTTGTTGGTATGAGATTGCAGACCTGGGCACCACGAGGGTGCCTAGGTGCTCATAATGTTATGGCTGATCGATGTATCTTTACATAACAAATAGTTGTTTGCTGTTATATTAATGTTTAAAATCTTAACCTATATACCCTTTAAATGAAAGACACTGTCTACAGTTTATTATCTGTAAGCTGTGATTTACTTGAAGCTAAGATTTCACTTATATTTCACCTCCTACAGTTATAACACTGTTAATAATGTAAGATTGAAATTGTGACTCTTGAGATTTGAAAATTCTCTCTTTTAATTAAAATCAAAAACGAAAAACAGTACTTTTGATTTGGTATAAAAAAATACCTACTTTCTCTACACTCCTCACTGTTTCTTGAGAATCATTGCACAGCCTTAGTGTCCTGAGCTGATAACATGTACATGATAGGTCATCACATATGATTGTTTCCATATATGTGTGTCTTCAGTCAAAATGAAGCCTCTTGGTCTGACAGCAGCTGCCTGTGCACTGCTATCTTGTGGTCATGCTGTTCATAATACACCCTACAGATAGCAAGTGACTGATGCCTGATAGAATTGAATTCCCTGCACCCCAAGTCTCATCTTCCTGCATATACGCCCCCCCACCCCCACCCCCCTTAGATAAAACCTCCATCAATGGGTCTAGACACATGGCGGCACATGTTCTGCTGTCCTGCCTGATTAAAGGTTTTGAGGGGAAAAAGAGAGACAAAAATGAAATAGAAAGGGGGAGATTCTGCCGCCTCCACCTGAGTCCTGCAAGCACTCCAGGGCTCTACTGCCTTATCGGGCTGGAGCAGGAGTGTGGATTAGGGGGTGGGTGACCTTGGCTGGGCTGGTGTTAACATCCCCCCTTCCCAGGACCTGGGTCATGGAATCTCATGCCCTTGAGCAGAGGAAATGACACACACATGAACCCCAGATTAATTAATGGATTCCTGCATGCATTAGTCATTTTGGATAAAAGCTACTGTAATGAGAGGAGAATAAAAACAGTCATCATGTGAAGTTCTTCTTGGATTTTCTGTCAACTTCAGGCTTAATGGACTGTCATGTTAAATGCAATTTAATGGTTATAATCAAAGGCACACTGTGACCACAGAGTGCAGTTAATGTCCTTACAGTTACACATTAGATTTTGTCAAATTGCAGCAAGTTTTTGCTGAGCAGATCACAGAGGGGGGGGGCTCTGTGGTTGATTAGCGTGTAGCTGTTCATTTAGTTCATTAGATTTCTGTTGTTCCCCGACAGGCTTCAAACTGAGGAAGAGGAGGATCGTCAATGAACCGACGGGCGGGACGGGGAACTGCCCCCACCTGGTGGAGGCAATACCGTGTGAAGACCCCAGCTGCTACGACTGGCTGGTGGTTAAACTGGAGGAGTGCGTCCCTGATAATGAGAGGGAGTGTGGACCAGGAACCCAGATGCCACAAGTGCAATGTGTCAACAGTGATGGTGAGTAGATGCATTCAAACATTTGACCATAAAGCAGCTGTGTAGGTTTGGGAGTAACTGGGTAACTAAAGCACCTTTCAACTGATCACCATCCTTGGTCCTAAACAATGATTCAGTGGCTCCATTTACCTTAGCACTCCATCTCCACCTCCACCTGCTCTGTCTGTCTTTCTCCTCTCTCTGCCTCTACCAGTTATGGTGCTGTGTGTACCTTTTGTATATTTTGTGCGTCTCTAAAGCGGGTTTAGCAGACACGAAGCAGAATGGACCTACAGCAATCTTTTTGACATCTAGTCAGTTTTTTCAGGAGCCCAGAGTGGAATCCTCAGAGACGCCCAATAGAGGTGTCATATCTACATGCATACAGCCTTTTAATAATTTACATTTGTTGGTATGGTGGAAAAAATACATGCACAGCAATGTTGCATGAACACTTTCTAGAAAATGTCTTTTCTGTCAAATCAAATAAATTCTAGTTGATTTGATTTGTTACTGATGGGCTGTGGCCAAATTAATGTTACGAGAAGGAATAAAACTGGGGTTAAATCAATACTTAGCCTACCGGTAAATTATATGATTTATATATTATTAATATATATATATATATATATATATATATATATATATATATATAGAATGCTGTCCTGTATTGTCAAAAGAAACCTCTCAGTTAATGTCATGGAAAGGTCACATTAGAGGTGAGAAGTGCCGAGCAGTAAAATTGCAGATTTTAAAGCCAACACTTTAATGCTGGGAGACAGAAGCATATCGTAATGTGTTGACATGCATCAACTCGTGATGACACACATCTAGCCAAAACTGATGGCTCACATAGAAAAGAATGTGTGGGTGTGTGATGCACGTCAGACACTGCCGGAGTGTGTTGCCCCTGTGGGCAGCACTGTGATTGACTCTTCCTTTTGAGTAACTGTTGATGAAGTCTTCTGTACGTTACTCTCTTTTCCCACTCTGTTCAGCAATGACGGCCAATAACCAAGGTCCTTATTTTTCGCAAACTCCAACACCTACTAGATATTATGGTAGGCCTATATACTGTGAGACATTATAAATGTGTTGATCATCCAAGATGTTGCCATACTGTCTATACTGTGCTATTCCAGTAGCATCTCTGGGTGTATTATACCATTCAGGCGTCTGTTTATTGTCATATTGGAACTTTATATAATTTCTGTGTAAGTATGGTGGAGTACTTCAATATAAATATATGTCAGATATATAATTTTCTGGATAGCTGATATTGTCAATTGGTGGAAAGGGCGCTTGAAATAACTCCTAAACCCAAACAACATGTCCTAAGTGGAAGAGGCAGAGTTTGAAGACTCAAAGGGAAGCCTCACTCATATCCCTGCCAGAGGTTTCAGAGGTAGTTGAAAGCTACTCCATAGCAAGGTGCCAGGTGTGGATGAGATTGGCCCTGAGATGCCAATGGCTCTGGACACCTCTTCTATGTCACATTGAGGTTGGGGACAGTAGCCTACCTGTGGAATGGCAGACCAGTGTGGTGGTTCACATTTTTAAAAAGGGGGACCTGAGGTACAACATGCTGGAGAGATTATAATCTCATCTGGCTTGGCAAGGTTTTGGAAAACCTTGAATATCACACCAGCTAGCCTAGCACCTCACCTCCTCCCCTGAATTTATTTTTTTTTTTACTTATTTTTTTATTTATTTAAAGGTTTTATCCTTAAGTGCATTTTGAGAATCTACGGAAGTACTTACATTGTTGGTTCAGGCTTGAATACCTTTTGTTGGTCGGACAAAACAAGACATTTGTAGACATCCTCAACAGAAGTAATGGTTATTTGCAATGGAAGCAAAACTCCAACTATAACCATTTGAATTGCACTCAGATCTAAGCAGGAAATGTGGTCAGACACTGGTGTTTGTAACAGTTAATGTACCAGCATTGATGAAGCGGCTCTGTTGAACCCGTGGGCTAATTACCAGATAACTGGAGCCGTTTCCACTTTGTTTAGAGGTTGTGCTCAATGTCTGATTGTTGCAGCTCTTATTACTGCAGAGTCGATTGGCCTCCCTTTGAACCACCACACTGTGGCCCCTATAGCCTGGGCTCACTGCCCAACATTGTAACTGCTGTATGTGTTGTAGGGAGATATTCCTCTGTTTGTGCTATTCTAAGCAATTTTATTGTGTTCCTGTGTGTGTGTGAGTGTGTGTGTTTGTGTGTGTGTGTGTGTGTGTGTGTGTAGCTGCTTTCCCCTGGGTTCCAGCACAGGCGACTGGCCAACACTGAGCTGGAAGAGAATGTGAGACACTGGGAGAACAGTGCTGGCACTGCCTGAGGGAGCTCTCTCACACACACACTCTGACCTAAAGACTAAGCACCTGCTTCCTCACCATACCAGACATAACAGCAGGCAGACCAATACATTGTTTCCTTTCTAGACACCTGTAATGCTGGTAGCATTCAAAGGAACAGCATTCTTTGCTCATCTTTATGGCACAAAAGCAGATTCCTTCAGTTGCCTTACACCTACTCAGTGTTTATGCACAAGCTTCAAGTTTCTTCACATGAAAATAGGTTAAACCACAGCAAAGCTTTTCTCAGGACAAATCCAGAGTTGGTTTTAACTAAAGTTACAGAGAGAAATAGTTCCAAATGCTATATCTGACTTTAGATATCATATATCAGCAAAACTAGCAGTTATAACAAAAATGTCTGACATTAGATATAAAGTGCGAGGGTTGCTGACTGTTTCCAAAGAACATTTAACTACTGTTACGCAGTAACTTGATTTCTTCATTTCAAAGTTTCTTGTGGGATCATTTGTAAGGTTTCACTCATTCTGAGACTAAACTTAAAAACTATAAATACAGTGTGCTTGATGGAATGGATGGGATAGAAAGCTTTGACATGTTTCTACATGAAGCTGGTTACTGAGGTGGGTCTGTGCGTTAAAAAGACAGACAAATGCACACTGGAAACTTCACTTTAGAGTACTAGTTTCCAATTCAATTTAATTCAATCAATTTTATTTTTATAGCGCCAAATCATAACAGAGGTTATCTCAGACACTTTTCAAAAATAGAGCAGGTCTAGGCCGAACTCTTTATAACATTATTTACAGAGACCCAACAGTACCACCATGAGCAAGCACTTGGCGACGGCGGCAAGGAAAACAAACCCCGGCTCTAGGTGGGTGCCAACTAGTCTGGTCTTAGGGTTCATCATCCCCTCACAGTCACAGTTCACTTATAAGCCCTTTTCACCAACAGAGAATTGGCACCAATATGGTTAGAGTATTTTGACCAAAAATAAACCGGTTCAGAACCCGGTTTCTACACGTTGTTAAGCAATGTACACCGCCCTCTGTTGATGACGCATTCTTGATTACAATTGTTTCGCTCAAAACTGATGGAAACGTGGGCTGGTTTGCTAGATAGCACCAGGGTTCCAATAATCTTTAATGTAACCAGTTCAGGGGCTAAAGCTAATTTGGATGTCAAGCAGGTTGAATTCTTTTTGGTAAATGTGAATGTTTTTGTAAACAGTCATCCAAATCCACACTTACTGACTCACTTACTGCTGCTAAACACACACTTCATAGTTTCAAAATAAAAAACAGCGTATCTGGAAAATATTAGAAGCTTTAGTAGAGCGCTGCAAGAAAAATCAAGCATCTTAACACCTGCTGGTTTGCCGTACAAGACACATGACATGTTACCTCAACATTTATGTTGGTGGTACACATTTCCCAAATTTGCTTATGGAAGTTCTGTTTGGCAATCCCTCTTACTCAATTTGACACAATTCATTAATCAAAACATACTCCACACTTGTGACCCACACATTAGCAAACTGAAATTTGTCATCATTTGTGGCATGTGACGCATGTGACCATTTGCAAGTAAACAGTGTTTGCAAATTGCTTTTGAGACATTGGCTACTAGCTGCCTCAGGAGAGGGGAGTTCTCTTTCAGTTGATTCTCCCAAGGTTTCTTCTGTTTTTTATGTGCAGGAGGAGTTTCGCTTGTTTGAATTTTGGCTGTAGGCTTATAGAGGCCCATAAAAAATTCAGTGTGGTATTTGGCCATACCAGAGTCTTTACAAACTGTGAGGCACCTCCCAACGGGGGCAAGGTGGGAGATATGCGATGCAAAGATACTTGTGAATGTGACAAGTGCATGTTCTAAAGAACAAGAAATTAGTAATTAGTTGCTAGGCCTACTTATAAACACGTCCAACTGTTGGATATCCGTCACAGCTGCTGCAAGCATGGCAACAAGGGATAGGACCCAAATGCAGACTTTTGAGGCAGAGCTAGTGCAATTCAATGATTTTATTGCAGAAAAATCAAGATACAAAAGGCTTACGGGATGGTGGGCAGGCAAGGGTAAAAACCAGAAGGCAGCAGTCCAACACAAGAAGATAAATAAAAAAAGCAGGCAAGAAGTCCAATAAACAGGCAAAAGTAAATAGGGTAAGAGAAAATAGCAAGAACGTGAAGCACAAGAAAACCGGTATAAATGATGAGTGCCTGATGAGGAATGAGATGCAGGTGAGGAGGTGTGCAGCCTGAATAACATGAATGTACTATTTCTAAATAAATTATGGAATTGAAAATATATATTAAATAGAATAATGCCTTCATAGTACAAATACTTGGCTCTGTGTGTTAGCTGTAAAGACATGTAAAAACATGTAAACCGTCTGAGTTTCTTTTTTCTGGGAGGCGGATATATTACCAGCGACATCAGAGTTTCATGTGGTCATTAAAAGGAAGCATTGCTGAGAAATGTTCATAATGATCATGTGTGTCATTTACACAATAGCAAATTATTTGCAGGTTTGGGAAATGGTGGGTTTACAGTGAGCAGCCTTTACACTGCATTATACATCAAGTGCCATTGGGTCCAATTAAAAGTTAAATCTGCTGGACTCTTGTACTTTTGTACTTCTAGCGTGAATGAAGCTCAAAGTTTCAGAGCGTCTGCTTATAGCCGTGAAAGGAATAATATGTTATTAAAAATAACACGTGTTTTTGGTCTTCAGGGTAAGGTGGGAGAAGAAAACAACTGGGATTGTGGGAAATATTTTTTGTCTTTGATTTCTGTTCATTTTTGCTCATCAGACTCTAATTCATTTACAAATGAAAGAGATGCTCAATGCCAACTTCCACCCCTCTCACATGTTCTCTGAGGAAGTCTGAGGAAAAGCAAACATTTGTTTTGGTTAACCACATGAGCTGGAACACCTTGAGAACATTTTTAATTCAATTATTTTTTCAGGGGTATGATGTGAGATTTATAGGATGTAGGCTGCTGGGGAAATGTCCACTGGCAGATAGTTAAAGTTTCAGTGTGTAACATTTAGGAGGATCTATAGGAAGAAATGGAATATAATATTAATAGGTATGTTTTCATTAAAAAATCAGGTTCTGCTGTTATTGTGAGTGAGGTGTACAGCTTTCATAACCCCCATAGGTCAGAGAAATGAAATATGTAGGAACTCACTTTTCATTAATGAATCAATTATGACCTTAATATTCTAAGTTCATCCAATATTTTTTCTTTACTTTTTCCTACCAAAATTGTGTGTGTGTGTGTGTGTGTGTGTGTGTGTGTGTGTGT
>JAGRRF010005532.1:23282789-23294758 GCA_019097615.1 Morone chrysops
TGATGGCGTCATATCCCCTTTGTGCATGCGTCAGCGTTGTGGTTGTCTGCCAGAAGCTGTCATACATTGACTGTTTATCCAGTCCGAAGCCACATTTTTACCATCCACTGTTTATATCTTGTTGCTTTTTAACTCAGATGAAGGATTTTAGTTATCGGACATCTGGATCTTCAGGTATCAGAGAAACAAGCTGAGCTAACGTTAGCAGCAGCTCAGCTCGCAGCCCCTCCAGGACGTCCTTTGTCTGTCCAACAGTGTGGGAGAAGCAGTGATTTTTAATGTGGAACTGCTTAATTCAGTGTTTTCTGCGGTTTTAATCAGTGGGTCTGTTTGTTTTGGAGAGGAGGAGACCTCTGTGGATAATTGGGCTCCTGGTAGAAATCTCCTGAACCATGAACACTGAAGGAATCCTAACTGGGAGAAGCTGACTGCAGTGATGGCAATGGTGGTGAAGACAACAATTCCCATGATCCCACACTATTTTACCACTTCATCAAACTTTGTCTTTTGTTATTGTTTTGATGTGAGACCCCCTAGCAACAGAAATGACATATTGAACATTTAAAGCTGCAGTAGGTAAAAAGTTCCATAGGAAAAATAACTGGAGGAACCAGAGGAACCTGATTGTTTCACAGATTATCTGTTTCATGTACTACTGTCAGGATATAAAGAAAGATTATACTTAGTTTATTGAAGGAAGCTCAACTCTTGTATGTAAGGGAGGGTCAGAGTCAGATTGTGGATGGGAATCAGGAAACAAACATTTTCTCATATTTGGTCCTACAATGTTTTCCTTCTTTACCTTCCTCCCAACATTATTTGCTTCTTTCTTTTTTCCTTCTTTCTGTCTTTCCCCCATTCGTCCTCCTTCCTATTGTTCTTCCTGCCCATTTAATTTTTTTCTCCTTTCCTCTTCTTCCATTTTTCTTCCCTACTTCTATCCTTTCCTTCCTTCCGTCTTCCCAGTCCTTCTTTAACTGCTCACAGAAAACAAAAAACCTCCTAATTGGAGATACAAGGCTTTCTTTTTGCCACCTTTGTTTTGGACAGACAAGTCATCATTTTCACTGCCATTAACAGCTTGTCAGTTATACTAAAATACACTATAGATGTCAACTTAGGTATTAGGTATCGTTATAACAAACGACTGATACTGCTGCTACTACTACTGAGGACGGTCTCAACTTCAACGTCATAGTCTGTGTTTTCACTTTATATTTATTGAGCTCTATCAGGATTTCAAGGGTACTCTGTGTGTTTGTGTCTGAGCATATCAACGATGTACTTGCAGGTGTCCGGAGAGCCTGCGCCCAGATACTGTCAGGCCCTGCTTACTGCCATGCAAAAGAGACTGTATCGTCACCCCGTACAGCGACTGGAGCCCCTGCCCATCCACATGTCAAACAGGTACCTCCGGCTCTTCCGGCGACTTCAGCTCATGCAGTGAGGCTTTGCAGAGTGTCACACAGGCCAAATGCAGCAGTGTTAAGAGAAGGAATTTCATAAAAGCCTTAGTATGATGTCTGTTTCTCAATTAATGAAGCATACCAAATAGGCTCATCATTATTTCAGCACGAGCAGACAGACAATAAAGTCACCATGCATGCTGAGACAGACTACCAAAATTTCCGATTCGGTGTGTGTTGTTGCATATTTAATAAATATTATGGAAATGCAGTTTTTCAAATCAGTCTTCTAAAAGGAAAATATAAGGGTTTCCTGCAGGAAATTGGTTAGTGGAAGTTTATCATCATGTAGCAATAGCCCTTTTATTTGTTTTTTCCTAAAGATCTCAAATGTATTATTTTATTTTCTAAGGGGTAGAAAAATTCGAATGATGTTAGTAAAAGGTCTTGCCAAGTCAGTGGGGGTGGATAGGCCGCCTCCGCAATAAACAGCTGCTGGAAATCCTGAAAGTGTTGGCTAATTTGGAACCTGTTTGCCAAGCAAATAACCTCAGTGTTAGACATGTATGGCTGTCGGTCCCCTGAGTTTTGCTTTATGTATTGGCATAGTCGCTCCCCAGAGGCATCTGCTAAACAAATCCTTTAATCGCTCCATTATCTTGTATCTATATATAGTGTCCATGTGTCTTCTTGCTCAGTAGCTCTGATAGTAAAGTGGATAATCTGTTAACAGTATTGTTGGTGGTTCCATCCCCAGCTCCTCCGGTCATGTCTAAGGGCCCTGTCTTGTGATATACTTGTATTTCACCAACACTCATGCATAGACAAGAACTCACTCTTGATGCAGTTTGTGTCAAAAATTGAACCCCTTCTGAAAGCTAATGTTTTGAAAAAGATGCCAGCTAACTAGCTAGCTAATTTACATCAATCGTTTTGCATACATTAGCTAACTTAAGATATGACTGGATAAATCGCTTTAATCTTTTAACCATCTTTAAAATGTGGTCGTCTTTTCAACATAGATTAAAGTAGCACATAGCATATCTAAATATAGGAAAGGAGAAAATTGACTGAGCTTCTGACCAAGGCTTGCTCAACTGTTATTGGAGCACAGACCTAAAAGGGGTGGGACTTAAAATAAATCAATTGAATTGCACAAGCATAATGTTAGTTTCTATGGATGCTCACCAATACCAACCAAGCCTACCAAGTCAGGCTGTGAGATGTGCAATGCCCACACAAATGTGTGGTTCAACACAAGAGAGGCTTGACTACCTCAATAAACCCTATGCATGCTGGGATAGGCGCCATGCTCCCATGAACGTAAACATGATAAGCATTTTTCTCTTCAGGATTGGTGTCTACAGTATGGCGTGTAGCATGGTCATCTGCATTCGCAGCCCTTTGGTATCTGAATGCTTTTCTTTTTCTGTATGACGTAATAAAGGAATCACTGCAGGACTTTGGCATTGTGAGAAACTGCAATCTGATATGATAGTCCTGATATAGATGTGGACTTCCTGTAAAGTCAATAACCTCTACCACCAGTGGAGTTGTATTGGATACCACAGAGCAGTTGATGGGGATGGTATTCAATGTTCTATTTGATTGTATTACCCGCCCCTTGAAGTGCTCACTATCAGCAGAAACTGAAGACCAATTGGGCTTCATTGTATTAGGTCTACTTTGAGAGATTTAATAAAATACAGTTAAAAGCATACAAAAGACATCCCTTTTGCAAGAACCTTTTGAAATCTGGGACTTGCTGGAACCGAAGCAATGTTTACTCTGCTACATTCAGTGTCTTACATTTACTCTAAGTTGGCAGTTTATTAGGTAGGCGTAGCTAAAAGTATATTTCTCTTTCCTCTCCTGTCGCTTAGGTGGTAACACAAAGAAGAAGCAGTACAGGAAACGTATAATCATCCAGTCACCAGCCAACGGGGGACAAGACTGTCCTGAAGTGCTGACCCAGGAGAGAGAGTGTGAGGCTCCATCTGTCTGTCAAGGATACAGGTAACTGGTCCTATTCAACACCTGCACACGTTAAATCACTGACGACCAGTGCCTGAACTGGACCGAAAAAGGAACATCAGTGCTTTTTTAGCGTTAAGCTGATGTAGTTAGACAGACATTAATGAGTACCTCACTAGCATTGCTGCCTTGAGAAATGTATCTGACCTGATTCAACTAAACCGGGCAATTTTCCAAATTAGATCCTGGTCCAAATCCCAAATCTATATTTTGGCAACATTTATAATGTCATTTATGAATGACATTTGAAAATAACTTAACCTGAACCCCAATCAGAGTTTTTCGCAAACAAAATGGGCTGAACCCAACCCAAAACCAGATTTGAGGGTTCAGGTGGGGTTTTCCCATTCTTTCCATAACACTGTCTCTAGACAAATGATGGATCCTTGAATTTGGTCTTTTGGCTTTTAACCTCAAGGAACTGCTGGCTTGCCACAATATTTGTTAAGTAAATTCAATGTTCCTTAGAACGACCATGAATTTTATGATTCCATGACCTCTTCTGTCATGCCACCCTGGGGTCTAAATAAATCGAAGCCAGTGAGTTCAGACAATCAACCCCAGTCCACCACTACATGCTACTAATGGCACACTCTTTGATTATGGCTGGCTCATCTGAAAGTTGGAGCTGCTGTTGTTCATAAAGCATTAACCGCCACCATCTAAGTTCAAGACACTTTTGATTCTTCTGCTTCTTTTTTAGATGGAAAACCCATAAGTGGCGGAGATGTCAGCTGGTTCCATGGTCAGTTCGTCAGGACAGTCCTGATGCCCAGGAGACCTGTGGGCCGGGCATGCAGGTTCGGGGTGAGGACAGCCGCACACACACACACACACACACAGAATACACAAACATTAAAATTATATTTTTCTTATCTGTATGAACACATTAGTTAAACAGAGCAGGAAGAACAGCGTAACTATCATCAGGAAAAGACATTAGCCTGAGCTGAGATCAGATCCTTCCATCTTTGCAGGATCCAGGAACAGGGGAGTTGGCATCAAAGCGGTACCTGGGGGCTGCATATAACTTTAATCTAGCTGTAAATGATATGGGTCTGAGAAGAGGGATGTGAATGTTATAGTTTAGACACAACAGAGTCTAAGATCTCACCTTCTCAACTCCACAATACATAGCCGACGGCAACACTCCACTACAGTATGGTACACAAAGTTGTGAGCAGTTACTAAGCAACAACCTGATAATTAGTGAATCGTTAATAAATAGTTAGTCAATAACCTTGAATGGAGTACTGTATAGTATATAAGGATGATATACTCGAGAACTGACTGGGACATACAATATGAAGATTAGATTAGATTAGTATATTAAAAGTACTAAGACAACGAAATGCAGTTTAGCATCTAACCAGAAGTGCAAAGAGCAGTAAAGTGCAGAGTAATGTGCGTATGTACAAGGATATAAAAATAACATTATAGATATATATATGAATATACTAGCAGGATATGTACAGTATGAACAGCATTAACAGAATGAATGGAGTGAAGTGAATACACTAAGATATATACAAGTTTAAGTTTAAGTTAAGATATGTGCAGTATGAACAGTATTAGCAGTAAATTATATAGTATATATGTAAGTACAATTAATTAAATTGGTTGACATTATATACAGAGTAAACAGCTAGATATAGAGAGGTAAGTGAATACACTAGAGATATAAGACAGTATAAATATGTGTTAGGGTGTGGGGGTTTAAATCATGCCAAGTGTGGCAGTATAATTGAGAGGGGGTCAATGGTGGGTAAAATGGGAAAAAAACTGTTCAGTCCATGGTTGTTGGTTCGATCCCCGGCTCCTGCCACCACATGTCGAAGTGTCCTTGAGCAAGAGACTGAACCCCAAATTGCTCCTGATGCTGTGCATCAGTGTGTGTGTGTGTGTGTGTATGTGTGAATGAGTTAGTTTCTGTTTGATTGACTTCCATCACTGTATGAATGTGTGTGAAAGGGTGAATGTGGCACGTAGTGTAAAAGCGCCTTGAGTGGTCGGAAGACTAGAAAGGCACTATACAAGTACAGGTCCATTTACCATTTACATACTAATGATGACTAATTAATAATAATCAGTTACTCTTGTTTGTACAGTGATACTAAGTAATCCCTTATAATTTCATGATTATGACAAGTAGCTGCAGTTTTTAAATTCACCAAGAAAACTGGTGAATGAGTACAGCTAAAATGTAAATGTATTAGTTAATCACTTAATTAAAAGAACATTTTGTTAAATTAGGTGGTCAAAATAAGTATAAAGATACATGGTTTCATCAGCTATGTTGAGTTTTAGATTTTAAATGCATTCATGTACAGACTGCATTCAAAACACACTAAAAATGATTTATTAAGATGATCTCTAGTTTCAGCATGATGTTTATTTAGTAAATGATAATCCCATTTAGAGTAAAATAGACCATAAAGCAGGGTATGCTTTAGGGCGTGTCTATCTTATGATTGACAGGTCATTCTCAGTGAGTCTGTCCAGCTCAACACACCAAACTCAGATCAAACTGTTAAACTAGGCAGATCAAATATGAATCCAGATTTTGTTACTGTGTTTCCTATTTCTTTTCTAAAATCCTTTCAGAAACATATTTTAGTGTTTATCTGGAATATGAGATTGTGTGTGAGCCGTCATTGTTTACTGCTACGAATGAGTTAAAACCAAGTGCAGCCAATGATAGCAGCTCAATTTAGAGTATGTTACTGCTATTGGCTCTGAAAAACCATCATGGCAATGGCCATAATGCAGAACTCAAGGCTTCAAAAAGTACTCACATGGGGTTCACACTTGCTTAACCCCAGCAGGAAAATCTCAGAACAAAACTTGTACTATTCGTTAAAGATGACTTGCCAGGTGTAGCACCAATGCCTGTGGCCTGAGTGAGAATTCAGGCTGCAGCAGACAGTTGACTTGTTATCAGTGCGCACACTTAGACTACTATTAAAGTCTCAGAGACAGGGGGCATTATCTGATTCCGATGATGAGCATCCTGCTCCTCCATCTTTGGAGGCTCTTGTCATTACTGCCCATTACCTGTAATGGTATACTCTGAGCTGGAGAGACACAGTTCAATAAGCCTCTCACTATTCACCCACGCACTCAGTAAAACTTTCAAAATGCCTTTGCCATTTTATAGACCTTACTTGTAGTATTTCCAGTGAATTTGTGAATGTGTGTGGGTGTTTGAAGTCATTGTTGTGGGTGTAAGAGAGAGATACCCTGAGATTATATTGGTATTTTCATTGCTAGCATATTGTCATCAATGTTTTCTTTACTATGGATCAGTTTCACTAGGGCAGTGATTTATAAGGGAAATATACTCTGCCCTCCTCTACAGTGTTAGTTATTAAATTTTAAGATTACTGTGTAAAACCTATAACAAGCTGCTGATATGATGCATAGTTAAAGATAAAACTAATCAACATAATATAAAAAATTAAATGGATACAACAATTGAAAAGTATTTTTCTACTCATAAATAAATGCATCGATAATTGTAATCAGAGCAGGAATTTCACCCTGTGTCTAGCCTTGATGCTCTCTTGAAAATTGTACACCCATTGGCCACTGTGGCCTTTGTTCCCCTCTCTAGGCATGTTTACTTTTCCCATCCACCTCTTTCTGGCCTCTCTGTCCCCTTCCTGGCCACCATGGAATGTTAATAACTGTTACATGGACCTGATTGTAACAGTAACATTATCCACACATGTAGTGTGACCATCGACATATAAAAGAAAGACGTTGCGTCTCCACTTCCTCCCACTGTACAAAAATTAAGCCGAAATATCTCGGATATGGCAGCTGCCATCTTTTGCCACTATGAGACTGTGCCCATACACCAGGCCAACTCCATGGCAAGCAGGACTCAGCTGTCAATCATGACGAGAAACCCACCTTTTATAACTTTAAATAATTAATTAATAATAATCAGATAACCAGAACACTTGTACATCATACATCAGCATGACAAGAACAGGAACCATCTTTGGGAAAAATGTATTTGATGTGTACTTTGACATTTTAGTTTGGCCCATGTCCCATCTGCTAACATGGAGGCACCGGACTTTATGACCTATGTTGTAGTCAGCCACCAGGGGTTGATCCAGCGGTTTTGGCTTCACTTTTCCAAGAGCTGTCATCTACTCTGTCTTTATATATGTATGGATAGGTATGACCAACAGAAGTGTTAAAGAGCTCTCGTTTGGAAGCTGTACATCCTGCATAGCAGAAGTTACCATAGACTGTAACTCTGTGAGTCCTGCAGTGTGTTTACAGCTTGCAGAGATAACAGAGCTTACAGAGCTAAAAGCAAATGGACCTAAACACTGGGTGGTCCGCTTAACAGCTAACTGGAGGGTTAGGAAACTATTTGAATGGAGTTTATTTCAATGTAATTATCTGTCAGGCAGCAACAGTGACCATGTAACGTTAATTTTCAGCTGACCAAACAAAAAAAAAGTCCTCCTACAGGGCAAACAGTATTTTCCCTTTTTATCATTTTTCTCTGTTATTTGTGTTTGTGTGATGAAAAAATAGTCCCCAATAGATGACTGGCTGAGTCATTCTATGCTAACACTCTAGCTTACACAACACAACTTTGAGTGCTAGCAGGCAAACAACATCATCTCAGTGAGAAAATTTGAAATTTCAGCCCTTAAGAAGTTTCTTTTTTGTAAACTGCTGGTTCTAAGGGCCCTATTTACCACATACCACTACATTTATTATTAGATCTGTGTTTGGATAGTGCTAGGGAATCACTACTCAAGGTATGATGTATGTTAGAGTGATAAAATAGAGCGTGAAAACCAACATCTACCAAATGGATAGAAGTTGACTACAAAATGAGAAGTCTTCATCCTCAAAAAAAAATTCATTCTCTCCTTTCCCCTGTAGCTGTCTCGTGCCGGAAGCAGGATGGTGGGCAGGCAGACATTGAAGCTTGTCTTCAGTTTGCCAGCTCCATGCCGCCTCTCACACAGCCCTGCCAGCTGCCCTGCCAGGAAGACTGTCAACTCAGCAGCTGGTCCAAGTTTTCCCTCTGCACAGCCGATTGCGTGGGCGTCAGGACCCGCAAGAGGATGCTAGTCGGTGAGTGACAGACTTTAACTTGCAGCTGACTTCCAGATTACACCAACCTTTAGATCATGGATGTGAAAAACTGACTTTGGATGAAACTTTTTATATGTGTAAAGTTGACTGTCCTTCATACAGTTCCATAGAAAAATAATCCCAATCCAACCAGGCCTCTAACTGTGTAACAGTATCCATACTTTGCTTAAGGATCAGTAATCAAAAAATTGCAAAATCTTAAGTAATTTTATGAATATATATTTTTTGCAGGGAAGAGCAAAAAGCGGGATCAGTGTAAAAACCACCAGATGTATCCAGTGAGTGAGACTCAGTACTGCCCATGTAACAAGTACAACGCACAGCCTGTGGGCAACTGGTCGGACTGTGTACTACCTGAGGGTGGCCGCATGGAGGGTCAACTGGGCATGAAGGTCCAAGGTGACATCAAGGAGTGCGGCCAAGGATATCGTTACCAGGCCATGGTGTGCTACGACCAGGACAACCGCATAGTGGAGACCTCTCGCTGCAACAGTCACGGTGAGCCTTAAGCCTAACCTCTCTTCCTGGAAACACCAGCACTAACTATATTTGAAAACTGATTAAAGAAGGCACCAGGTAAATAGGGAATCCAAAATTTTTACATTTTCAAATAATCTAAAAAACGTTTTTGTGGACCTATTAACCTTTGCTAATGTAATTTACTCTTCCTTTTTA
Organism: Morone chrysops; assembly: GCA_019097615.1. Lineage (NCBI taxonomy): Eukaryota > Metazoa > Chordata > Actinopteri > Moronidae > Morone > Morone chrysops. The sequence goes on from JAGRRF010005532.1 coordinate 23,292,035, forward strand.
GAAAAACTTAAATCTTTGAGTTTCAGAAAGAAAAAATCTGCATTTCAGGAATGTGGTCACAAAAGTTACAAAGTACATCCACACAAAGCCAGTTAATTCTTTCCATTTCAGCCACCCGTCCAAACTAGAGAGTGTAAATCTTGAAAAACATTTACCTAAGCCATCTCAGTGAGGGTTGGGGGCTGTGTGGTAGAGTTAAGACAACCAGGATACCAGTGCATGTGAACAATCTCTTATTTTGTGTGACTCTTTTGGAAGGCACTGACAAACAACATCTTTTGCCATGGATATGAAAATGTATTGGATGTAACTCAAATAAAAATTTGGACTTCAAACAAGACAAACCCTGAAATAACTACCAATTGTCTCCACCGTGATCTTATTTGTAGTTGTGCTGTAGGAACCAACTTTCAATGTAACTCACTGAGATAGGTAAAGTATACAACAACTGTTCTTCAACATGCAATCCTGTTAAAATATTTGAGATCAATCGCCCTCTTTAGACTGATCACATATGACACAGCTCAGGTTCAGTTGTCCGTGCGTCCTTTCATCAAACCTCCAGTGTGAATTGGGCAATCTATCAGGGGAACTTGGGGTTGTATTTGCTGCCAGAAGCCCAAATCTGTCAGGCCACTTTGCGGTGAGCTATATTAACATTCAGCGGTATATGCCAGTAAAGGGAGAAAAGGGAATCACGAATCAAAGTGCTGTCGTATTCTGCATCTTTGCCTAGGGAAAATACAGAACACATCAAAGCACTCGGGGGAATGAGTGTGTCTGTTTGCTCATTGAGGAACCTGTCTCGTCGTGAGTCAAAGCTTTGCTCCCAGTAGGAGCTGCTTGATGGTTGTGGCTTTAAAAAAAAAACAGGACTGAGAGTTTGTACTGCTTCTTTCTCTTGGTGTTTGATTGGCTCTCTTCTGCCAGTAGTATTGTGGGAGTAACATGGTTATTGCTTGCTCCTTCCTGTTGATATTTGCCCTCTGGCTACAGTTGGATATCAGGGATGCTAGGTTCGTTTGTGTAAGGAGTCAGGAAAAGGACCGCATGGCTGAATCTGGAGTCAGCACCAATGAGTAACAGCGAGAATGCTTTCATGCCTGAGGAAAGTTTCTGATTGGCAGCCAGGCTGGGGGTTTCGCTTAGAGTTCTGTTTTTGATAAGAAATTCAGAGCATCAAATTGAGGATTCCATCTTCCTTACATCTCCTCACAACAGGTCAGATCAATATGCAGTCAAGATATTGTCCAAAAGCCTACCTCAGATGCTGTAACACTGCAATTTGAGATCCCATAGTTACTAATTAATTGACTGTTCTGGTGTGTTTTCTGGTGTGATTTCTTCCCTCAACCTTTCCCTGATTTACCTTGGACAATCTTTTAATTAAAGCTGTGTTTTATGGACACATATTGAGCGTATTTGTGGATAGATTGTGATAATAATTAATATATCTTATTCCTGAAAATTGGACATGTCTGGTGGCTGATCTTGTCTTGTGGGAGCTCTCACAGGTGGCATACAGTGCCGGTCATTTTTGTTTAATGTCTGTTTTCTGAGTTTCACTATGTGCTTTTCACACAATTGCTGCTACTCGTTGTTGCAGTACCTGTGTGCGCCTGCTTGTCCACAGCAATTCTCAATTCTGCAAATAGTTTTCTAATAATAATAGCATGTTCTGATTAACCCACATCAATTTCAGGCTTGAACTAACAAATTCCAGTTAGTCCAGCCCACTTCTGGTTTAAGCACCACCCATGCCTGGTTCAACCAGATACAGATACAGATAATTTAATTAGTTGAACAGATAGAGATACAGATAATGGTTTACTCGCTTATCTCTACAATTAATGCTGATCATTTGTGCCATGGAAAATCAGCAGTATCACCACACGGGCCAGCCAGGTTAAAAAAGGCCAAGATTTGTAAACCACTGGAACCATTGAGCAGAGGTCTGTCTCCAATCTAGACTGGATAGGCAATTTGCATAAAGCATTTGATACAGTTAATCATGATCTTATTACTTATATCAAAATTACATTTTTCATCTATTGTCCTGAAAAATGTTATTGCATTTTAACCCCTCACTCACATCACCATATTTTTTTTTTTTTTAACTCAAGAAACAGTAGCTTTGCTGTTAAGTTCTTAGTTTAAGTTAAGTCTTGGACCCCAAAGCATTGTTATTAAAGAACTGAAGATTCTTTAATAATAATCCGAACCAAAACCAGAACAGATGCAGGCAGGTGAGGCAGAGAGCTGGCTGGCAGGGTGAAGTCTTCTGCAGAATAGTACAGAAGAATCTGGACTCAGGTTACGTAGCCGAACAGCATGCACAGTGAGAGTGTAGGGCTGCGTTTCACTAGTCGTTCAACATGCCCTCGTTCACTTACCCTCAGCCCTTGGTATGACGTAACAGCATACGTCGCACGGAGGCCACTTGGAGTGCGGAGGGAAAGTGGGCGGGGGGGGAGCGGGGGATTTAAATGAAACGCACTTGCCCTCGGAGTCTACTCACTGGCAGCCGTCGGCGTTATAGTGGCAATGACGTAAACTGCAATGCATTGTGGGTGATATCCACCTCGGAGTGACCATCGTTGTTCACTCGCTCCCCCAGCCCTCCGAGGGTCCATCTCACCAAGTTCACTTCAGTTTTACAGACATTGGAACGACACTTATGATGGCGGCGGGGATTCCCCCGAGGGCAAGTGCCGAGGGCAAGTG
>JAGRRF010005532.1:23308697-23331264 GCA_019097615.1 Morone chrysops
TAATAGACATGTTGCTGGACTTCTGAGAAAATAAATTTCACTTGTTTTTTTGCTTTGTTTTTTCACCATGAACATCAGCTCATCACCGATAGTTGCAGTTTGTTTCACATCACACAGAACCAAGGAAAAAAGCCTAAATCTCTTCATGTCAGTCAGCTAGCTTTTTAGGATAGCATCTGTGGCATGAGTTTAATATAGCCTAAATATGAAAGTGTGCCTGACCCTACATATATTTGTTTTCTGTTCTGTCAGGGGGCGAAGTGTGGAGAAGGCCTGCGCTTCAGGAATGTTTCGTGCTTCGTGTCGGATGGTTCAGGTCAGCAGGACAGCAGCCTGGTGGATGATGAGCTGTGTGGAGATCTGGAACCCTCTGTGGATGGAGACACACACATCGTTCTGCAGGAGCCCTGTACTGTACCCTGTCCAGGTAAGAAGACAATATAGGCGAGAGAGAAGGTGGTGAAATTCACATGTAAGGCCTCTGCCACTCTCCTCACATCAAACTTAGAACACAACTTAGGTCTTGTGTGGTTTTGGCAGTCCTTCCTATCAGTAACAATGAAGTATAACATAATGTTGAACCGTGATCGGCCTCCTTAGTGATGTTGTCTACTGGTTAGGTAGTCAACTGGTAAATGGACCTGTACTTACTAACTACGCCATTATAGTCTTCTGACCACTCAAAGTGCTTTTACACTACATGCCACATTGACATAGTGATGGCAATGCTCATCACAAACAGAAACATACTCAATCATTCATATTCATACAACCAATTTAGGGTTCAGTGTTGCTTAAAGACACTTCGACATGCAACGGGACAAGCCATGGTTCAAACCGCCAACCTTCTGAATACTGGACAACCCGCTGTACCTCCTGAGCCGCAGCCGCCCTACATTAGATAACATCAGAATACAAAAGCGTTCAGTCTAGCCTAGTCCAGGATTTCACAATAACAACAATAACAACAAAGATCTGGCAGTCAAAGCACTTACTCTTGAGTGTGTTTGATTGTAGGGGCTTCAAGAGCTCCCAGAGTGTGTACACTAGCGCTAACAGGTGGGACAGAGGGAGGCTGAGGACAATGCAAGAAGCTTTTACAGAGCTGATAATGGCTTTTTGTGGCAGTCAGGTATTGCCAGTGAAAGCCATTCAGTTGTTACCAAGTTGCTGCAAAAAGGAAAACTGTGTATACTTACACTGACTACTCCAGCTTAGATGGTACAATCAGCACATAATCAAATGAACTGGCTTAGAGGGGACCACAGGGTCAAAAAGGACTTTTATATCAAGTTCCTGACTTTGGAGAACGAAACCATTCACTTTGATGGAAACCTGTTTTAATAGAATTGAGACAGTAAATGTGATTATACACTCCTATTCTTAATTACCTGATTTTTTTTCTTTGGGTGGGTGGCTTCATGATTAATTGAATGTGTAGAAATGTGCAGGAACTGTGTGACCTATTTAATAATCTTCTCTTCGTTGAGATATCTTGCTTCTGGGCATATAGAAAAATGGACCGGGATTTTGATGGGAAAATATCTAAGCGTAGGTGTTTTGGTGCACATGCCTCTTTTTTTCTTACTCTTTCTTGCTCATTATACTACATCACCTGACTTCAATGGTGGGCATGTCCAGAAAGGGCTCTAAAGGGACACCTAGAATTTCATATTTTGAAGCAGAGTTCCCCTGACCAAATGGCATTATTTGACGACTTGGGAATTAGGGTAGGTTTGTAATGATGTTGCTTATCAATCTACTAGTCCTCATAATTAGAGATGCTAGAGATGTATCACAATAAAATAATCTCCTTTAAATTTATCATAGTAAATTTCCATTAGCGTAATAATTGTGAAAATCCTCTCATGACATGAAAAAGCTGTGTAGCTCTCCAGCATACAGTCTATAATGACTTCCTGATTTATTTTGAACAAGGGGACAAGGGGGAGTTTCTTACATTAAAAGTCTAGCAGTTTGATCTTTTCCTATGCTTTTAACCACATCACATGGCCTTTGCCAGCGGATGCACTTTGCTCAGTTGTCATGGAGTTAGCTCAGTTGTCAGCCTGCTGACGAAGGCTGTGAGATGTGAGAAGATCTTCTTTGAAGGCCTTTATTGTTTAAGCTGGTCATCACACAGACATAGTTTAAATCAGGGTTCCCACACAAATTTTATGATCTGCTAATTCGTCAGCAAAGAATGGTAGAACTGGTGTTAAAAACGTTAACTGTGCACCCACTAAATGTACTGGCTTTATCTTTAGCAAAAACACTGTTAGGTTCCTTTAAATGCAACACATTCCCTGTATGTTCTGTAGGAGAGTGCTACCTGACAGACTGGACTGTTTGGAGTCCGTGCCAGCTAAGCTGCGTAAGCGGCGATGACCTGGGTTTCGGCTCAGTTCAGGTCCGATCCCGAGCCGTGGTGGCCCAGGATCCAGAGAACCTAATGCAGTGTCCAGAACAAGAGCTGGAAGCTCGGCCGTGTACAGGTCAGTCTGGAAGAATCCAGCTGGAACTCCAAATGACGTGAATATGATTGACAGAGGCATATTATAGGAGTACAGTTGTTACAGCATTAGCTACATTGTTATGAAAGCTGTTAGGTGATGACCGTGCTCTCCTTGCAGATGGCCAGTGTTTTGAATACAAGTGGAGGACTGGACCATGGAGGGGTTCATCTCGCCAAGTCTGGTGTCAGCGCTCAGATGGACTGAATACCACAGGTAAGCATATTATGATGATGATGATGATTATTATTATTATTTTTATTTTTATTATTATTATTATTATTATTATTATTATTATTATTATTATTATTAGATTAACCTATCTGAAATGCTTAGATATAGTGTTATAAACCAGGATAGCGTATAAACTAGTGTTTTAGGTGGTATGCCATTTAAAATTTTCGTCATATTCTTTATTAATTTCTTGTGGCTTTAAAATATTTTCAATACATCCAGTTAGTTCAACACAAGACAATCAAGAACTAGACAGTTTTTGAAGCCAATGAAATGTCAGACCCTTGACATTTTGAATACCTAAAGAGTCTTGATTCAAGTCAGATAGCGTGGATGTGATTTAAATAAGTTAAGATGCATAGCTCTGACACATGAGGCCTTGCACTGTGCATGGAAGGGTGATAATGTAGCAGAGGTTACTTAAAACTGTCTCCTCCAGAGTGTCACAATCCCAGATAGCTTTCTAAGCATTTCTTGACAGCAAGTTCCAGGAAACTGAAAACAGATTAGTCTGTAATCTGTGGCAAATTTAATCTCACTGTCCATCACATGGAAGGGTTAAGCTCAGTGCTGAGAGCATTGTTTCCCAGTTCTACAATTATCATTTCACATCTGGTTTACCATTTAAGGAAGGGCTATCTGGAAGAATGAGTGAGGGCATCTGCTTTTATTTACAGTTCCTGCTCCATACAGGCCTGCAGCCATGTTGTATTTCTGGATTAGGTGAGCATACAGCAGTTTGAGTGAATGAGGAATGTCAGTATAGCCACTACTCCAGATGGTGTGCCTATGTGCGGCCGCTCTGATTGGCACACTGCCTCTTTTCCCTTCTTGTAAATGTTTCTCCACAAGCAGCGGCGTTCCCCTCATGAATATTCATGCAGAGCTCTCTCCCTGAGCATGCCACCTAATAAATATTCAAGAAGCTCTGATAGATTTCCATGTTTTTGCAGACATGTGTTTTCGCTGAATCTCTGCTAGTTGGATCAATGTCAGTTGCACTGTCTGTCTACGTAATCCATCTTATTTTATCTACAGTCGGAATACATACTCCTTGCCCTACATAGTCTACAACTCAAAAACCCCATATGAACCTGATTACCAAGTGACTCAATTATATTGTGAATTCATGGTCAAGAGTGGAATGAGATTTAAAGGAAGTGTAGATCCCCCTTTACTGTAACCCTCTTGTATATTTGTCTTGTATTGATTTACTCCAGAGTGGTGGAAATGTAAGCTCTTGCCATTGCCTCCAGGCACTTTATTCCACAGCAATGATAGGACAATATAACTCTCCCAAAGATATGTCTTGAAGTTCATTCCATCAGTAAACTGCATGCTGGGAAACCCAATTGAGAGTTGGTACGAAGGACTTTTAAAGTGGACCTACCTTGTCATGGTGGTTCAGTTAGAACTCAACAAACAAGTTAAATATCTCAGCAAGTCAGATATAATATTTATGAATGATGAATGAACAGCTTTCGACCCTTTCATTTGTCTCACAGTGGTCAGTGCAATAGTTAAGAGTAGTGGCAGCAGCAAGAGCATACAGGATAACTCTAGAATCCAGTGTAGATCGTACAGTGGATTGTGTAAAGCAGGGGTCCAACACAAATTGGCTTAGGGCCAGTGCTGCTCTCAAGAGGGGGCAACTTTAACAGGGTTTTTTAATAGAGTTTTTTTCATTTTAATTGTATATGGGGGTAAAGGGGTAAATTTAATTGATATGAACTAGAACAAACTACAAAAAATAATAAAAACAATGATAATCTTGTGGGCCCGAGGGAAGGGGATGGGGGGCTGGAAATGGCCCACAGGCCGGCAGTTTCAGATCCCTGGTGTAAAGTTTATTTTTCTGTTCTGGTATCTGATTTACATTTTTTGGTGAGTGTTGTTGGACATTTACAGGCCTGGGATAAAGTCATTTTTAGGACAAGGCTATTTTGGCGTAGTAACGTTACTTAAACGGGGACTTTTTGTTTCTTTTCTGTGGCACAACACAACACACAGTAACTATTACACTGCAGTCTGAGCTTTTTTGCACACTTTACCACTGGCTAAAATAACTACCCCTCTGTTATACACCAAAAATGCTAACAATGTTAGCTTTCTGAACATCTCTGGTTACAAATATATCTGTGGGAAAATCTCACGCTACTGTTGATGTCCAGCGTGATCACAGACACTGGGAAACCCGACTTTATTGGCCGTGTCTCATGTAGTTTTAAATGAGGAAATCCACAACTTTTATTTTAAGGGGCACAATGGCTGTGGGGGTAGATCATTTTAGAAGTTGCAGTACGGCCACACAGTTGGGTGTCAATGGCACTGGCCATTTGGCCATGGTATAATTTCTGCCCTTTAACCCCTTTTGGGACTGTCTAGCATATATATTTCCATATATGGCACTTACAGTAGCATAGAACAATCCCTGATAAAATGTTCAAATTTACTTTTTATTGGTATATTTGTAAATAAAGAATGGTTACTGATGTTCTGATGATCTTGATGATGATGATGATGATGTTGTTGTTCTGTTTTAGAAATTAAATCCTTCTAAATGTGTGAAATTGTGCTTGTTTTCAATTTGACCCCAAACATACTACATGTTACTGTCGTTGACAACATAAATTGTTTTTCTTTCCAAATGTTATGAATAACAAAAATCTGTCCTGGGAAACAATATGAGGACACCAAAAAGATCTTTCTTTCCATTTTTAGGTCAGTCAGTGACAAAATCACTGCATAAAGTAAAGTAAAAAAATCCCCAGAACACTCTTCCACGGGTATTACATTTCTTCTGGATGACTCTACTGAATGCTCTCAGCCTTCATGCAAAGTGTCTACCAAAGGATGAATTTAAAAAGAGTCTGAATCAGTCTCAGGATTTGAGTGGAATTTTTAATGCCTTGCAAACTAATTATCAAATTATTCCAGCATCACTACCCATTGTAAGTTCAATTGTAATGAGCTTCAGTGAGTGTTGTTTTCAGAGAGACAGGAACAGAGACGGCTTCTGCTGATTGTAACACTCACTGCCTCCAGCTCAGCTAACTGGAAAACTAAAGCAGTTAGAAAACTGGGCCACAATTGTTACTGTTCATGAATTTACTTTTTGCTACTGTTGTTATTGATCAGCTTCAAGCAAAGGTCTGACACTGTATCCTGAATCTTGCATTGATAGAAACCAACCTCTGACACTCGAGTTTCACCTTTTGGACTTTTGCCCTGCAGGTGGATGCCCAGTGACAGCCAAGCCGATGGCTGACCGATCCTGTGACCCGCCCTGCACCAAGCCACGCTCCCTGTGCACAGAGGTGAGTTTTGGGTGGAGTGATGGCAAATGTTGCATGTGGTCAGATTAATTCGTCAGTATTATCAGTGGTGCTGCTTTGAGGTCCTGGGTGGTATTTTCAGTGAAGCTGTTTGATCAGGCACCCACATGACAGTTTATCTAATATATATATACCTGGGACTCCTTGTCACAGGTTCCACATGCTTATGAGATGTAGGCAGTTCAAAGAGTATTTTTCTCTTCTCAGATTATGATTGAATATATTGACGAGACAAAGAACCAAAACTAGTTTTGTGTATCTCTTACACTCTTTTGATGCCTCAGATTTATTTCGCCAATCCTTTAGGAAATCACAACCCCTATACTGGAAAACACAACTCTCTCACCACCAGACTCGAGACCACTGGTATCTATTATGCATTTTGCAACGTTTTATCATTCCTTCAATTTCATTTTTTTGGCAGTCTTTAGGGCTTCTAAATGTCTTTTCACATCTCTTGGCTTCTCTTGGTATCTTTTAGTGCTTCTTGAGCATCTTCTGGCATCTCATGTTGTCTCTCTTTGATGTCTCTCATCTTTTGGTGTTTCTTTGCATCTTTTCCAGGATTTCACACGCTTTTTTTGGGATTGTTGCGGCCTAAAATACCAGATTTCATTCCAGCTTGCGATGCATGTTGAGACATTGTAGGCAGAAATTGCGGGAGAATTGCAAAAATAGTTGTATTTGTATTTGTATTTATATTGTGTATTGTATTGTAGTAGATGGTAAAATTTGCGGAAAAAGTTGCATTGATCGGACAAAACTTTCAGTGCCTGCAAAATTCATGGGGTTGATTGAGTTTGTGTTAATAGTTAATCACAACATCACAACTTCCTGGAAGGATTGAGAATAGTCTCGTAATACCAGATGATTAGAGATCTCAGTGACCAATCGCCTGGGGATTTCTAAATGCAAAGTAGTTTGCATGAGAACAGATGCTAACAAACGTACACCACCTATGTCAAAGACAGGTTTCACCTGAAACAATGCTGTCTCCCCATTTCTGTTATATGGTACAGCAGTGTTTACAAGCACATGACTTCCCCATGGTGATTGGTGCTGCAAAGCAGGTTTTCTTTTAAACTCAAAGGCCAGGGTAAAGTCGTCAGTCTCTGTTGAGCAAAGCATTTAGAATCTGGCCTTAGAATGGAGACATTTTGATGTAATAATAACTTCATGTGGGATTTATCAACATATCCGTTGTGTCTCCCAGCCTGAGGTGGGGACACAGGTTTTACTCACCCATTCCAACTGACAGGTGACGATAGCAGCAGCAGATTTTATGCTTTTAAAAGTGGATAGTCAGGTCCCAAATTGTTACATAGTCCAAAACCCCAAATCTAACAGTTCACCCTTGTAGAATGGTACCACTCAACTGTTTGACGTCTTTTGGCATCTCTTGGTGTCTTTTGGCATCTCTGTTTTTGTCTCTTTGTGTCTTTGGGCACCATTGGGGTCTCTTTGACGTCTCTTATCACTCAGTATCTATTGGCATTATTTCTTCTAAATGTCTAAATTTCTCTTTTTTTCATGGTGTCTCATGGCATCTCCTGTTGTCTCTCTTTGATGTTTCTTGTCTTTTCATGTTTCTTTGCATACTTTTGTGCTTCTGAGCATCTTTTGGCCCCTCCTGTTGTCTCTCTGCAGTTTTTACTGTCTGCTGATGTCTCCCAGGTATATTATTGGTTTATGTCAAGACAGACCCACACAGACCCTCTGGTCTCTACACACACCAAATATACCAAAGATCACTCTAAAGGTTGTGCACAAAAGTAGCCACAGCTAGCCGTGTCCTACTGCAGCTGCTACAGTGCAAGATACATTTCCCAGTGAAAACCCAACATAGAAATGTCTATCCAACTTCTTTCAACCATGTTAGAAATTAATCAACAGTTCAGAGCCCAAGAACAGGGTCTGTAGACCTCCAAAATGGCTGAGAGAAGAAGCCCGGACCCCCTGTTGGGATAAAAGGAGTGCATAGGGATATTTTAAGGAAACAGAAAAGAGTAGAGAAGAGAAAAAGAAATCACAGGAAATAAACTCAAAGGTCTGACTCACATGGAGTTGCCACCTGTTATTAAGCCTTTTCCCATTACCCTCTCCTTAACACACCTGGACTGAAGCACTGCAAATTAAAGAACAGCTGCTTTTTTTTCTAGAAACACCAGCAAAACAGAGACCCTGGAACTGCTTTTAAGTTTTGCAAACAGAGCAGCTCAGAATACACTGAAATCCATCCTTTATCTATAGCCACTCAACCCTTAGAGGGTGAGAGTCTGAATCTTCTGCTGATAAGAGCAACACCGTAGACCAGTCAAGGGCTGACATAGAAAACAAAATGAAATGTCCAAAACATCCCAGTGTTATTGTGACTGCAAATAGCTCTGTTTTCTGGTATTTTGTAATGTGATGTAGAGCTTCGCCTTCAATTCTGCAGTTCTTCTGAAGTTTTTCCATTGGCCTATTTTCCACAGCCTATTGTATAATATCTTCTGTCTCTCTGGAGGAGCCGTTGCTTGGGCTTGTACAGTTTTTACAGATTTATTTGAGATTGTAGGCTATAGACATCAACAATACACCAGCATTAACATGCCTGTTTAACTTGTGTTTGCAGTCATGTAAAACTGCTGCCATGTTTTAACATTTTATGATATTTGCTCTGTACCAAGATGTTGGATGGATGAACAAGACTATCCAACAAAGATCACCACTTATAGCCTTGCCACTAGCAGGACAAGTAGTCCATTAGTAACTAATCAGAATCAGACTCAGAAATACTTTAATAATCCCAGGGGGAAATTACTTTAATAACTAATGTATTTTAGTCCAACCCAAGGGTGTGGCAAGAGTCAAAATCTTGCTCACACCAGACATGGAGTGGAACAGACTTGCAGCAATCTTTTCATAATGAACCTGAGACACTTAAAAACTGAGCCCACACTACAGCCTCTGTCAGCCACACAGGTTACCATATGACCTGAAAGTGGGGGAGGAAAAGTCTGGTTGCAGCGCAAGTTTTCAGTACAGCGCAAATACACGGCACCAGGCACTATACGTACACCACAGAACAGAAGATGAATTGTGTTTGTTTTAGCATGTGGTTGCATGATTTAGAGTTGTGGTTGCTAAAAGGAAGCTAGAGAAGTCTGAAAGATGAGAGGAGGAGTGTGAGTAAGTTCATACTGTGTACTCTGTGAGCATTACAGCAGCACCCTCAAGAGACTGAACCCAGATATATATAAAATGATAACACAGTGCTGAACCGCAATTCTTTTCCTTTGTTTTGCACTGAGGAGATGTAAATGATCATTTCCTCATTTCCAGCTCTGGCTGCTGTCGGCTGTACGCAGCTACTGTTTGCGCAGCAGGGATTTCTGTGGCCGATTATCCTCCAGAGATTGTCGGGAGCTAGGGACCCCCTGCAGGGTGATGAATAGATCATGGATGAATAAGAGAGAGATGTGGAGGAGGGGTGGCTTCCCTGCATACGCACACACACATACCGCTCCATGCAATCAAACACAAACCCTGTCTGACAAAACAGACAGCAGCAATAGACTGCAGCACTGTTACTGAGCTGATTTTATAAGATTGTACAGCTAAATCATAGCTTTATCAAAGGTGCTCTATGATTTTGTCTTGCTGTATTTATTTCATTTCAACAATGACACAAACAGTGTCGACACTGCTTTGTACATTGTTTACCGACAGATCAAGGCCCCTTTTTCCAACTAACAATCAATCCTGGAGGATAAGAATGTGATTCTAAACATCCTTGCAAATTCAGTTTATGAAGCCTACTGCAGACTACATGGCTTTTGCTATGATTTTCCTATCCCAAATTCTTGATATCTGAGACATTACATCTTGAGTTAGAACAGAATCCATGGCCGTGCCACTGCAATAGAGGCCTTCACAGGTGCCAATCAGAAATGGACCCTTTAAAATTTAAAAGGTAACATGTGAATTAATTTAACCTGTTGAAACTGGTTGTGGTCCGCACGTTTGTTTGGGGCTTCGGTCAGGTTGTGCCCGATTTGGTGTGGTGATTCAGGGGTAGGGAAGACCCATTTGGAAATGTTGACCCAAACAGACCTGAAACAGAGACTTGGCCTGGACCTGTACATTGAAGACTGAAGGCTATATTTTGTTATCCCTTTCTCTCATTTTCCCTGCACTTCACAGTTTACACTCTTCACCTCACCTGCTTCTTCGTCTGCCTGCAGAAATGCTGACATATCGGTGAAAATACAGTAGAATTGCTTTCAAGGAGAATGAAGACAGGTTGACAGATGTTAATCAGACGAGGGTTACAGAATCAAGAGCTGATTTGGAAGTCAACAAGTTACTTAAGATTTCCTTCATAATATTTTCTTCCCCCCTGTGGTTTCTCTTCATCCATTCTCGCCTGTGTGGACTTATACTTTCTTTATTCCTTTGCCATTCATGTTTTGTTGGTATCTTTTCACATGTTGTATATAATTCAACTTTTATATACAGAGAGCTTTAGATGTCTTGATAAAAAGACTGCTACAAGTATTTTCTGAGCTGTCTGAAGGTAACCTTGTGAGGAAGCTGGATTTGCAAAAACATAAAATTCAATGTTTCATACTGTGCACTTGTGCCCAAACCACAGTGGTTCAGAAGTATGAGGAACTTCTGGCAGCTATGTTTGAGAGTGATGTAATTTGAAAAAAAACAACAATGGCGGCTGCATCAGTTATGTCAAAACTAGAGAGTTTTTCCTCATTGGAAGAAGAGCAAAGAAAAACACTGAAGGCTTTTTCTCCATGAAAAAGATGTTTTCGCTCTTCTCCTGACTAACTTCGTTGATCTGATTAGTTAAAGTTCACCAGTGAAGTATTTTTTTGAAAGTGCCAAGGACAACTTCCTAGCTTGTTCTGTGTAGACCACTGGTTCTGGTTACCCAGTAGGGCTAAAGGTAAATCTTAAGGGTCTAAAGATACGAAAGAAAAAACCTTTTTAGTAGCCACCTACCACTGTGGTTCTAGGCTCACACTGATGTCTCCAAAATTACTGGATGGATTGCTATCTTATTCCCCTCAAAATCAATTGTAATACATTTTGATGATCATCTGACTTTTTATCTTCCGCTGTTAGCAGCAACATAAACTATATGTCGTTAAAATGTTTTTTTAACCAACCCAGCAAAACTTTTACGTTTCTGGCAAATGGGAATAAGGCTGATTTGTCCATTTCATTATGTTAAACCCTTGTGTTCCCCCTCCCTGTGTCAGGCAGGAGTGTGTGGCTGTGAGGAGGGCTACACTGAAGTGATGACATCTGATGGCCTGCTGGACCAGTGCACGGTCATCCCAGTGCTGGAGATCCCCACTGCAGGCGACAACAAGGCTGACGTCAAGACCATCAGAGCTTTCAACCCAGCGCAACCTGAAGCCAGCACACCGGGCAGGGCGGGACGCACCTGGTTCCTGCAGCCCTTCGGCCCAGGTAACACACCTTGGCACAGTCTGTGATACCGATGTTTTTATCATGTTAAATGTTGATAAGTGTGGATTTTTAAGAAGAAGTGTAGAATAATACAGTGAAGCAAAATATAAATTATAGTAAACAGTAGATTCTGATAGTTTCACACACACCAAAACAATAGCAGAATGAGACAAAGAAAATCATTTTAGGTTTGTACCAAATTACTCAGACTAGAGTGCGTTTTCTGTAGGAAATGTGTGTGATTCCTGAGAGCACAAGATCATTGTTTACTAACCTATAAAAGTAGGAGTGGAAGGAGGGGTAGTAATGAGTGGAGAACCAGAAGGAGGAAAGGAAGGAGGGAAGGGGAAAATGATAAGAGAAATCAAGTATGAATGGATGAAAGAAGGGATTTCAGTGTTGAAAAGAACAAACCTCTATCTGTTATGAAAAGCAATAATATAGTGATGATAATAAAGGGACAAGGGGACAGCATCAGCAATATTGGAAACATTTAAGAAAGTAAATATAATGAATGACTGAAAGGGAAGGGAAATAATTATAAATATAAAGGAAAGAAAAAAGGGAATTAAGGCATTGAGAAGGGAAGGAAGAAGAACAGGAAAGTGAAGAAGAATGGAAGACTATCAAAGGAAAAATGTCAATAGAGCAGAAAGGAAAAAACAAGGTAGGAAGAAGGAATGAAAAATATAAAATATAAATGAATGACTGGAGAGAGGAATAAAGGAAGGAAGGAAAAAAAGAAGAAAGAAAGGGGGAAGAAGGAAAGCAAGAAGACGAAAGGAAGAAAAACAGAAAAAAGAGGGAATAAAAGGTGAAAATGAAGAAAAATAGGAATAAAGGAAATATAATAAGAAAGAAAGGGGGAACAAGCGATAGATGAGGGAACAGGAAGAACAGCAGAAATGAGCAAGGTTAGAGAGAGAAAGATGGAAAGAACAGATGAGAAGAGAAGGAAAGACAACAATAAACAATAATATTGTGATAGAAATTTCAATTAAAAAAGAATAAAGACTGTTATGTACATTTACACTTTATAAGATCATTTCTTATCAAATGTTCGTCATCAGATTGTGCAAACTGAAATAACTAGCTGCTGTTTGTAGAGTGCAAATAGAAGGAGGATCCATATGTACAACATACATGTGACAGTGTGTAATGTACATTTTTATTTCTTCTCATTAACACTGACTTATCACAGTGTGTTTACAGATGGAGGTGATAATACACACTCAACACCTCATTGTTTACTCCCAAATTTTAATCATTGTTTGGCTGCATAAGCTTCTAAAGGAACATTCAGATTAACTCTTAACTGAAAACCATTGTTGTAGCTACTATTGCTGTAATAATAGTGCTGCGTCTCCTGGTGTAGGTACCAGATGTGCTTGGGTCTATGTTTACAGATGATGTAACTCATTAAAGTTGCAGTAGGCTGCAGAACTTTAATAAAAACAAATTTTTGTCATGGTTGCTAAGGCTGTTGATTGTTGATTCTCATTCCCAGGTCGTTCAACAATCCATATCTTTCTCTGCTCTGATTGGTTGTTTTTGTTCAGGCCCAGTGGATTCTTACAAATATCATTAGGAGCACTAGGAGGAGACAAACAAACCTGATTGTTTCGCAGATTATCTGTCTCATGCACTACTGTCAGGATATAGATTTCAGTAAATATGACAAAAACTTATCTTGATAACTTGGTGGCTTGAATGTAATTGGGAAGATTCCCAGATACCCTGATTAGGTTTGGTCTGATTTATGACCACTTCATATGATTATTATTATATTTGTGAGATTTTTTGTCATGTTAAGCAATTTCCCCACGGGGATTATTAAAGTATTTCTGATTCTGATTCTGATTCTGATGTCCAAAACCTACGTACGTGAATTGCATACTGTTTATGTATTAATATTACAGCATGCAAGCAGTACAGCGGAGGTTTGGACTTATTTTTTCCAATCCAAATGACATTTTTATTACAGAGAGAGTGTGTACCAAAATGAATTGAATTCCACACTGCGTTATGTGTATAACTCTACTGCCTCCTTCAGCTTCAGACAGGGAAGTGAAATGTCATACAGTATGTAATGTAAGGCTGCGTGTGTGATTCTCTGTGCAGATGGGAAGTTGAAGACCTGGGTGTACGGAGTAGCAGCGGGAGCATTTGTTCTGCTCGTCTTCATAATCTCCATGACGTACTTAGCATGGTAACGTACCAGCATTTACGTGTTATCTCCCTGTGTGTTTTCTTTCTGTCATCACATCAGTGACCATTCAAGCCGTCATTCAGCTACATTCAGTGAACTGATGGAGGTCATAATGAAAAAAGGGCCAATATGTTTAAACAAAACACGGATAAGGGTTAACAAAACCATTCACATCTGCTTTTCTAATAGTTATGGAGGTGGTCTATGGACGTTTTCATTGGATATTGCTTTAATTGGATAAATATTGATAAAGTGGAGATAAGATAAAATAACAAAATTTTCATTAAGGAAATCCAAGTCTGGTAAACGATGAATGAGTGGACTATGCTTAATTAGTGTTAAAGGGGAACTTGGCAACTTTTTCAGCTTAATAAACCCCTTTAGAAATCATTTGGGTGGTTAAATGGCCTGTTCCAGTGAAAATGGTGACCCGCCACCCCCCTCAGGCGACCCCAGGCGGAAAACCAACCTTGTAACGGTAAATTGGAAATAGGAAGTATCGCGAGAAGCGAGAACGAGTGAGAAACACGAACGACTTTACGGCAATTCCACATAAACGCACACGCCGCCCTCAGTACCGGTTAGTGTATAATGTATTACCCACCTTGGTGGATATTGCTCCACACGAAAAAGTTGCCCGGCGAAAAAAAGGCACATCAGAAGCAGTAGAAAGGGGGAGGAGGGTGCCGCAAGTTTTTTTTATGACGTGCTGTGAAATACACGTCCCAGAGCTGTAGGGGGAGCTCGTTGAGAAAACATGAGATGACAAAAGTGAAAACCAGCGAAGAAATGGCTAGAGTTGCCAAGTTCCCCTTTAATTTACTGACTCCCTTCTCCAACTCTTTCCCTGCTGCTGCTGTGTTTTTTAAAGAAAGGTCAGTGTTGATGTTAAATGTAGTCAAATAAAGCAATAAATTCCTCAGTGCGTGCCATATCAAGGTTCCCACGTGTCCTGGAACACCTGGAAATTGATTAAAATATACATATATATAATTATACATCTTAAGTTAGAAAAATGCTAGCTAGAAAGGGGGGTTGAGAGATTTAACCTGAATATAACCTCCATTACATCACTGCTTGTGTTGATTCATTCAGTTCATTTTATTTTGTCATTTTACTTTGACTTCCGTCATCATTTGTCACCTTCATTTCTTGTTTTTCTGTCTCCACCTTTACCCTCACCCCCACTGCTCAGTTATTGTTGTTGTTGCCTTTGCTGCAAGTCGAGATCCAAGTCCCCCTCAGACAGGGTTTACTGGATGGACCAAAACAGCTACACTGTGCCTTACACCTGTCCCGCCTGCCAGAAACTAGAGCAAGACGAGTTACAGCGGCACGGCCAACCCCAACAGCACCAGCCGCAGCAATGCGAGGCTCTGCTCCAACAGCCTCTAGGATCACAACAACAACCACAGCAGCAGCAGTCACTACCACCCCCATCCCCACCAACTCACTTTGAAACTCTCATCACTTAGTCAGGGCCTCACCTCACCCACCTGTAACTCACTGCGCCTGACATTCATTTGTGCCCAAACACCCCCAGTGCCTGTACACTCATTTCAGTGGATCACTTCCTGGAGGTGAGCAGTCCATCAAACACACTACAACTTCAGGGTTACTGCACTTCATAGGTTTACTCTTAAACAAACTGCTAATTTCCCAGAGCATTGAGCTTTTCTTTTTAAGTCTTATAGCTCTGAAGCTACCAATATCTAATATTTAGTTAGAGTAGTGTATATTTTTTTCGACATTTTTATTAACTCTTAACTGAAAACCATAGTTACAGCTACTACTACTGTAACAACAATTACAACTACCAGTGTAGGTACAAGGTCTGCTCGGGGTCCTGTGTTTACAGATGATGTAACACATTAAAGCCGCAGTAGGTAACTTTTTTTTCTGACTGACTTTTTCTCATGGTTACTAAAGCTGTCACTACATCCTGTTGCTTTTTTTTGGAGCTGTTTATGGAAGTTGCTAACGAGTGAGCCATCCCGTTTACGTCCCATCTTTGTTGAGAGCTGCACATGGGCAGGACCGATTGGGCAGGATGTACTGCAGCAGACACACTTTGCTACATACAGTCAATCGTGTGTTAATGTGTTACAGCATCTGAAAACACAGGACCCCGACCAGTCCTGTACACCGGTACTGCTGCTCCCACTACTGTACTGCCACTGCTAGCACTACTGCCACTATAGTATGTGGTGAGTTGCCATAATAGGTAAATGACAGCTTTCCCACATTCCATTCTGTGTTGGTTATCTCTAAACCTCCACTGCGACTCGACCTTTGGTGGGAAAATAATGGATTCATTATTTATTTGTTTATATATGTGTATATATATATGGTGTTTAAAACCACTAGAATGGGTCAGGTTAATACCAACAATGTGTATTTTTTTACAGAAAAATTATTGTGACCTCAGAGAGTAACATTTCACTGTTCAAACATCAGGAAACAAAGGAGTTCACAACCTGCAGGCCAGTCATCATGTCAATATCTCTCCTTTCATCATCATCCTCACATACTTTATGTCGACACTGTCCTCTTCCATTTCAGTGTTTATTGGTTCAGTTACATAGAACCATTATTCTAGTTATTATGCAAAGTAATGTCACTGTTCACAGTTCTTATGTTAAATGTGATACAGTATATCTCATCAAGCTGCAGTCTACAATATAAATGCTGTTCAGAATATTTCACTGTATCAGAACAATAGAACAAATGCCTGTTTCCTTCAAATATATATTACATAACCACTGTATTGCTGGTCAACAATGACTGCTGTGTATGGCACTACCAAAACCACACCACAGTTTCTCACATTTTATTGCTGTAACAATGGTTAGCACTGTTCGCTCCCAGCAAGAGGGTCCAGGGGTGGAATCCAGGTTCTCCCCATGTTTGTGCATTTCCTCCACAGTCAAAATAGGCATAATAACCAAATAAGGCCCTCTAGTGGCTGTACAAATAATGACTGTTTTCTGTCATAAAAAAGGCAGAAGGGTAGTGCAAACTGTGATAGCAACAAAAAACGTAATGGGGGCGAGGCACTGCAATAGCACTATGCCTGTCGCACTGAAGGCTGCTCTTGTTGGTAAAGGTTAAAGCAAATCTGTGGTTGAACGGTTGAGGCCAGATTCTCTAAACATTCTCTCCCTGTTTGTTCTGTAGCAAAAAGCCAAAGAGGCCACAACGACGGCAGATGAACAACAGACTGAAGCCGCTGACTCTGGCCTATGACGGAGACGCTGACATGTAGAAGTCTTCCTGCTGACCACACTGACCTACAAACATACGTCCTACTGCAGGACACACAGGGTTTCTATGGAAACCCTTGATGTCAGGGCTGCCGCTGGGCATTGTTCAACCTACAGGTGGACACCCTGGGAAGATGATTCTGACAGAAAGAGAAACCTCACAGCTCAAGACACTGAATCCATGTCATTAGCAGTCTTGATGTCCCTGTTGTCTTTTTTAATTTCCATTTTGATACTTTGTTTCACAAGAGCCTTCATGAATTCTTTATCTTCTTCTGGAAGTCTGCCTTTACTTCTCTGCCATCTACTACTGCCGGTAACATCCAAACTACAGTCGTCAGAGAAGGTCGCCCCCCCAAAAAAGATTTTGCTCTAAAAGCACAAATCTTCATTAGTCTTTTTTGTTCATTTTTTTACTGCTGAGTGGGATCATGTGTTTCGGACACTTGTCATTCTTTGTCCCATTAAAAACATTCAGATTCCTCTGTGTCATTGTGGCCTGGCTCCATCTTGCAAGAAAAGATAAATCCAGAGAACAAAAGTGTAATTCCCAGAGCCACCATCACTTCAGCCTGCATCTACCTTCTGTTTTTCAGGCATAATTTTGCACTATATTAGTGCAGCATGATATGTACTTATATCTAGCTTTGCCATAGGAAACTGCCTCTCTCAATACAAGATGGTGTACAGTCTTGTGCTAGAAATGTAAAAAAGTAGACTTTTTTTGCAAACAAAATTCACCAATGTTTGTTAATATTTTTCTTCTATTACCTCTTATGTGTGATATGATGGGACGCAATGTAAATACAATTTTTTTCTGTGTTCTCAACTATACCTTTCTAGTATGTACAGCTACCTGTCGCAAACTCTGCCTGAGTTAATTCATTCTCTGACAATTCTTTGACTGTGGCATTATTATCATCAACTCAGACTGCAGGAGATCCATAGAAACCCCTTCCATTCTGAAATCCTTTAGCTTTGATATGACAAGAAAAGTGGAAACAAAATCTGAATATGGAGGATAATTTAATGTTGAGTCTTGGTATTCAAATGTATAAAGAGGCTTGGGACATTTGAGTTTGCGGATGAATCTTTGAAGTCAGTTAAAATAATGAGTTCATAATCTGAGAAAAATGTCAGGCTATGAAAGACGTCAGAAGTCAGAGATGAAAAAATACTTACTTCTTTGATTCTGACCTACATCTCAGAATTCTTTCATTCTTGGTCAAAAGACTTGTATTGCTTCATTTCATAAAAGTCTTCTAAAAGCAAAAGCATTTTGAACCTGCATGTCCTGAATGGCCACTCTTGAAGAGAGGGTAAAAAGCCTGCTGTCATAGCCTCCTACTGGCTGCATCCAACGGCCTCACTCATCTATCTCTTGGAACTCTTGGTCTTTTGTGTCTCTTTGTAGTCTTGTAGTTGCGTGAAAAAGAGCTGAGGGAGAAGCTGAAACTTTTACATACCTCCAATGGCTGGATAAAGTCAGGAAGGTTGTCGAATTGTCAGATTCAGAGAGTTCGACAGAAATAGAGGAACAATACTGACATCACAAGCACTTGGTCTTAAAGGCAGAACTGCTTGTCGGATGGTTGAACTCCTTCAAACATACCTTTCCGATGTTGGACAGCGGGGTCTGAGCGCAACCATTTCTGTACCTTCCTGAAACTAATAGTCCGGCATTCACACCCACGTCAGCTTCACCTTGCGGAGGACCGTGGGTCTGAACGTCTCTCTCTCATCTAACTTTTTTTTCATCCTTTACTCATCTGTTTCTGTAAATCAGATTAAAAAACTATGACTGCCTTCCAGGAGAGACTGTGTGCCGTTATCACAGTTATCACGCTTGCATCTTCCTCCTCCGTTTGATGGTCAGCTTTCACTCGCCTTCCAGTGTGGCCATTTTGGAACAGTTATAGACACTTTTGACTTTAGTTATGGACTAGTTCTCTTATAGCATAGCCTGGCTCTAAGGATTTTGTGAGTCTGATTGACTGGATGAGAATCATCAAGGCTCCCACATACCCTGCAAATGTAGAGACTAGTTTTCATGTCATGGAAACACCTGGAAATTTATTATTTGAGCAAATATCCTGGAAATAATATTTTAGCTCCCCTCCTACATAAACCTTGGTGCATATTTTGTTTGGCATGGAGTCATCAATGTTACAGTTAAAGAAAACTGCAGTAAACAGAAGTCAATTTGCCAGAGAGGCAACGGAAAAATCTGCTGTGTTGAGAAAAGAAAGCAAGCTAAAGTGGACTGTAAACACTGACCACCTACCAGTAATGGACCTGAGACGATTAATTATATGGTCGTTAGTGAGCAAGTGCTGTCCTGTATTGTCAAGAAAACCCTGATCATGTCGTTCCAAAGACCCCTCCAAATTTGGTACATACTGTAAACATTCTTCACAGGGTAGTTATATGGTACTTACTGGTTACTGGTTCCAACATTTTCTTCATTCAAGTGTCCCACTGTAATGTGTCCTTTGTAATTAAAATGTGTTGGCCATCTGAAGGCAACCTTGGGGTCAATTGGGGTCCAACCAGAATTCAGATTTTTATTCCACTTTATACAGGGTTACAAATGACTTTATTAATATTGATACTTTGCCAATGCTTAATAGATCCCTTTTGGTAATGTCTATCCTTCATAAGCCATCAGATTTTGGGTTATGAATGTATGTTTTACAGCAACCCATCATGCCTGCAGGTATAGATTTAAGTTATTAATATGTTTTTAATAACCCAAACAGGTCTTTGTGAGCTGCCCTGTCTGTATCAGCTCACATTGCCCTCAAAGTCTAATCCAGTCTAATGGTGGGTGTATGCTGTAGTACGATAGGAAGCAAACAATTCACTGTACACTTTCCACATAGATGGTCCTCTCTGTTCACAGCTACAGAAAACCTGAAGAATTACATTGTTGTTCAGGTTTTATTCACCCATTCAAGTGTTTAAAGACATTTTATCAAAGTGAACTATTCAGTCATGAAGAGAGACCTTACCAATGAAGAGTTGTTGTGGTCTCCCTGTCTTAAATAACTTTCAGCCCTTAAACAACTATCACTCTGGGTAACTTTTACTGCCCTATGGTGGTGTAAAGTCTTTTCCAGATGCTTTTCTACTGATAAAAATTGAGTTCAGGCGGAATCACTGTATGAGTAGTAGTAGAGTATTATTTTGAAATCATACAATTCTGCCTGATTTAAGCTAGCAAAGTGAGCAGTGTATTATTTATCAGTATGAGAGATCATATCTTTGCCAGAGGATGGCAGTTTAATATTCTGTGGAGTTTATTGCTAGTGAGTTAACGGAATGTTTATTTTATATTTCTTAGAATATGAGTTGTAAATAAAGTGCTAAATATTTCTTTTTTATTTATTGTTCATGTACCATAATGTGTTTCCTTTTTTACTGCACAAGCTGTTGCGCAAAAAGAAAAAAACAGAAAAAAACTGGAGGAGTGAATGGGTGTGCGCAAAAAGCGATATTGATAACCTTGTGAAAAACAAAGTCGCTGATGAATTCTGTCCTTTTCCTACTGTTTGTTTATATGTATTTGACTAATTGCTGATAATAAACAAGGGAAATATTTGAAGGTGTTTTGGGATTTTCAGAGACAGAATGAAATTTGCAGTGTTCAGAAGGTTATAGGAATATATATAAAGTCATCTATACATGAGCCATGCACTTTGACAGTCAGAGAAACACCTTTCTTTCACCAAGACCCCATAGATAAAGTATCTAAGTTTGTCCATAGGTTTATTAATTAGGAAAGGGAGAAACTGGAAATAAACACAGAGTACAATTACTGAAGCTATCTGACACCCAATAAGCTAACCCAGTGGTTCCCAACCTATTTCCTTTTCTATGATTATATATTACATTGAACGAATACAGAACAACTGATAAACTGTACAGTGAACACAATAACTGCAGGAATCTGGATGTATTTTGAGCAGATTATTTCCTATGAATATTGTTCAGAGATGAGTTTTCCTGATATTTATTATTTTTAAACTTTTTATACAGTTCTCATTACCCATATGCCACATACACTGATCAGCCATAACATTATGAGCATGTGGTCAGAATGCTACAAGGAGACACCAACTGCTGGTTCAGTGTCTAAATCTGGTTTTAAGAGCTTCATTATTTCAATTCTGTGCTTATCAGTATTGGAATCAGTTTTACTGACCAGGTATGCATACACATACAAGGAATTTGACTCGCAATGTTAATACACAGTATAGGCTTACAGCAACAAAATAAACAAGGACAAACAAGTTTGACAAAGTAAACAAACTACTATGTACATAAATAATATATAATAATATTAACTTTAATTGTATGGCACTTTTTTTAAATAATGTTTACAAAGTGCTTTACATACACATAAAAATAGCAGCACTAAAGAATACGATTACAAGCAATATATGAGGTAAACAGATACAGCCGAAAACACATCAGAGATACTATTAAGATTAAGAACATAACACACAGAAAAAACATAATACATAGCAGCGTGTGTCAAAATAAAATGAAATAAAAAATAAATAATTGCAATAAAATAAACAATAATAAAAATAAAAGTAATCAAAGGGATAAACAGTAAATATTAAACAGGAAATTCACATGAAAGCCTGATTAAAAATGTCAGTTTTTAGGAAGGATTTAAAAGATGAAACATATTTAGCTAGCCTCATTTCCTCAGGTAGGCTGTTCCAAAGTACAGGCGCCCTAATACAGAAAGAGTCTCCTTTAGTCTTGATCCTGGATTGGAACAACCAAAAGGGCCTTTCCTTAAAGGTCAAAGGTTGCATTCTAGACCTTTCTGTGCTCTAAAGTGCTCTCACTAAGATCTTAAAACTGCTCTTTTATCTTTCACTATATCTTGACAGTGGAACATGAGACAGATAATTGTGAAAAAATGCTATTAGGGCGCCATTTGCACGAATCCGGGCCTGAGCAAAATCAACCAATGATTAATCATTGTGTGCAGCCACCATACGTAAAACACACACCTAACTCACATAAAAAAACTAGAGTGCAGTAACAGTGCAGAAGTGCTACTGTGCATTAATGCTGATGTTTGATTCTGTGTGTGTGTGTATGTGTGTGTGTGTGTGTGTTTGCATGGTAGAGCTCTGATTCTCTGCCCGGACCTGATTGGTCCCAACCTGACCTGCCAGATCCTGTGGTCTTGCAATTCTATTGCGTGGGTTCTGGTTGATAGCACTCATCCCTCGGAACCATGCTGTAATGTTGGAGGTCAGTATGGATTCTACAAAGGTTCTGTAGAATGCCTGCAGGACAGATGGCTGGACTGCGAGCTTCCTCATCTTACAAGAACAAAGGATCAGCTGGTGCCAAGGTATTAACAGTATATAGCAATTATTGTTATAGCATGGAGTACTGGAGCTAAGTTGACAATCTCAGTGTAATATTTGAGCTAATTTAAGTGTTCCGCTTTAATTCAATTCAATTCAATTTTATTTGTATAGCGCTAATTCATAACAGAAGTTATCTCAGGAC
>JAGRRF010005532.1:23342343-23365858 GCA_019097615.1 Morone chrysops
ACACACACACACACACACACACACACACACACACACACACACACACACAAACACACACACAACCATGCCGCCTAGAGTAAACGGATCTCATTGTGCAGCCCGTTAACAGTCAGCCTTATCCACGGCGGCGGGGATTAGAGCTGAACTTTGATGGTTTTATTTCGTGTTAAAGGCTCTTGTCTCTGCTTAAGCCTCTTGTCTGAGAGCCGCGCCTTGACCCCGATAACAGCAGAGCCCAGGTAGACTGCAACACACTATGTACTGTAGCACAGAGCGGGACCATCACCTATGGGTCCACTATTTAATTAACACGCCCACTATTATTCCTGGACGTGCCGAATTCCATATGGGATTAACATGATTTTTTGCTCATGCTTTATTTTAACGGAATTTAGTGTATTTGTTTTATAGCAGTTTACAGGGATCGGAGGTTAAAGGTGTTCAATTCCCCTCATTGTTCTAGACTTTGTACAGCTTCATAATGCTGTGTTTCACAGTCAAACTGTAGAAAATCCTTTTAAATTCTATTTTAATACCATTAAAATATAATGTTGTTTTCCACGATTTTCCTCTTTCAGAATAAGACGTCAGAGATATATTATGTGTATATCTATAAATAGCAATTAGAAACAGGAATAGTATTTTTTTTTGTGGTGAGATTATTATCTATAAGCGGACTGAGAGACATTTTGAAAGAAAAGATTTCAATTCTGGAATTCTTAAACGGCTGTTTGATTCTTCATCCATATATTTGTTACTGCTGTTATTTAAGTGTTTATTCATTGTTTATATTTTTAATCACTCTGTCTTTAATCTCGGATTGGTTACACCTTTACTTGCTCTCTATACAGCAGTACAATTTGTGAATTTGCCACTTTTGGCCATCATGTTGCTCTAATGTATTTGCTCTAATATTTTTCATATTGCCTGTTGTATTTGCTGCTGTAGTCACTGTTTCTGTACTAGCGGGACCATTAGATTTCACTCCATCAGTTTGGCTCCATGAGCTCAGACTACAGAAAGGATTTAAGGATTTGACCTATGTTGAGGCTTCTGATGCTGTTAAAAAAAAAGTCACAATGTGGTCCTTGCCTTGGCCTCAGTGCAATGTTGTGACCTGAAGTCAGGCGGTGAGGTCCCTGTGGTTGCTGGCTCCCACCACTACCACCCTCACCCCCCTCCCTCCCCTGGGAGTAGCAGTGGTCCCACTAGCAGTAGTCACAGCAGCCACATTAAGGTGTTATTATCAAACAGCGCAATTGGGGCCTAGAGTGTGAAGCAGTCTGCACGGTGGGGTGGAAGTAAAGTCCCACTGAGATCACTACAGCACAGCTAACACAGTGTGAACCCCCCCCACCCCATCCCCACCCAGCCCCGTCTAACAATACCCCCTCTTCAGACCTCTAAATTAGCTCATAATAATAAAAAAGCAATATGTTTTCATTGAGCTGTTTGAAGTTGAAATCAAGAGCGGGCCGGTATTAATTCAATTATATAGCAAAGGCATTCACACAAATGCCCACATGCTGCGTGATTGAACACACAAACACACACACACCCACAGATATATGCTACACATACTCAGACAAGTGCATTGTGTGGCCATCAAGTGAGAGCCATGGCGAGTGTGGAGGGTTTCCAGCCCAGATGTCGACTAAGTGAACATTTTTCTCAGTTCCTCGTTCAACCTTTGTGCTGCTTAGCTTTTAAAGCAGCATGGAGGCGTCACTTTGGAGCTATTCAAGCTCGGCTGCTGGAGAAAGCTGAGCACAAAAGGGCTGAGAGTTCAGACTCGGAGAACAACACCACATTTCCCTCGTCGCCGACGCCGCCATCTCAGCGGCCTCAGCTTAGCCCAGTTACCCAACTTTGTTACACTCGCCGGCTTTTGCTCAGTGACAAGTGGTCGCCAGCTGCGGCTTTCATATGTGTCAGGGGTTCTCAAAGTGCAGGATTCCAGCGGTGCTTGAGGGAACCCAAGGGGGGGCTGGACAGGGTTTTAGACAACCGTGAGGAGGTTCCAGTGGTGCTTAAAGGGGTTTGTCTTGTTCTTAAGGAGGCTCCAGGTGTTACTGAGGGGGGTCCAGATGTCTTAAGCAGGGGTTGTTTGGAGTGTCTGAGGAGTCATTCAGGTGGTTCATAAGTCCATCATGGGGGTTTTAAGAGTCCTTGAAAGTAAAACAAATCCTTGGATTGTTTCATCAAATAGTCTCAAGAAGATTCACTACAAATGATCCCACTGGGAGAAGGCATTTTATTTCAAGGTTTCACTTGCACTGCGACATATAACGACACAGTAGTTGATTCATTACTTATCCAATCAATCTTCTTTATCAGGGGAACTTCACTGCGAGGGTGTAAGTTTGAGTCACTGTACTGCAGTGAAAACAGCATGATTCCTCTCTGGCTTCCCACCCACAAACATAGTCAGTAACTTTTATGGAACGTGTGGCCGAGCCTGAGGTACTGGTGCTGGGAACCCCAGCACTCAAATCAAGTAAGTGTAATTCATTTCATAGCTTTTATTGATATTATGACCTCTACATTAAATGATAAGTGATTTCAGTTGGTCTGAATGAATATAGCAGAATCATTTCCATTGTTGCAATTATTTAAGTTAAAACTAGACATTTTGTATGTATAAATATAAATATGTATGGCAAATTATAGAAAAAACCTGAATGAACGAGGGGAGAAACATGACAAATGCCTTCATACAGGACACGAAGGGTCATTGAAATGATCTGAATAAACACCTATAGGAAAATAGAGGTTTCCAGAAACTACCAGGTTTGTATTGATTTTTCCTTTAAATTGTCGCCCATCTATACAGATCTACTAACAGCCAAATTTAAGTGACTAAATTATTAACAAAAAATTATCCTGAAAAAAAGATCATCATCAATGTTGTTGTTGTCGGTGCATCATCGTTATCAGGATTAAATGGTAAATGGACCTGTACACACACACACACACACACACACACACACCGATGCACAGTAATTTGGCGTTCAGTATCTTGCTCAAGGATACTTCGACATGTGGCAAGAGGAGCCGGGGATCGAGCCAACAACCTTCCGATATGTTAATCATTTAGTTGGGTTCTGCAACTAATGATTTTTAGTGATGAGACTATGGATGTTTTTGAATTAATTGACAAATCTTTTTGTCTATGAATCAGAACAATGTGAAAAATAGTCATTACAGATTCAAACATGAAATCTTTAAAATGAAACATTTTCGACGATGGAACAAAGTTTGTGTGAAATTGATATGAATTTAATACAATGAAGTCATCAAAAATAAGCATTTAAAAAAGATATTCAATCATAACAAAACTCTAAATCAAAGAGAAACTGAAGTTCCTTGTGTGAGGCTGACCTTTGACCTTCAGTCAGACTGCTTCTGTGTGTCTAGGCAGAAAGACTGATGGTGCACAACTTTGGAACTGACACATCAAGGTGACTCTGCCTCGTTGTAGTGCTTTATATTACTCGAACTGTAACCTCTGTAACCCCGCCGCTGACTCCTGGGCTGTCTGATCTGAGCTCAGCCTCCCCCAGGGGGCCGCAAGCTCCCACAAACAACCAAAACAACACTTGACCTTGGTGTTTGGCCATAAAGTCAATGATAATAGCATCTACTGCGGTGTCTGGGATCGGAGCGTTGGTAATTTTTCTTCTCTGCATTCATCATTGAGGGGATGACTATTCAGATCCAGAGGGGGGTGAATGAGGGAAATCTGCCTCAGATCTGTGATGGTGTTAAACTGGGGAGGAAATTCCCTCACATATTCCCAGAGCAACCACCCAGTTAAACTTTGCAGCCTGAATGTCAGTGTGTGTGTGTGTGTGTTATGTTTGAGGCGGTCTGTGATTAATGACCACAGCCTCTATTCTCTCCTCCGCAAGCTTGCTCCCGATTTCCATTGCGTTCACAGTTCAGAGGTCAAAGCTGGGGCTGATCGTCGTAGGGCGTTGCTCTCAGAAAATCCAGCCCGGCTCCCGACCCAGGTTTGATCCTGAAGGAAGCTTCACCCCTCCTACCCCCTGCCTCCCCCTCCGCATAGAGCAATCCGTTTATGCTGAAGCGTGTGGTACCTTGATAGCAGCGCTTTGAAGCAGCAGTCCATGGAGAGAAGTGTCTCTGAAGGCAGGAAGCGATTAGATAACCTGCTTTACATCTCCAGGTGCTCCTGCGACTCCAGAGTCCGTCGTGTGCTCAGCTCGTCACGGCTGAAGTGATGGAACAGACCTCTCCAGCACTGGCCCTGATGTCTGCATTCACATGAGATGATTCAACAGTCTTTTTGATAGCACTTTCAGGACCCTGCTTCCGCCATCTTTTTCTCCGATTTACGCTTTATGAACATCAAAAACCAACGTAAATGATGATAGGTGATACATATAGAACCATTTTGCACTTTAGTATTTTTATACTGATCAAATTATTATGTATAATATGAAAGGGGTCACTTTTGGTCACAAACCCAAATTACCCACTGGGCTTAACAGGCGCTTTTAGCATCTTTCCGCTCATTGTCTTGATTTTTTAGCCCACAAGTTTCCAGTTTTGGTTTGGTTTTGGCATTCTCTTAATCCTAATTTGCAGCCACAGATGTACATTAACTGACCAGCATCAGTCAGACTGTTGTGTTCAGTAGTAACATTCTATTCTACATTATACCACAAGGTGGTGCTGTGAATTAGCACACGATAGGAAAAATATTGGAATTGCTGGTAAACAAATAGTGGAGCATTTAGCAGCTAACGAGCCAGCTATTTGGAGTTGTTGGAGACCACACTGAGCAAAAGGAGAGTGAATATTGGATTTTATCAGGTGGCCAAATAGATGCTAACGTTGCTCTGTGTGCTTGATGCGTAAAGAGGCAACTGTTTGCTAACACGTTAGGAAAAACTGCTTTAATTGCTCATTTGTCAATGCTGTGTTTTCAGCTTGTTCTGCTACCACTACATGGACAAAAATGAATTCATGCTGCTTTAAATTTCTTTTCTTTTTTTTTGCATATTTATGCAATAAATCATTAAGTAACAAACAGAAATCTATTGATGCCACCAAATTTTCCTTGTTTTACAACAAACTGCGTTAAAGGGACAGTTCACCCAACGATCAAAAGGACATATTTTTCTGTAACGCTTTAGTTTTGGTGTGAGTTGCTGATGTCTGCCTTCTCTCCAGTATAATGGAACCAGATGGCACTCGACTTGTGTGTCACCAAACACAGCTAAATGTTAGCTAACTCAGTGGTGCTAGGTAAGCTGGCTAACATTACAGTTCAGACGAGAAGGATGCCGCTAATGTTTACATCCTACGGTAGTGCAGACCCCCAAAATACATGGGGTGAACAGGCCCTTTTAGTTTCAAACCATCAAAAGTATCATCAAAAGTCGCATTGTATACACATGAAAAATGTAAGCAGAAATACGAATAAAGTACTTATTTTAAGACTTGCCGAACCGTCCAAATGATGAGTATTATTAGCCAACTTGTGCACATGAATGTGTGTAATGGCAAAGGCCTCACTGGCGACTGGGTCTATTTGACACATTTGGTCTGATCAGAGTCTGGCTCCCCCTCACTGATTCCTCTGCAGTGATGCTCCATAAATTCTGCTCCACAGCTTTTCTCACACTCTTCCAACTGTGACATTTTGGCTGCTTCTCTTTCTGTCCTGTTTTTGGAAGGTCCAGTTCTGCACAGTTCAGTTCTGTTCTTCTCTGATATACACGGCATATATTTTGGGGGTGTCTTTTGCCTTTATTAGATAATGGAAATGGTAGAGCTGACAGGAAATGACAGGACAGAGAAACAGGGATGGCGTGTAAGCAAGCATGCATGTTATATTGAGCAGGATTCAAGTTAGGAATAGTGCAGTTGCATGATTATTGTCATACAATATATGCAGTGGCGGACTCTGCTGTTCGAGATTGCAGGGGCGAAAAAATACTAGCGTGCAGATAATTGTAAATCATTTATGGTAAAACAGATTAGGCAGGGTTAGGATTAGCACTCTAGAGGGTACTTTATCATGTTTTATCTCCCCCAGGCATCGAAGAGGGCATTTTTGCAGTGTTTTTTCGAACATGGCTGCACCAGTGATCCTAGGGCACCACAACACCACTGTTTTTTTTTACCTGATAAAACTGAGGTTTTGAGTCTGATTCCCTTGACATACACCAAATCGTTCCTTATGTGCATTTATTCATTTTTGTTGGTCTAAGAATAGTCAAATTTCCCACTTCACTCTGTGCAGGCACTGTGACAACCACTAGAGGTCACTATTACAGAGTTGAGGAAGTTGTCCCGCTGGCTTCGTACCAAGGAACACAGCCAGTTATGTTTTTGGATACCAACCCAGTGGTTCCACTTGAATTAAACCCTAGTTGTCAAGTCAGTTTAATTTAATTTAAATAGCCCAAAGTCACAAATATTTATCAAACGGATTTTCATCACACTGTCTGTCATCAGTATAAATCATATAAAATTATTTCTGAACACTGTAGCTATTGTGTTCATTTATTTGTTCAATGATCCCTGAAAGGATCCACACCACAACCTTTGGAATTACTTGATTTGATTAAATAATAACCTAATTACTTATATACTGTATATATATACATATTGTTGCATTACATGTATGTATTTCATTATTTTTTTATTTTATACTATTTGTATTCACATTGTTTTCATCAATTTCATTTCTTTAATATTGTTATTTTAGTTATTGTACACATGTTGAATGTCATGTCAAAAAAGCCTATTGAATTGGAGAGTACAACCAAGCCAGAGGTAGCACCACTGTCAATAGGGATGCGTCGAAATAAGATATTATCACCTATCACAATAAAAAACAACCGAATACATTTATTGTGGTGAACTTCCATTATAATCGTGATCATTGTTAATATCCTCACCTGGCTTGACTTAAAAAACCCATTGGCTCCCTTGAAGTTCACACCCTGATTGAGAGAACTTTATCTGAATGTGATCAAAGTTTCCCTGCTCAGCAGAGTATCACTGTAGCTACCCTCATTTTTATAGGGAATACAAACATTAAATACAGGTTTAGATGGAATGTAGAATCTGAAGGATGGATTACTTTAGGTATTATCTTCATGACTGTACTGAAGCTATATATTTACCCTCATCTACATCACTGTGCACAGGCAGCGTTCCAAGCACATGACTAAATAAAAGAACACCGAAATACCCTCTCCAATTAGCTGACAAATAATTAAAATAAAATGTTACATTGCTTTGTCAATTTTCAAGTACATGATTAAGACATTGATTGAGAGGATTTATTGACATATAGTGAAATTCTTGGTGATTACTCCTCATGGACGTGGTCCTTTTGTGCCACTAGACAGTGAAAAAAATACCCTTTTTAGTATTTTCTTTATTAAATTCTGCTGAAAACAATTGTGTGTTGAGTTTTACTCCACCACAAGTATTAAAGCCTTAAGGGATTTCCATTATTTAATTTGGTTTTGGAGATACTAGAAAATTAGGGAAACTTGTTTTCTGGAATTCTCTTAGAAAAATATCTTGAGAGATAAAATTGAGACTTAGGACTTCAGTTGTTTTTTTTGTTTTGTTTTTTTTTACAGTGCATGGCCAAGTCTTATAATATCTACTGAGGAGATAAGTGCTTTAGTTCCAGTTTCTCAGACTGAATTAACTATGGTGAACAGATACTGGAGGAATAACTTTGTCTAGTACTGAATGGATACAATGCAGGCACTGGATTCAGGGCTGTATTGTGATGGATTGCCTTGATTTCTAACCTGATCATGGGTATGACTGACCAGCGAAACAGAGGAGACTGAGATGCTCTACACTTCATGGGAGGAGGAGGAAATGGTAGAAATGGAGAGGGTGTGTGCGTATGTGTGCACGACAATGCCTCCCTCCACTGCGTCGGCAGTGATGGATCTGCCATCGGAGCTCACGTATGCTGCACAGTCCGACAGTCACAGCGCCTGCTGATGGGAATTACCAGCCATGTCCGTTATCTTCTATTTTAGATCTTTCCATCCTGTTAGGTTACAGTGACTAGCCATGCGGGTGCTGTCGTCCTGCTCCAGAGACATGTATGGATGACTTCTTAAAAAAAATCAATGAGTGATGAACACTCGTGAGCACTCCAAACCAAGGTTTAAAGCCATATATTGGTTGACAATATTGGACTATTTCTGTAGCAGGGAAATCGCTGCAGTAGAAGGTGAAAGGATTTTACTCAACAGTGTAAAAGCTGCAATAAACCCAGCTTCGCCTTGTCTGAAGAGCTGTTAGAGAATTCTATTGGTCGGGGTTCCACTGGAGGGTTTAAGTATCAAATGCTCCAAGTGCTGTTTCAGCAGGGTTCCCTCAAAATATATCAGAAGCCTGAGCAATCCACTGCATACATACAACATTTTGAGCTGAAAAATTCAGAATTTATCTAAAAACCCATGTTGATGAACCTTTTGTGGCTTGTCCAGGAAATGCAACCACCATTACTGTATTTGTGAGACCCTATGTCCAATACTCCAAATATGTCCTCAGAAAATAGTCAAATCAGATTCCACATTTAGCCAATTATTGCCCCTTTACATAGAAAATTGTCCAGTTCGGAACCAGGTTTAGATGCTGTAACTGCATCAGGACTTCAATTATCTCAGCAATTAAAATCAAATTTACTGCTGTTAGTAACATTAATTCCAGTGAAATTCATTCATACTATTCCTGACGGTTCAGCGCAGCCTGTGATAGAAACCTTTTTTAAAGACTCAGTGTGCACTTCATTAATGTTAATAGGTCGGGATCAGCCCTAAAATAAATGCCGCCCACAGACATGATCAACTTGCTGTCTGTAGTTAGTTGTTACTCACTGTTTTGATGATCCACTATGATTGGGGTGGTCCAAGGTTTGTTTGAATGCTATATTGTAAATTGTTATGTTAGGCTAAACCGCTTGGCCGATTGTCACTTCATAAATGAAACCAAAAACCTTTACAAGAAACAAAATCAGTGGAGTAAAACCAATTCATCAAATAACCAAAACCATGCGGCAGTTGAAAACTGTATCCCATGGGTGTCTCAAGATCGAGTGATGCTGTGCACTTTGTTTAGTACCAAACTACCACTAGGTGCTGCCACACTAGTTACATTGAGGAAATTATAAGAGCTGGTTGAGGCTACCTTGCCAAATTGACATCGCACTGACGTCACACCCCTCCAGAAACCAATCAAGTGGAAGTATAAGAAGATGCAGCTCACATAGGTAGAATGTCATGTATAACTCTTTAGTGTGCATGCTTAATTGCAATGTGAAGCCAAAACTAATCAGATCAAATGGAATACAACAAAAACCTTGGTTAATCTTTTTTTCTCCAAAAGCCATTCTTAAACAGCTCTCTGTCTGTGTGACGGCTTCCACCTATTCAATTCTCTGCAAACTTTCCACCTAAATTCAAGAGAGAAACTAACCAATCACTCACACTAACCTACCAAAATATGACTGTGTTATCTAAACCTTGAGGATATTTTTCTAAACCACAATTTGACAAACCACATAAAAAGTCACATTTTTCATCACAGTTACTCGTGGATATTGACTTACATTGGGCTGCTGTTATCAGAACAACTCTTAAGATCTGGAGGCTGGCTAAAATGGGCTGTTTGTTAATACTGCAGTTATCCATGTGCTACATCTGCTCTCATTTCCAATCTTCATATCAGAGCACAGCAAAAATCCTGGCATTAAATCTTCAAAGCAGCAACTCTCTCCGACACCATGTGATTCACTTGACTTTGTAGTGCAAAAAGGAGAGAGAAATGTGAGATGTGGAACAGAGCAGGAAAAAGGGAAGAGGAGAGAGGACTCCCTCCTCTCTCCTCTTCCTTGGTGAGTGTGTGAGTGACTTCTATGCTGGGCCTGCTTTACGAGTACAGTACTTCAATTTGTCGTCAACACCCACATGTCTGTCAGGCCGGGCTGTTTGTGTTGTTGCTGTCACTCCGAGCAAACAAGCTGATGTATAATGCAGCCGAGGAGAAGCAGACTGAAAATTGTCAACACAGATGGTTTTTTGAAGAGAAACAAATGATAAAGTCAGTTAGGTTTAACAACAAACTGACAACCTCTGTGTTATTCCTCCCTCTCTCCTAGCTCTGAGATGGTGGGAAAAGTAGAGAGAACATCAGCATCTGTCAACATTCAAGATACTTAGGAAAGCTATATTCATAAGCGACGTGCTGAGCAGGAAGGAGGATTTATGCAACCAATTGTAAGGTTTAATTCCAGTGGTTGAGTTGATTTATGGTGATAAAGACAGTTCAGTATCGTTTTTTAAATCTTTCCTTGGAATGGTTGTTGAAGATGGCTTCTTAAATCTCACAGTATCAAAGGTACAAGCTAACCAACTTTAATTGTCACCCCATCTCCTAAATATATGTTTGAAAATAAATATAATTAAGGGTTGTAGTGGGATTGCTACTGGTTGCTAAAAATCCATGTAAGAGAAATGTACAATCAAATTTCCTCCCTTCTTATGGAATCCATGTCTTCCAAACTGTTAATTTTAGATTTGATGGTGCACTGTAAATTGTGTCCCAAGACCCTGCCACCCATTGACCTTTTACTTTTCACATGTATAGAGATGCTGTTAGCAGCGAAGCTTCAGTCAACAGATTCATAACTTTAGAACTAGACCATTGATGGGTTCATGGTACATTTAGGTCCATCCAGGGGTCCATGTGCCGATGTGGTCGCATCCATAATGTTAAAACCGATTTCAGACTCATGATGATGAGGATAATATATACTTTATTAATCCCTTATTGGAGAAATTGTTCTTTTCACTCTTATTTGTATTTCATACACATACACACACACACACACAGGCTGAAATGCACACGTCATGTACTTGTGGACATGCAAACAGGGACAGAGATGGTGGAGTGATGGGCTGCCACGTTACCAGCGCCCCATGAGCAGTTTCTTGTGGTTAGGTTGCCTTGCTCAAGGGCACCTCGGCAGTGCACAGGAGGTGAAACTGGCACCTTTCCAGCTACCAGTCCACACTCCATATTGTGGTCTGTGGGACTTGAACCAGCGACCCTCCCAAGTCCCAACACACTGAGCTACTGCCGCTACTGAACTGTGTCAACAGTTAATGTGTCAGCCAAGTTTTTTAGTCGTTCAAGTTGTTTCAAGCGTCTTGAGTGCCATCATAATAATATAAATGTTTACTGTTTAATATTAAGGGATTATGATCACTGGTAACTGGACATTTTTTGATATAACTGAAACCAGACCCTTGTGAGTAATAAATCTCATAATAATATAAATCTTACATAAACCTATAGGGTTACATTAGTTGTTTGTTTGGCCAGTTGGGGGCAGCCAGCTAAAAACACATAGTTGATATGCAAATATTCATATAAACGTTATTGTTGGCTATAAATTGGTGTGGCTATATGTTATCAATTGCCTACTCACACATCCAACAGACAGAGATCAACATTAGCATTAATTTGGAGCCATGTTTGTGTCTATCTGATTAATTTATTTCAAACTTTTCTATCATTGACTAAATTACATATTTTATGCATATTTCATACTGTATTCAATGCAGTAGAGAACAACTGATACACTGTAAAAAGTGAACACTAACTGCAGGAATTTTGCATAAAACAAGCGATTTGGATGAATTTTGAGCAGATTATTTCTTGCAAATGTTGATCAGAGATTAATTTTCTTGATAGTTTCAGGAATTTTTTAATACATTTTTATTTGAACTGCATACTTTTCTACTGCATGAGGTATAGGTCTACTGCTTTTTATGCTTTTTAGTTTTCTTACACCCCTTAAAATCAAGAAGGCTTTGCAACCCCTGTGAAGCTTTGGCGACCCCCTGGTTTGGAACCATTGGTCTAATGTATGTTGGAATCAGAACCAGAATCAGGTTTATAGCCAAGTAAATTATAGGTGTCACCTCCAATTTGTCAAATTTTCCGTAACAAGAAAAACTATTTTTTTAGCCTGACAAGTGTTTGTCATTGGTTTTAATAAGGTTTCATAAACCTGGTGTTTGTAATGACAAAACATTTCATAAAAGATTCATAAAACATATGACTCAGAATCATCAGAACAAACAAGGCAGCAATATTCTCCCCTGGTCTAAAATTGGTTTCTAGCAGCATAAATGGATAACTTTTATTCTTGCTTAGATGTCAGCTACTGATGTAAATGGTTGAATTCCTGCTTGAAATGACTGAGAAAGAAGAAATTATATATTTTTTTCCCAATATTTGAAAAGCACTGCAGAGAGTAGAGTGGCTGAATAGTCAAAACTAGTACTTTTTTACCTCCCATGAAATTGGTCTGAAAAGCGTGTGAATAATTGCTGTCATTGATTAGACATAAATTGCCATGTTTCAATCAGCCCCAATCCCCCCCCCATTAACTTGCCATTATGGGTTTACTTTTTCAGGATACGCACCCTTGGGGGCGCTGTTGAGCACTATAACAAAATGATGGTGAATAACTTTACTGATAACAAAATTAATTTCACTGCAAACACACGATAAATGCTTATCCTGGCGCACTAATCAATACATTACAGAGCAGACATTTGTGTCCTTATTTTCTATCTGGAATGAAGGCTGTGGTGATGATGGAATAGACCAATCACAGTCCTTATCAGCTCCTCAATGCTGCAAATGACAGGGCATCATTACTTACAGTGGCCCTGGAGACTGTGCTCGTATTGATTTCCAGAAATACAATTCAATTTTTTTGCCTGTGGATACGTTCCAGTCGCGGTGGAGGGCAGGGAAAACAGTCACGAGGATTGTGTGTACGTAGCTGAAAGCTGTCAATCAAGCAGGATGAGAGTCATTCTTTGGAGAGGCAGCAAAAGGCGAGGACAACGAGAAGGAGGAGGCCTTCCATTCCCTATCTTAGCTCTCTTTCTCCGTTACTGCTCCTCTCTGTTTCCTTGCCTGGTTATCGCGCTCCCTCTGACTTTCTATTCTCCACACTCTCTCTTCCAGACTCACGTGAATAACTCGTTATCAAGCTGACCCTCGGCTTCAAATGCTCCCTTCCTCTCTGGGAATCAGACGCACTCCTCCTTATTGTTTGCCATTTTCCGGATTTATTCCCCTCTTATCATTCCAGTGCCATCACTTCATGTTTTTCTACCTCGGGCAGAGAAAATGAATTCCATGCAGGGCGTTGTTCAAATATACAGTGTAAACATGCTCACATGCATTTCCCTGTTTACAGTCAGCCCTCTCTGTTAAAGCAGTCTGAATTCAGATCTGTGCTATATAGAGGAGTGATTAAAGCTATTGCAGGTGATGGACACACCACAGCAGACAGGGAGATGTTACTTTTCCTTAGTCAGCATCACCTTTAAAGCACTGTCAGTGTGGAAGCTTATGCTGGAGCACAGGACAAGAATGCAGCAGGTGAAATTACATCAAGTCTGCTTCTGCTTGTGTGTGCATCATCACACACAGTCAAATGATCAAGAGTACATTTGTTTGATTTTTTTTTTTGCTTTCTGAATTTTGCTGTATCATTGGAACAAAGATCAGAATAGTTACAGTTACTAGTTACTAAATAATCTAGCTTTCAGCTGCTTAGGGTTATATAGTTACATAGTTATATAGTTACAGTGAAGGAAATGTAAAACCACTTGTAAAAACACCATTAATATACATCACACAGTAAATTCCACAGTAGATAAGCTAGCTATGCTGATGAAGCAGGGGTGGATTTAGAGAAATATTGATGGGGTGTTCAGAGGGTGTCATGGAGACTTTAAGGGGTGGCAGAAATAGCTGCTGATTCAATCACAAACAATCACATATATCAATGTTTGCTTGGAAATGAAAATATTTGAACAATATTGTGGCACATTAGTAAAGCACTGAATAGAAATATCTAAAGGTAGCATTAATCAATTCATTGTTCTGTTTTTTCAAATACAGGTTGCATACTGGACCAGGATTGACTTCCAGACTATTTGTGATAGTCATGCTTGTAGGCCCCGCCCCTTAAAATCAGATTTTCAGTGAGCACAGAGAAACTTTCCAGTTTCAACAGATGAACGTGAAAACATTGTTCTAGTGTCAAACTCTGCACATACAGCATTCTGCATAGTGAAGATCAAACATCATACTGTAGAAACAAGAAGAAATACTGATTAATGACTGGAGGGAGGCTGTTATTATTGTACTTCCTGGTAGAGCTTTGATTGGGCCCAAAACTATTTTTGACGTTCGTATAATGTTGCGTTGGCAGACAGAGGGGGAGTTTCCTCCACAGGTTCTGGGGCTCAAACAGCGAAAGCAGCCTCTCAGTCTTAATTCTTGAACTCTGGATGGCATTTGATTGACAGACCTGAAGGCTCTTGGTGCAGATTAAGGCATTAAAGATATAGTAGAGACCACTGAGGGCTTTAAAACAGATCAAAAAAATAATCATTACATCATAACATTGCATTTCAAAACATATTAGCAGCCAGTGTAATAATATAAGAATAATGTCTGTGGCCAAAATACTGTACTAAGTTAGTGGATCATGTATTTGCTGCTGATTTTAGAAATACATAGGTCAGGAGTCCAATTTCTCTCAAACAAATTCAGAATCAGCCTAAAAATACTACATGTAATTTTTGTTAACATTGATGGTAACTACTGCCCGGCCCGGGAGAAGATTTTTCTTCCCTCTGATTTAAATTGTTGCTTTCAGTTCCAGCTCTTCGTGGAAACTAAATACTTTCTTCTTTAGTGAAACCTTGTGGTCAATGTTTAGAGTCAAGTGGAGTCAGAAACAACAAACTCTGATTACTGTGGTTTGAGTCCACACTTCAGCTGTATTTTCCTCAAGTTTTATTACAATGGAACAGCACCAACTAAACTAACTTTCACTTTCTATTACATTAAATCAGTGTGGTGGATAAAAAATATGGAGTGGAAAAAAGCTGAATGAATTATGTTAGTAACATAAACAGTTTGCTGTTGCTATATCATGCTGACCTTTAATTCACTGTAATTTAACTTGGATCATTTTCTATTAGCTATGGTTCTCCTATCATTGTTAATGAATGATAATGAACTGTCTAAATATTTTGTTGAACTAAAAATAGAGCTGAATACAAATACTGGTCAGCCATAGAAATGACCCACCATGTATATGTTTCTAACAGTAGAATAATTCCCACAGGTTGCTCCCAGAGTAAATACTGAACTCACTGTCCAACAAACGAAGGCCTGAAACCTGTTCTCTTTTTATCAACCTTTGCTAGTATTTTCCGACTAACATATTAATAACATATATTTTATATTTTCTTTTTAATATATTTTAAATAGAATTCTCTTTTAATTTATTAAATTGTATATGAAGGGGTAGTTTAAATT
The DNA here is from genome assembly GCA_019097615.1 of Morone chrysops. Taxonomy (NCBI): domain Eukaryota; kingdom Metazoa; phylum Chordata; class Actinopteri; family Moronidae; genus Morone; species Morone chrysops. Next base: position 23,357,782 of record JAGRRF010005532.1, read on the forward strand.
GACATGAATAGTATATTAGTATATAATAATAATAATAATAATAATAATAATAAGAATAATAATCTTGCAGGCCGGACATCATGCTGAGGCCAGGGGGAGAGGAATTGAGAACCTGAAATGGCCCCTGCAGCAGTTTGAGACCCTTGGTGTAAAGCCTTATAACAGTGCAACTGGCATTATATTGTGGTGACTCTGATATTAACTCCAAACAAGGAAGACATTTCCTTCTGAGGTGTGTTTGGGATGTGTTTTGAGGCAGACTATTAGAAACAGGCGTCTAATTTGATCAGACCTTACCTTAATACAGAACTTTCTGTCTGTCGTGCTGTGTGGCTATCTGTCTCTCCCCTTGTCTCTCATTCTGCGTATGCTCGGGCATTTATCAAATCAATTACTGCTGATGAGAGTTCCTCCTAACAGGTAGTGAGGTGTCTCGGTACTAATTCATCCTGTCGCTTTGATGGATTCGCTCAGCGAGCGTCGGGCCTGCAGCTCGGGGGAGAGTTGCGGCTGATCTGTCAGGCCTCACAAGGCATTACTTAAAACATTAACACTGCTCGGGAGGAGCTCCACCGCGAGGATGTGCAGGAGATTGCTGTGTGACCACTGCGTGTTTGAGGGATAACAGTGAGCGGACCGTCAGAGACAGGAATCCTCAGATCAGCCAGTGCAGAAGCCTTTCTGTAAGAGACTGTGATGCAGTGAGAATATGTATGTAGCAGGAGTGCACAGAAGGAAACTTTTGGTGAGGCTGCATTCAATTTCTAATCTGGTAGAAGAACCTCCCAGAGGATCTGAAGGAACCTGAAAGGATGTCACATAGTATTTTTAAATATCAGTTCAAAACTAAAAGATATTTTGCCCTGAGCGCTTTTTTCATTGTCTTATTTTAATACTTTTAATTCTTATTTCCAGTCAGTGTTATTCTTATATGCTTGCATTTTTCTCTTTCTCTAAAATCTCATTTTACTTTTACAATTTTTTTGTACACAAAAATGCAAAGAAGGAAAGGTGCTGTAAGTAAGTTATATCTACCTGCAGCCGCAGTTGAACAATTAATTTTTTCATGTACAATGGGTGTGTTTCAGAGGAGGCATGGTTTCGATTCAGCTGTTTTAACCTTTGCCGCTAAAAGCTTGGTTGATAATGGCTGTGGTTTGTAAGGGACTTGGTTTGTACCGTCTGCGAGGCTGGACTGTACTCGAGTGAAATTGGCATTTTGGCTAACTTCCTGTTCATTCTTGTAGTTAGTGGTGGAATTCTCTTTCCTGACTGGATAAAGTGGGAACAGGATACCAAAACATTTATACTGTTTACTGCAGAAAGGCAGGACTGATAGACCCATGTTACAGGCTGAACACTCTGTATCATTAATGGCTGTTTATTTTTAATTTTTTATAGTTTATATTGTAGTTATTTTCTTCATTTTCATGCGTTTATTTTATTTAGACAGCTGAAGATCGACAGGAAAGGCGGGTCGAGAGAGAGAGGCACGCAGATGACACGCAGCAAAGGGCCGCTGCAGCAACTCCGCATATGAGTCCCCTTACTGTATATCACAGGCAAACTTCAACCAATCAAAACTATTAACCATATAACGTAGTCAAACTCTTACTGAAGCTAGTCGTAAATGAACAAAAATATATTTTTCCATTGAGAAAAGCTTTCAATGCAGAAATACTCTCCAGTTCTGATAGAACTGATGCTAGCAGCATCTATGCTCTACTCTTCAGCAAACCGTCACTTTTCACACGTCATCATACACACCTAGCGTTAAACCACGCCTGTAACTCATGGTAGTTCCTCAAAGGACGCCGATTGATGTATGTTCGGACACAAGCTTTAACCGTGGAAAGATGGATTCTTGAGTGGTTTTGTGATCTACATGCATGGCAAGGTTAGAAAACAGGCATGTGTCATAAATATTTTGATATTCTTTTAAAAACAGGGAAATAATAATAAGATAGGCCCAAATAAAGGCCTGGTACTCTCTGTATTTGAGGAAAATAAATGCCCCTACCACTATGTGAGATTTCTTGACTTGCAGTAGTGGTGTTTCACATTTTGGCAGTAGAATCTGCTACAAAATGAATCTAGAAAAATAAACCTTACACATGTTATGTGCGTTGCTTCCAAGCACATGCTTGATTCTGCAATACAAAGCTGCAGTGTTGATCAATAAGTCAGTGATTTCAAGTGAGACACATTACTAATCCATACCGAAACAGCTGTCTTTATTTGGCAACATCTGCAACATTTTCCCTGGGTTAAACTAAGCTGCGTCACATTACATCGCCAGCTTGATCCACAACTCATCGTGCTCGCCGACACACATACACACACATACACACACACACACACACACACTACAGAGAGTCAGAATGTCTCTTCTATTTGAATCTGGCACAAAACTGTCTGATGTGATGCTGCAGAGTTAAACTGCCAGATTTTCCACAGTATTTCAGTCATTTGAACAGCCGCAGTATTAGCTGTACAGGGTATTTCTCCTGGTGACTGAGAGCTGCTCATGGCCATTGAGGATTTAGTCCAACTTTTTTTTTTTTAAAGGGAGGGGGAGAAGGATTAGAGAGCCAATTCCATCCCTTCATTCCCCGCTACAGACCCGCTCTGGAGCACATCCGGTGTGTGTGTGTGTGTGTGTGTGTCGGACCTGCTCACTGTAACAAGCTAAATAAACAGCAAGAGAGGGGAAAACGTGCATGTCTTACAGTGCAATAACGGAGCAGCAGCTGAATTTCAATGCATGATTCATTAGACACAATCCTCAGGCTAATGATTAAAAATATTTCCTCGTGTAAAACATTGCAGCCAAATACATAAACGTTCCTCTGGGGTGAGGAATACATTAGTAAATGAACTCATTCTAATGTCTTACTAATGATAGGACATGATTTATGATTGACAGGTGCTTTTTACGTCGGTGAGTAACAGCAGACAAGACGAGGGACAGCAAACACAGGGGAAAAAGATCCTGCTTTCAGCAAGCTGTTTGGTCTGTCAGTCATGGCGGGATGACACGGTGAGCTCGGTATCAGGAGTGGACACACACTGTATCAGTTCCTGTCTCCTCTTCTCCCACTCTCTGCTGCAGTCTAAACTCTGCATTTATGCTGACTGTAAGAAATCTGCAAGAGCAAACACATTCAATTAACTCCACTGCATTTTTTTCTTTTTTTTCTTTTTTTTTGGAATGGCTTTACTGACTGAGCCATTAACTTGAGACTTAGAGCCAAATAGTTTTTAAATTTTAGCTGAGTCGAAGATATAAACGGGTTTTATTGGTGAATGTGCGACTACAGGAGACATTTCTGCAACAGCAATGCTGCATCCAGCTCTTATTCGATGCTGGGCTCATTACTCAAAAAGTAATTTTACTACTTATTACCGTCTAGGAGCAGTAATTCATGGCACTTCATTACACTCCTGCTTTACTGTTGCACCTCAGAAAGTGGCGAGTGCATCTGTTCACATCATCAGAGATCAAGTTTCGTCTGGGTCCTCTGGCTCCTCCTAGTGCTTCTAATAGACAGATATTTCATCCAATCAGACTTGCCACCATGTTGAACCGCCATATTTCTACAGAAGCACAATATGGACAAACCAAGCACAGGCTCTAGATAGGGCCTTTTTTCTGCAGCTACCATAGCTTATTCTTCGGGCTTGGTTAAGTCAGGGGGTTTCAGTTTGTTGCAATCTGCAATTGCAACGCTAGATGCCACTAAATCCTACATACTGGTCCTTTAAGTTTTCCAGGTTTTAATATATCTGTTGCTGAGATCTCTGCCTCCACCCCAAGACAATGTAGGTGAATGGAAAATAATTTTTAGTCTAGTGCAGAGACTAACACAATGTTTGCCACAGTTCACCTGCACCAGACTCTTTTAAGCCTGGGAGAAAAAGTTGTGTCTGTCACATTGGGTCATCCACTTCAAGTGGTTTCTACACACATATTAACCTTTGCTAGTTTTGTAGGTATTTGTAGTCAAAGAAAAAAAATATGAAACGAAAAGGGACCAACTAGATTGCAGAAGGAAATATGGGACAGGGATAAAGGGGATTGTAAAAAATACACATTTAAATAAAAACTCTTTTCTCCTGACCACCAAATTGTGTGATTTAAAATAAATAAATAATAATAATAATAATACAGTTACAAAATAACCTTCTTGTGATCTTGCCTAAAGTTCAGGCAAGCACAACCCAGTCTCACTCCCAAGTTGCTTGGTCAGTGGCCCTTTACTTAAAAATATAATGCTGTAGATATCCCTTAGTATTATTTCTTAAATGCACTATTTGAACTCACTGTTACAGCCAGTCTACAGAGCTATGACCCGCCAGGTAATGTTTTTTTTGCCATTTTAATTAATCAGTTGCTGTTCAGGTGCAGCAAAGCTGGAAATAGAACAGTGGCATGAGCTTGCGTTTTGCTGTTGCTGGTGTGGGGGTTATACATAGAAAGTAATAGGTGCGACTGTTCTGCGCTGGTGTGTTTTTGCTTTAAGCAGATGTTGCATGAACTTCACTAACTTGACAGGAAGTTGCAGATATTACATTGTTTTTCTTGCTAACTTGACTGCGGAACCCTATGTGTCCAGAAATGATGTGATAGGGTTACTTATAGGATCCTACTATAAAGCGAAGCACCTCTGACCAAGAGGCAGTATTCGACAAGTTGGAAGTGAGAATGTGTTGGTGGGCATGGAAGTAACATGTTCAATACACCCTTGTATCACGCATGATCTCTCACAATAGGTGGTCCATATAAATGTTTTGCCGCTGCATACATCAACGCTGATCTCTACATCCTCACTGCTGCTTGCTTTCAGAAATGTCACCTCTTTATTAGTAACCTCCAAGTAAGATATAATGGAGCTTTCACAAAAATCTTTTTCCTAATTATAAATATGACTTTTTTGATGTTACTGAAATGCTATTTACAACTAAAGAACTTGTAATTACAATAACTACTGTATGACATATAAGGCAAGAGACTTCTGGGACCTGGGGACAGTCAGGAAAACAAGTTTCTGGTGTTATATTTGAGAAAAACAAGCCTGCTCCACGCAGCACCTTTCATGACATAATCTACGTCAAATGAAACTGAAACTTGTATTAGGGGCAGCATGTGGTGTGTATGTGAGATAGACTCAAAAGAAACTACAGTGTGTGTTCATGGTAATGAAGGAAGTGCAACAGTGCCCCACTGATGTGTTGAATCGAGCTTTGTGGCACAGAGGAGGAAGATATATCAGGCCCTAATGTTAAATAAACATGCAGTGATACACACCCGTTCACCCTCACACGCACACAGCACCATGCATATACACAGTTCAACCCTCTACCTCTCTGGCCTGTACAATTAAACTCTGCCTTTCCCTTTAGTCTGAGGATGTCAGCCGCTGCTGTCCTCTGTGATTAATGGTACACAGCGTCAGGCTGAAAGGCACGCTGTGAGGACAATCAGCATTTTAAATGGACATTATTCCTACAAAAGCCCCATCGTGCTGCTGGACAATGGGCAAGGTCTTGACACAGTCAAAGTCAACCTGTGCGCCTTTTGTTCAAATATCAGTGCCTGTTTTTTTCGAGCGAGGGCTCAATAAATAGGGTAGTTCAGAAACATGGATGGTGTTTCAAATGGGTTTTGTGATTTCTTTGTGTATGTGAGGTTGTGCAATGGTGACCTACAAAATGAAGGGGTTTTCTTTCAAATATACAAGGTTCCAGAGGGCTAACACATTCTGCACTCATGTAGGTGCAACAGCAGGGATATGGCACATATTAAAGCCATCTGCAAGGATGCTAATGTCAGTCAATCAGTAACTGAAGCTGTCCATCCACCTTTCCAACTTTGGTTCAAGATTTTGGTACCCCCTAACTAGAGACGTTCTGATACTGTTCTTTCATTCCAGATACTAATTTCAATACCTGTACTTTGTGTATCGGCCGATACATGTGCGTAAAGAATATATAATGTATATTATAATTCTTTATATAAAAGTACTACTAAGCTTGCTCAGGTTAAACTCTTTGTCAGTAGGGCACGTCATCACTTTGGAAAAAAAAGACAGCTGTGGCTCAGAGGTAGAGCTGGTCTTCTGCTAATCGGACGGTTGACATAATAATAAATACAATTCAAAATCTAATTTGTAGATTACCTTGGACTTAGTGAGGAAAACCTTTTGATGTCTAGGACAAACTTTGGAAACACTATCGGTAAGGCTCAAGAATAGTACAATCTTAGTGTTTGATTTGTCCCTTTGGGTTGTAATAAGTACTGTCTTGAGGAAACAATAAAAGGGCTTTATACCTTTACCCTACTTTGACACCAAGTGTACAAGTGTTACATTGCAGAGATGCTCTGTTAAGCAACTAATGGCAGGTGTTCCATTTAGTGTATCAGAACCTTTGCAGTGAGCCAACATACACAATAGCAGCACCCTGACTGACCTGAATGGAACAAAACCTTATTAGTGCCATCAATTAGTATCATTGGTGTATATGTTACTATTTCATGTCAAAATGGCTGCTGTGAAAAAGGTCTAGTGGTTTGTCTCTTTTTTTAGGTAACTGGTGTTTTTTTCTGTTACATCTTATCACAGCGACAGCCTGTCTACTATAATGCTACCATTTATTTAAGCCATACTTCCACACAGTGCTTTGATACAATGACGTTGCATGGCCACTCAGTTAGTTCAGAGCCACTAAAGTGAGCAGAGATCTGATATGGAATTAAAGGGCCAATTAGTCCTCAGGTAACGGATAACAGCTCATGTTCCTCTGCTGCTCTGCTTTAAAGAAGCACAGGGTAGAAAGACAGACATGGCATGAAATCCGGAGCTAACGTTCACTTAGCAGCCTCCACCCTCTGGCTTCAGACGCGACACAGGTCTTTGATTTTCCCATTAGCAGCCGGAATAGAGGAACCACTGCGTAAACCTACCTGGCTTATGATGTTCAAAAATGAGCAGTGTAGATAGTGTTTCGGCCCTCCTTCCCTCCCCTCACACTGGGGCTTCAGTCGACCTGATAAGGGCTAATCTCAGGCTAGCTGCTGTTCATTTACAGCTAAGCTTACCCAGAATCCACATTAATGTTGTGTGGAGGGCCTCATATCCACTTGTCCCGGCCTCTCAGAGGCTGCTGCACTGAGATGCAGGTGAGCTCTTAGTTGGTTTCATTGGAATGAAAATGAACTCCCTCTGCAGTAGTGTGTTTAAAAGGTGCAGCCGGGCAACATGCTTTGAATAGGAAGCAGCTGGTGTGAATTTAATTGGAATAGAATGATAGGGCTGGCTTAAAGCCATCGATTGGCCGTCACTTTAATTCTATTATTTAACAAAAAAGATGTGGGAATACTTTCAAGTGATTTGAGAATATTTATTTGGAGACGTTTTCATTATTATTATATCATTTCACTTAATTTCTTGTATTTATACCAGTTGTCTTGTTTCTGGTTTGCACATGATGACAGCAGTGAACAATGTGGTACTGTTTCATCTTTATTGGAATATATATGAGAACATAATATTGTAATAAAGATCATTCATGAGCTGACAAGTATGAACAAAACTAAAAATCAAGCAACTATTCTTGATTTTAGGTAGGAACGTGATCTGAATAGGACAGTTATTGCAGTATTATGTGTGTACAAATTGAAATTAATGTTAAACACAAACACAAAGTACAGCTTAGGCTAATGGGAATGTCATTAGTTTTGTTGGAATTTGGTCAAAAAACTAAGTATTGGACAATAGGGGTGAGCGGATTGATCCCTAAAGTATCAATACTACCAATACAAAGTCCTGTTTTGGGTATCAATGCTAGCAATTAGCTAGCAAATTATTAGGTTATAGTATATTCAAAAGCTTATGTTTATGTTTAGCTCTATTACAAGATAATACATGAGTTGTTTTTACTTTATCAGTCTATATCTATATTGATATTAGTGATCCTGGTCCTGGTATTACTTGGTATTGGATTGAAACCAAAATTTTGTGGTGTCATACACCCTATTGGATAAATGTATATCCGATGTCTTTTTTTTTTTTTTTTT
>JAGRRF010005532.1:23395235-23405499 GCA_019097615.1 Morone chrysops
TCATATTCTGTTGTTTGTTGTTTGTGTATACATATCACTCCGTTCCATTATCATTCATCCCACACTCCTTATTATTTAGTAATTAAATATATATATTTAACCATATGTCTGAGTCTGTGCAGTCTTGATTTTGTGCGGGGAAATCGAGGAATGTGGAAAGAATTTACGGCTTTAGTACCTGAGATTGAATATTAAATATCGAAAATTAAATTGATTTGATTAGATCTATGGTCAAATTTCCTCCGGATTATTCCAGCAACTAGACAACGGAGGTGGTGCCCCATTTACGACTGTATTATTAATCCTTAGTGATTAATTATCTTTATTATCAAGTGTATGTCCTAAACTTATCTGCTATTAGATATAAGTTGTTATGTCACTTCTGCCCTGAGATAACTTCTGTTGTGAATTGGCGCTATATAAATAAAATTGAATTGAATTGAATAGAATTCTCTTAGGGCCATGGTTCTACACAGTTACTGGCCCACATTTGGCCCAATCTGCCTGACTGGACATTTCTGCCCCCTCTACAATGAGCCTCTGGCTCTGCGCCTGGTGCCAAAGATATTTTTATTTCAACAAAAATAACAAAGGAAAGCTAGTGGTTGGTACGTAAATGTGGCAGTTAGATATTGCATTCACCACCTAGCAGCGATTAGGAAAAACTAAACAAAGTATATCAGGAACTACAGCTTTCCACATAAAGTTTTGAGTAAAGGTATTTACTTAAATCTTTTAAAACACTCAGTATGGCTAACTGCATTGGGTCTACACCTGGGTCAACTTGGTGGCTAACCTAATCAGCCTGGGGTATGTATTTATAATTATACAATACAAGGTCGTAGAATGATATGAAAGTTTGCAGTTCCTTCATGCTATATACATATAAAAAGATAATAGAACAACATAGAAAATGATTAAAATAAAGTAAAATAAATCAACATATACAGATATTTATATACATATATACTTAAAGTATACACCCAGGAAATAATTCTGCAGGTCATCTTTTGAATTTGTGTCTAGTTAAATGTAAACAGCTGCAACAAGATAGTGAGATAGAGAAAAAGAAACTGAGACACAATAATCAACTATCTTTGAGCGTCCAACCCAAAGTGTCTTTATATATTTCTTGACTCCAATTTGTTGTTTTTGTCCAGGCCGGTGGATTCTTTCAAATGCCATTAGGGGCACTAGGAGCCAGAGGAACCTGATTTTTTTTTAAAGATCATCTGTGTCATGTACTATTACTGTCAGTCAATATGAAAAAAAGGTAAGATATAACTTTTAGCTCCCTGTAAGATTCAGAAAAGAATTTATAAACCTCCCCCTTACCTATAAAGCCCTTCATGGTCAGGTCCCTTCATATCTTAAAGAGCAAATAGTACCCTATTGCGCTTTGAGTGGTTGGAAGACTAGAAAGGCACTATACAAGTACAGGTCCATTTACCATTTACCTATTACCCCTCTAGAACACTACGTTTCCTATAGTCTCTAAAAGTAGAACAGGAGCCAGAGCCTTCAGTTACCAAGCTCCTCTCCTGTTGAAACCAGCTTCCAGTCCTAGTTGGGAGGCAGACACCCTTTCCACATTTAAGAGAGGCTTAAGACATTTCTCTTTGATAACGCTTATAGTTAGGGCTGGATCAGGTGAGTCCTGAACCATCCCTTAGTTATAGCTATATAGTTCAGACACCCTCTCCCCAGCTCCTCTCCTGTGGAACCAGCTTCCAGTCGTGGTTCTGGAGGCAGACACCCTCTCCACATTACCAAGCTCCTCTCCTGTGGAACCAGCTTCCAGTCCTAGTTGGGAGGCAGACACCCTTTCCACATTTAAGAGAGGCTTAAGACATTTCTCTTTGATAACGCTTATAGTTAGGGCTGGATCAGGTGAGTCCTGAACCATCCCTTAGTTATAGCTTATAGTTAGGGCTGGATCAGGGGAGAGTCCTGAACCAAATCTCGTAGTTATGCTGCTATAGGCCTAGACTATCGGGGGATTTACCCATGGTGCACTGAGCTCCTCTCTTCCTCTCTCTCTCTTCCTGTACTCATTCATGTCCCATTAAGCCATGGTGCACTGAGCTCCTCTCTTCCTCTCTCTCTCTTTCTGCACTCACTCATGTCCCAATGGTGCACTGAGCTCCTCTCATCCTCTCTCTCTCTTTCTGCACTCACTCATGTCTCATTAATGCATTCTCTCTCTCTCTTTCTGCACTCACTCATGTCCCATTAATGCATGTTACTAACTTCACTTCTCTCTTTCTCACTTTCTGCACTCATTCATGTTCCATTTATGCATGCTACTAACTTCTCTTCTTCCCCGGAGTTCTTGTGCTTTATCGTCCTTCAGGTTCTTAGGGATCCCGGTGGTTTCTATTTATGGAGCGAAGCCTGCAAGCTAGTTCAGGCAGTCAAATCGAGCTGCGCTGTTATACACACATGAAATGTCTCACTCCATAATCACTAACCAAGCGCACCCTTCCAATCTGGCGGTCTATTTAAACTGCACAATTTCCCAGCTCTCCCTCTGCTCTGTCAATGCCGCTGTTGCCCTGCATCCATACTGCTGCCTGCTGCTCTGTAGCTATTGCTGCCTGCTGCGCTGTAAGCTCCACCACCACCCCAGCATCCACCTGTAGGCTTTGACTGGGGGTTAAGGTATTTGTGCATCACTCCCCAATATGTCTATGTAAACATATCAGCGGGGAATGATGAGGTCAGAGCCTAGACGCCAAAATCTAAATATGCTGTAATAAACATTTCAAATGTGAGTTGTCTGATTGAAGTATAGTTGATGCAACTGTTGTTGCTGTGCACATTTGTCTTTGTTTCTTTCCTTCTCTCTCTCCCTCTCTTACCCGAACTGGAGCCGGGGTGTGTCTGCCTCTTAAAAGGATATTTTTCCTTGCTGCCGTCACTAAGTGCTTGCTCATGGTGGGAACTGTTGGGTCTCTGTAAATAATCTTATAAGGTGTACAGTCTAAACCTGCTCTATTTGAAAAGTGTCCTAAGATAACATTTCTTATTAATTGGCGCTAGACAAAATTTTATTTAATTGAATAGATATAAAAGTTACCATCTGCAGAGCTGTAAGTTGCTTACCCCTGGGTGTTGTGTTGCATAACATTTTATTTTTCTCAATTTTCTAATTGTGTAGCTTAGAAGTCTAACAAGAAAAAAGCTATTTACCATTCAGTGGAAGTACCAATAATTATGACAAAAACGTCATGAATAACATACTCTGCTCAGGCTAAAATAAAACTATTGTGTGGTAAAGTGAATGCAGTTCATAAAAATTCATCCAATGGGCAATATATTTGTGAATTTTTGCCAATATGAATGCTAAGATAAAAGAAATACAGTTCAGTTCATCCATTATAAATACCTAATTGTGCAAGTAAGAAGACATTGGATATAATCTTCCATAATCTAAAATAAATATTAATTTGTTTAATCAGTAAATCTGACAAAATATTGTTTTTAATCTGCTGACTCTCATTCATATGACTTCAGCATAAATATAATTAAGAGAAACATTATGTATTTAATATTGGCCCTGCCACTGAAACATTTTAACCCACTTCCTCTCCATTTAGCAGAACATACCATTTTTTGATGTCAATATTTCCCTGCGCAGGTTGTGTTTCACTCAGCCGTATGATGAATGCCTGTAATAACTGCAGATCTGATATGCAGCCTGGCGTCCTCTTGTTCATGATAAGGATTCTTCCCATGAGAAGACATATCTGTGAAATCAGGGCATCAGAACAAAGAGTTTGGGATCCTGCCCACATTAAGCCATCTTTGCCAATCCCATTCTGACCTAAACCACGCTCGTTCCCAAACAGAATTTCTGCTTTAATCAAAAGCGGAATGGAAAAAGGACCCTGCGTGCCTCTGGGATATTTTTCCATTAACCATTTTGACACATGACTGACTGTGGGGGATTATTGGTTTTTGAAGAACTATTAACAGCTGTACATTTGCATTTTAATACAGTTCTCCTCAACTTACTAATGCAATTTGCTTCTCAGCTTTGTTGCCACCTCATTCCTTCAGCAATTCAACAGCAAAAAAAGCCCTCCAGCTTTAGTTATTTTAATTGCCATGAAATATTAGTTTTCATTAATCACTTCTGAATCTTCACAATTAGACACCGGCCATTACAGCTCCTCTCCGAACTGTTGCATGTTACTTCCCGGAAGGTTTTGGGTGGAATTGTAAGTGGCGAGGAAAGGTTCATCTCGGATCCGATGTTTAATTCATTAAAATGTTTGCTGTCTGGGCTTCTTTCATTGTTTTTAGAGAAACTCCTGTTATTTTTTCAGGTACCGAAATAACCGAAAGGTAACGCGATTCTAGGAAACTCTAAGAAGGGCATTCAAATTCACCAGTGCTAAACTAAACCTACAAGAAGCAATATAATTACAGAAATCTTAATTTGATAATAACTCAAGTTTCCTATTTCTATTTTCCATCCCAGGCTGGCCTTGTTGGATTGGTAGGTGAAAAGGTTCTTGGAAGTTATTTGATAGAGGTCCCTGAAGGTCTCTTTGCCGCAGTGAAAATGTTCCACTGGTTTAGTAATTCATATGTCTTAGAATTCAGATCTCTGGCTTTCTCTACAGGTAGACAAACTATCTGTACGGCTGTGTTTCCCGCTGAATCTGTCATATTTGTCCTCAGCGGGAGCTTGTCCACCTTCTTTCTTCAGCAGAACGCATTAGTCACTGAATATTACCCGACTGTGACTGAGCAAGAAGATGAGCGTTTGCATGACATTTTCAAAGGGCAAAAGTAAACTAAAGGTGTTTTTTATTTTTTACTTTCTGGCATTTTGTAAATTGTAAGAAAGGAACAATTTGTACCAACAAATAATTTGATAAAATAAGTCTGGAGGCTGTGGGTAACTTTACATGCAGACATGCAGAAATGGCAATGATGGATAAATGATGAGCATAACTGAAACAGTTTCAAACCAAAGACTGTATAAGAAAACACTGTGTAGATGTATGGCTAACATGTCAGTCTTTAAAGCTGCAGTAGGTAACCTTTATAAAAATAACTTTTTGTCATATTTGCTGACATTTCACTATTTCTTGACATATAATCTATAAAAACAAAAATCAGGTTCCTCTGGCTCCTCCTAGTTCAGTCAGCCAACTCACTTGAAATATGTTTATTAAAGCAGTATAGCATATTTAGATTTTGGCGTCTAGGCGACCTCCGACCTAATCACTCCCCACAGAAATGTTTACATAGAGATATTGGGGAGTGATGCACAAACACCTTAACCCCCAGTCGGAGCCTACAGGTGGATGCTGGGGTGGTGGTGGGGCTTACAGCGCAGCAGGCAGCAATAGTTTACAGAGCACTAGTCAGCAATACTGATGCAGGGCAACAGCGGCATTGACAGTGCAGAGGGAGAGCTGGGAAATTGTGCAGTTTTAATAAACCGCCAGATTGGAGGAGTGCGCTTGGTTTGTGATTATGGAATAAGGCATGTCATGTGTGTAATCAGCGCAGCTCAAGTTGACCTGCCTGAACTAGCTCACAGGCTTCACTCCATTTATCCTAAAGGCATTTGTAAGAATCCACCGGGCCTGAACGAAAACAACCAATCAGAGCACAGACAGATATAAAGACACTTTGGGTTGAAGGCTATATTTGACACCCTGGGAATGAGACTCAAAAATCAACCCACCTTCTTGCAAACTGCAACAGTTTCAAGATATAGAACTGATAGACCTACTTGACAGAGGGAGCAGGTCTATGAATTCAGCCATATTGAACTAATTATACAGTAGCCCAGAAGGGACAAACCAAACATTGTCTTTTACGTTTTACGTTTTACGTGTGTTTTGCAGCCACTGTAGTTTCTCCTTCCTCCCTGGAAGGGGTGGGTGAAGTGAGAGAGTAGTTCCCCCTACTCGCTTGCAAGGTTAGCACTTTTTTGCAATCTGCCACTAGATGCCACTAAATCCTACACACCAGTTGTCAACCAATATGGTTTTTTCAATGGCTGATGCCAAAACAGATATTTAGAGAACATAGTGTATATTTAATGCTCGCTAAGAAAGGTTTTAGATTAGCTTTGCTGTCATTCAGAAAAAGACATAGAAAAGACAATAGTGACAGAGGAAATTTAGGCAAACATTTACAGCAGGATACATTTTCTCTAATGTGGATTCTGTAAGGGATTATAATGAGAAACATTCTCAAAATATTGACTAAGTATCTCATAATAATGAGAAATGTCAGTATTTTGACTTAGTATCTCAAAATATTGACTTTGTGATTCTAAGTCATTATTTTGAGATGCTATGTCAATATTTTGAGATATATTTTGACAAAGTTTCTCATTATAATGCCTTACAAAATCCATTTATTCCCCTCACATTGGTGGAAATGGGCTTCTATAGCTTGCAGACGTGTCTGCAGACATTTTTGTTTATCAGCCTCATGAGCACAGATGCCGATGATCTCAAAATGGCAGATAATCAGCACGATTAATCAGTCTATTTATACTACCCACTGACCCTTTAATAGAAAATATATTTATTTTAAAACTTTAAGTTTAGTCTATTTTGAGATCCACAGTATACGACAATATCAAAAAAGTATAATTTATTTTTTTTTCATGTACAGTTTATTGTGATGAAGAGCTATCTGTATCTGATTGTTCAAAATCAAAATGTCATGGTATTTTGTTGCTACCATTTTGTAACATTTTATACACTTTTCTCTGAAACCTCCTGAAATTTTGCAATCTTGAATCTAAGGTTCGAGATTGGAGAGAACAGTGCATGAACATCAATTTGTACAGTCCTTTTTTTAGGGATTTAGGCTGATAAGACTAGGATTATCACTCACATCCCCAGCGCTGAACGCCTTTAACTACCTATTATGTTTTGACATGATCATTATTTAGCATGTGATGACCAAATAATAGAGGGACATCTGTGTGAATCAACTAAATCCATGCATCTTGGCAAACTTTATCAAACTTATAACCCCCACCCACTCTCGTTCCCAAATTCTATTAGACCTACATCAGTGAATCTGAAATGACACAGAGATAAAGGTTACACTCATATTTAATGATACACATTTCCCAGGGGACTCGAGAGAGCTTTCAAGACAGCTATAAGGGACTCTCAATGGGTGTTTGTTATCCTTATTAAAAGTTCAATAACACTATGGAAAACAATTTAATTACTACTGATTGTGTCAGAAAGAGCACTGCCTCAGGGCCTAGGAAAATGTCTGATGAAACATGTAGCATTTTAATCTAGGAGAACTAATTACCTGCTGAAGCACACACCCCTCTTTGTCTCATCCCTTCTTATCTTTTTGACCTTTTCCTTTCCCCTCCTTTATTTAAGCACACCTCCCGCCATAACCACTGTAAACTCCTCTCTATAAACTTTCTGGTGGGTGAATTCAGCAGTAGCAGAAGTCTGGGGCTCTATTGACTGGGGGTTAATAGAGTCGAATGCAGGGCAGGTCACTTTCTCCACACATCAATGTGCCCTCAGGGGTCAGGCTTAAGTGTTTGGTAATAGGGGGGATTATACACATGTGTTATGGAGATACTTAAGAAAGAAGGCAATTTTTTCACACTTGTAGTGAAATACTATTAAGTTATAACTAAGTTTATTATCTGCTAAGCCCATAAAAATATAGATGATGCTGCACTCTGCGCTCACTATAAAATACTCTGCCTGCAGCCATAACAGCAGCAGAAGTGAGATTTAAATAAGAAAATACGGTGCTGAAAATTCTTGACTTGCAACCATTTAAATATTCTACATGGATCAGTTTTAAACATCAATAGATCATTGTCAAATTAATAGTTATATAGCATGGCAATCACTGTAAACTATTGAAACTATTGTTACCCTTTATCTCAAGCTAGTGATACCATGATATGAATGTGGTTTGGAGACCACTTTTCCTCTTCCATATCTTGTAGGTCTTATAGATATTGAAAGATTATATAAGATAATATAATTCATTACCCTAAACTTTTATAGCTCAGTTTGGGCTGGAAGAACTGTGCCCCTCTTCTGGTTTGTGCTAGAAGCCAACAATCCAGCAAATGTCCTGCATATCAATCCTTGCAGGACACTAAGCTGCATCTAAACAACTCCCCTTGCACCAAACCTTGATTCTGCATTGCATTTTATTACATTTGTTTGCATGAACCACTGTGAGCAACTGGCAGAATGATATTGGAGTATAAGAAAATAGAAAAAAGTATTGTATCACTATATTTTGTTTTGTGATATTACGTTGATTCTCAAAAACATATTGATTAAATATTGATTATTGTGTGTAAACCCCTGACCTCTAGATAGCAGTGTTATAACTGTAAACTGAGGGTAAGGATGTTACCGTGATAAATACAAATTCAGTTCAGTATCGCATTATATATATATTTAATCGTAACCCCTGTATTGTGATACGTATCATATCATAAGATACACAGCTCGGGCGCCCGGTTAGCTCTGTGGGTAGAGCTGGCGACCCATGTACTGAGGCTGAGTCCTTGCAACAGCGGCCCAGGGTTCAAATCTGACCTGTGGCCCTTTGCTGCGTGTCATGCCCTCTCTCTGCCGCCCTTTCCTGTCTATCTTCAGATGTCACTATAATAAAGGCAATAAAAGTCCCAAAAAATATACTTAAACTATAACTTAAAAATATACTTAAAAAAGAAATTACATACGCAGCTCTACAATGATGACAATGGACGATTATAAAATGAATATTTGGTTATGTTTATCAAACAAATTGTTGATTATTGAGTCTCATTACCAGGGTTCTAAAGCATCTACATTTGACACCCTGGGAATGAGAATGAATCTTTAACCTTCCAATACAAACAGCTTTCTGTCTATCTCAGCTCTGATTGGTTGTTCAGGCCTAGTAGATTCTTGCAAATACCATTAGGAGCACTAGGAGGAGCCAGAGGAACCAGATTTTTTCACAGATTATCTGTCTCATGTACTACTGTCAGGATATAGTGAATGGGGAGAGCTCCACCCAACCACCCATAACGATTACAAAATTATAATTATTATTGTCTCTCTATAGAAAACAATAAAAAAGCATTGCAACAGTGAATACTTTTTTCTGTTCCTTTGTTGTCCAAGGCTAAATATTCTGTACAGTACCCCCCAACATCTGAAAAATAGTGCTCTCCCGAAAGCCACGTTAATTCAAACACTGCTCCAAACCATTCACCACACTCACAAAAAGCACATTACTTCCTGCTCTGAATGTTGGCAATGAGTGTAAATTGTTTCCTGCCCAGTTCTCCGATATGAATGTAAATTCATGAGCTGATGAGCTCCCTGATGAGGCAACTAAAGCAAGGGCAAGTGCCAGTTGAACTCTCTGATTGGACACTCGACATCAAGTAAACCAAAGTACAGGCACAGACAGAAAGGAAATAGATTTTGTTTTATTAGAATTAATTGTGTCATATTGTATTATTTACAAAGTTTTATTTAATATTTGAAACAATCAGTGGTATATGGTCAAAAGACCAAAGAGAACCTACCTTGTGGATATGTGAAATCAATGTACACATTATGCTGGTTATTAAAATAATCTATACTTCCTAAATGAGAGATTGATTGCGCCCTCTCAATAGAAAGGGTGCCTGGACGTTGGAGACAGGTCAAAGGTCATAGAGATTTGTTGGAGCGTGTACCAGAGCTGAAAATGCATTCTTTGAATGTGACTGGCAGACCAAATACTAAACTGTATTTTATTTTATTAGTGAAACGGACAACCTATTCACCCCAAAGGTGATAAATCTGTCACTGGACAAATTGGAACATAGCAGCCAGTGAAGGCTGCAAATCCTTCGATGGTCTCATTTCTTAATTATAGTAAGGTTCGTGCAATTGATTTATTGATTTACTTTTAAATACAATATTATTCAGATAATTAGTAGAAGTGTTAAAGGTGACAGAAGTTCAATATCCCGGTAATGTATTGTTGTATGGCAGTATGCATCGGTTCTGATGGCATCACTCATATAGTAGATTATTACCTTTGTTAAATGTTAATTTGCGTACTGTGGATGGGTATCTATAAATCATTAATTGAACTGTTAACTGATGTTTGTCACAAATTAGCCAATATATGAAGGAGAAGGGTTATACTGTACAGTAGTCTTGACAGATGTATATCATATTCAATTCAATTCAATTCAATTCAATTTTATTTATATAGCGCCAATTCACAACAG
>JAGRRF010005532.1:23647102-23662426 GCA_019097615.1 Morone chrysops
GAATGAACTTCCTGTTTCAGCTTTATAAGCTGACTGAGCCTGACTGCTTGGAAACAAGATCAATTAAAGCTGCAAGCAGCGTTGGGCGGGACCTCGCACTCCACGCAACTTGGGGCGTGCTGCGGCTGCGTCACATGCAGGCGTAACACATGCGGACCAAAACATAAATTTTTTTTTTTAAATAGTAGCGCCACCTAGTGGCCGACCTGAAAGCAGCACATAGCATATTAAATTCTTCACCAGGCCTGTCCACTTTGCCAAATAAAATAGCAAATACAATAGGGACCTCCAGCAGTCGCTGGCTCCCTAATGATTTTGTGAGTTATCTCTTTTGGACTGGAACTCTCCCAGACATCCATAGTTAAGGCGGACCATGCAAGGTGGATCAATGTGACACCACTAATTTTCAATTACTTTATTTATTCATTTATTTTCCCTTGTAATTTAAAAGCAAGCAAGGCAATCTGAGAGGAGCTGCTTCTTTACAGTGAAGTAGGAGACATCTTGTGTCCAGCAGAAAAACTTTAGAAATGAACCACATTGGCATATTCACAGATTTTGGAAACATCATTTTCCCAAGCTGTTTGTATCTAGCTTAATACATGTCTTTAATAACTGTAATATTGAGCACTCAAAATATTAATAGACACTCATTGAGTTACGTAATCAGCTGCCATGTTCACATAAACCTGTAATCAGACACAATATAACACACTGACACAGTCCAACATCACTGCAATTGGCAGAACTGTATCAGGGTTTAGCCTTAAAGCAGCAAAGTAGGTGCAAGCAAGTCTTGTTAGATTATCTCAGACAGTCTAATTTACACACACTCTTATGATGCACACATACACACACCTCCACACACACGCCGCCCTAATCACCAATTCTCCATAGGCAGACATGAGATATTAGGAGGTCTTAAATTTATCTTGTTCCTTTTGGTTGGTTGATATTTTCTTTCTCTGAGACATGTTTAATCTCCCTGAAAAAAAGTAGTGGTTTGCAGTGGAGGCTTGAGAGAGGAGGCAGTGGCTGCACTTGCGGCCAGTCCCTATCTTCCTCTCCAAGGACATGAATGGTTCCTTTTTTTTCTGGGGCAGTAAAATTTGGAACTTAATTCTAGCAATAGGTTTTTGGTTCCTGTGTACTCAAAATGGATAGATATCTTGTGCTATTGGTGGTTTAATTGTCACGCAAATAAATTTGAAATGTCACCAGTCATGTCAACATGTTGGAATAGATCTAGGAATTACCGGCTTAATTTGGTGGAGGGGTTTGTTTACCACCATAACCTCAGAGCTGTGTTGTCAGGTGCAATAGCTCCTAGCAGTGTCACCAAAGGAAATTTTAAGTGTAGGGTTAGGCTAAGGCTAAGAGCTCTTTGTTACATAAAGCGTGTCAGCATACTGGATGAGGAACCATTTTTGTCCCAGTTTTTGACTTGTGTAGTTCTAATCCAGTCATTTTTAAGTACTGTGCTGTGATCTAAGGTGTTTCTAGCATTAATGAATAACAAGCCTTTCCATGCATTCATTTTGAGGAGTGCTGAGCTGTAATCTTACTACCTTGAGATCTAGCTATTTGATAATTAACAACTGCTGTGCTGATGCAGACTAGTTTGACTTGGCACTGAAAATATTTCCTGTCCTCCTATAAGCACAATTGTTAATGAGGCTACGTTTTATCGGAAAGGAATTTTTATTTTATAATTTTTGGAACATGAATCTTAGTCCAAGGAATGCTTGGGTAGATGGTAATAAAAAGCATGTGTGCCGACATACTGGGAGATTCTCCAATAAAAATAATCTGTGTAAATGAATGATGTTGCACCATTTCTTGTTTGTTGCTTTTAGTTATGCCAGTCCTAATATCCATTAATTGGATGGATAACAGTTAAACATTTAGCAGGATTTAATGACTGAAATGGAATATAATTACATTAGTGTATAATCACCTCAAAATAAGAATCTACCTTTTTACCTTAGAATTAGCTGCGACTTGGCAGAGAGACATGACAGACTACATGTTGGTGCCTGACCAATCATTGCTCGCTGTCTTTCACAATAGACGTAACTGGAAGAAGGTTCTAGGGACTCACTTCCAGGAACAAGTATATAATAAAACAATGCTGTCTGAAAAAGTGCGTATGATGCAGGCTGTCTGTAGTATAAAGAACCCTAAAAAAGATAGAGAATCACTCTGTTCCACCTTGCCACACAAATGTCACCGTGTTTGCTATGTTTACCGAAGAGCGCTCTGCGCTCCTATTGGTCAACTGGCTTGGAACACGTCATGGAATTCGTTGTGGAATGTAAAAAAAAATGTCTAACCCGCTATTCTTTCTGTTAGGACGTTGTGAGGCGTCCCAGATGCAGTTTCGGTTGTCTTTCAATATAATACACTACATGGGATAAAATAATCAACTTTCCAAGGCCCATTTTCCCTACATCTGTGGAGTCGGGCTATTATCAGGCCGATATTGTGTAGGGGGAGAACAACAATGATAACTTGTGATTGAAAGTAAGAGACCTAAAATAGACTTATTAAAAAAGAAAACTTTACGTGTGAACTAGGTAACATGATATGACCTACTCATGAATCCAGATAATTGCATGGGCTCTGTTTAGCTATAATTATGTGCAGTATTTGACATAATTGACCATTACATTCCTATTGAAAGACACTGGGTTGGAATCCCTGAAATCCTTCCCTGAAAATAGAAAGTGTATTTTCAAATGAAAGTGTCTGTGTTTATTGACCAAAATTTGTTTAGGAGTGCCTTAGCGTTCAGATTGGTTAGATTTATTTTTCACTATATTGAAAAGTGCACAATATTGACTGCAATGGCTTCTCATTTAATTTTTACGCTGATAAATAGCAGCTATACCTTCTAATAAAGTCCACTGACTTGACGGAGTATGTTGTGCTCACTATTGGACTGTCTAGCTCATGTCAAAAAACAATATATTTGGTTTTTGAGCTGTTGGTTGGCTAAAACAAGCATCACCTTGGGATCTGATCTTCCGACAGTCTGTAGACTAAATGTTTAATGGATTAACAGAAAAATAATCAATAAGATAATCCTGTTCTGCATTTAGGAATCAGTATGTTGACAGGTTAAATTGCTTATTTGAGTAGTCTAGATGCTGGAGATAATATCACACACCTCTGCTGAAAAGGTGAACTCATAACTAACTCATGTTAGCTCATTGCAGAGATCACAAAGTACCTTGTTCAAGGTTAAGACATGGTCAAGCAAGGAAGGCAGAGATGAGAGATGAGCTGTCAGTATCAGGAGCCTTATACAAGTCAGTCTTGCTGCTCGACTTCTCTTTGTTCTTGTGTGCGCACCACTGTGCGACACCATCACTCCCTTTCAGACGAGGAGAGAGGCTGACATGAAAGGTGGGCTCTCAAGACCCGGGTGAGAGATCAAAAGCTGGAGTGGGCAAAAGTCCACAAAGCAAGCATCTACACAGAGCACATAGAGGAGTCCTGGTCTTACCAGCCTGCCTTTTGATTATCAGACTCTTGCCAGTCATACAGGCAGACATCATTACCATACCACAAGTTCTCCCTCTGCTTTTATTTGCCTTTGACTTTAAATGCCAAAGAAGCTCCTTTTTGTTGTTTTGTACATTCGTGTGTTAAGCTCTGCTGGTTTCCTTTTATTTAGTATTCTGTATATCTGGGTTGCTTATTTTTTTATTAAAGGGCAACAGTTTTCTGTTGTCAGTGATATGTTTATAATACATCACCATCAAGCTGTCATCCTTTTCTGATCCAGTAATGTGAAAGTGATATTGAATTTAAGCCTTATGGGAACACTATAAATGATACTGAGTACGCAAAATATAACTAATAGGAACCTCAAAACGGACTAAAACTTTCTCAAAATCAGCCCACTGGGACTTGGAATATGGTCAGTTACGGTTTAAAAGGCCATTTTGTTTTTGAAGATGTCAGATATGGACTCAGCATCCTCAATAATCCCCCATAATCCCCCAAACCACTCCTATACTGGCCAAGTAGTGAAAAATTAAATATTGTCCATGTAAGTGATTATGCATATTAATGCTAACTATGCTAGTTCCCCAACATATGCAAATTAGCATCTAGCTAGGGTTTCTAAATGCTGGGGACCCATAATGTACATTTCTAACATCAAACTTTGGGGTACTCAACATTTCTGAGTCAATGTTGCTGGCGAGTAGACAAGTTAGTGTAAAGTAATGGATCATGTATTGAAAATATATCACTAAAAGTAATAAATGGTTAGAACGTCTAGCTTTTGCCTCTCCATGACACACTCCTGACAGTTCAACTGTACAAAAATATTTTAACATCCCCTATTATATCCACTTTTATATGAGGAATAATAGTTACATAACGACCAGTCTGAAATGGATTCAAATGAACACATTTGGAACATAAATGGTGGTGTTGATGAAGGGGTACTTGAGTTCATTGGACTCGGCTGTGGGGGTACATTTTACAAAAAAGGTCGGGAACCACTGCCCTAAAAGAAAGTATATGATCAACATCATCTTCATACTCATCAAACCATTCAGTGACTATTGTTTCCTGTATGGAAGCATCTGCATTCATTATGTTTCTCCACTCATTTATTCATATTTTTCTTTTAATCTTGTCACCATTATTCTTGGGTATGTAGCTATAGATAGGTGATTAGTAGGAGGCTGCTGTCAAGTTGAAAATGTGAGCCATCAATGTGCTGTCAGAATAACAGATAGCTGGTTCATTTATGTAAGGTGCTCATCACTTGTCCCTTATCTCATGGAAAAACAACCCCTCCTGCATCAACTTATTCTATGTTTTTCCACATATAATTTCATATTCTCACTGCTGGATGCATCCATACCTTAGCCGGTTACCCTCCATTGAAGGCAAGCAAGCAATTCTTTCTATTAAATCTCAATACAGTTAAAAGTAGTTCTCTTGGTACAGTCAACTCTACCTTGCCCCTTCTTTTTTTCTTGCCAAGCTTGTCATTTCTGACAAGGATAATCTTTCCTTCGGGGATTATGAAGCTATCCTGTAGTCATCACTTTTTGTCAGCTTAGCTCATATTAGCCAGCAACCCGTGGCTTAACGGGCTGAGCTTTGTATCGCAGTTCAAAAGGAACACCGAAGATTTGTGCCACGGTTCAGCCATAAGTCAGTTAAACCAGCATGGCGGTCATTCACAACCCCCAGTTCCACGGTTCAAAGCCCAATCAGTGAGGATGAAGCGCCAAACTGTTGCCAGAGGTATTCCAGTAATACCTTTCTGTAGGAAAACAAACATTGATTGGAGCTATATTGGTGCTAGCAGGACTTAGCCTCTTGCCCTTGCCATATACTGCGAAAGAAGATGGAGGTAGAAGTAGGCAGTAGTTTCACATCTTAGGTAGTTACATTCTAAGTAGTTCTTCTGTTTTGAAGGTCAGGACGAAGTCCAGCTGTGACTTAATAGCCCCAGTGGAATAATCAGCAGAAAAAAACAGTGTCCTTTAAAAACTGAATATCCCCACCAGCCTCTGAGAGCAGAGTTCAAAATTAATGATTCACCATGACATACAGCAAATGGTCTCTCAATCAGAAGAGGACATGCACCTACCAAACAAAGTGTAGAGCTGAATAAACAACTCCGTCTGCCCCGGTGTTTGCTTTCGATGGGCTCCCCGACTCCCAAGTGTGGCACACAGTGACAGGCATGCAGAACATTGAGCTTTTGATTTGTGAGTCTTTGCCAATGCTCAAAAAGCCCGAAGGCTGGTTGACTGAATTAGGAGTTAGAGTGTTATCTCCCCAATGAGGCAGAGTACTGATTGCTGACTCATTGGTAGTGGAGAGCACGTCTGCCTGGTGTAATAGCTGCCATAGAAACCACATCAGCCAAGTAATTGTTTAGGCAACCTCAGAAAATTAAGAGGACAACATTAAAATTCTTTCGCTTGGCTTCTTCTTGCTTTATTTTTTAATCAAATGTTCAATTTGTGGTGCTGCAGTGTCACAGTAGATTGACAGCTTTTGACCAGTGTATATTCTGGGGTTTTTTTGTCTTGTACTTGGTTCCCAGAGTTTTAGAAAAAACACAGGGTAATAGTGAGTCAGCAATATTGACGGTACAGCAATGCTAGTTTTTCTTTTGTATCGTTTTAAACGTAAAGGCAGAAGCCCAACCACAAAAAAGCAGATTGCTCAACAGAGACAATGTTTCCATCTCAATGCTTTGTGTTGTTACTTCAGTTAGCAGTTAAGGGAAAAACAAATATATGGCAGAGCAAGAGGCAGGTCCATGCAGTCATCTCTTCCCATTCAGTTTTCAGGATTGATGGATTATGTCATCCGATTGACGTCCCTAAAGACAGCAGAATGTTTCTTGAATGTGAATTTCTGTGGAATGAATAGAAAACTTGCAGCTGAATAGTCATAGTTTGTGACTGACTTGCTACATGTAAAATGTAATAAACACAATTCATGTGGGTTGCATAGTGTGTTCATTATTTATTGTTGACACACGTCAATTATGTTATTATCTGGTTTCCAGTATATTATAACCCCCCCCCCAGTTTATTACAGATTTTGAAGATTTGCCCATCATTTCTGGTTTTAATAACTTTGTACTCACCATATTAACTGCTGAGAGCTCAGATCTGGAATGACATTGCTAAAAAGAAGCAAAAAAGATGAGCAGTCAGATGATCAGACAGGTCGTAAACAAACAAACTTCCAAGTTCCAAGTGATGCAAGTGGGGAGTGAAGGCTGACCCGTGTGGTCGGATGCAACAGACTAGCTACTGTACTTTAAACTGCTGAATCAGTTAATGCTGGTTCTGATAGAAAGGGGTCAGAACACACCGTGAATCAGTTTGTTGGTTTGGGGCTGCAGAACATTCTGACCACCAGGGTGGCCGTTTGGCCCTAGCGTTATAGCTGATTGGTGTATATATGTCACTTTTATGTTTTAACCGTCTTCAAAATGTGCTTGTCTTTTCAACATAGATTAGCCTAGCACATAGTATATCTATACAGAAAAGGAGGAAGTTGATCAAGCGGCTATGGCTCAGATGCAGAGCGGGTCGTCCTGCCACTTGTCGAAGTATCCAGTAGCAAGATACTGAACCCCAAATTGCTCCTGATGCATAGCATCAGTGTGTGAATGTGTATGAATTGTAGTAAATTGTAGTGTAAAAGCGCTTTGAGTGGTTGGAAGACTAGGAAGGCGCTATACAAGTACAGGTCCATTTACCATTTACCATCAACTGTTATTGAAGCAAAACAGGGCAGGATTAGGAAGGGTCCATTAGACATCCAGTACTCCTTTTTTTTTAAATGTTGCTGTAAACATTTTAAAACAAGCTTAAAACATGAGGAAAATTAGGAAATAAATGTGTCATCCAAGCGCAGATGCTTTCACGTTTTTATTAATTTATTTAGTGATTTAAGGACTGTTTTATTCTATCAATTGGACAAAGACTGGTTTTCATTTTGCTTGCTTTACATTTGTTTGACTTGTATAAATGTAGAGGGAAGCAGGTCTCTAGAGGCCAAACATATTAATTAATATATATTTGTTTGTCTAAATCACTTTGTACTTAAATGTGGACTGTTGATTTTACTTGACAAGATCAGTTTACTTGTTACAGGCAGTGCTACTCAACCTGTGAAAACAGTATAATGTCTTGTGTGGTTTTGTAGGAGCTTTGTCAAGTCTGAGAAAATAACCCTGTTGATGATTTCATAGTGATGTCATCAGTGTTAACTCTTTGGGCATGAGACTCTTCAACAGAAAGCCTGCCTTACAAGCTGAGATTGGGGAGTTTGAAAGACATTTACTAGGGTATGGTTGAATCAAAGATGCCATCAAGTTGTATTATGGGAAATGGGTCTGGTGTTTTCGGAGCTTGACCTATTCTTGGGACTAAAAGGTCTAAATCTTGGCCTCTGCTGCTTTAAATCTGACCGGTCTGTTTTTAAATACCATAATTATTAGTCATTGAATTAATAGTTAATAGTTATTAAAAGTTAATAATAGTGCAAATGAATTAAATAAAATATTTTAATGCTGCAGCCTAAACAGAATGACTACAGTATTACTTGGAAAACGATTAAACATTTTTGAAAGTGTGTGTTTTTTGAGACTCCCCAAAACCTGATTTTGAGGTTTTCAAGTGTTTTTAGCTTTAGCCACTGACAGATATGAACAGGTCATTGGCTTATATTCCTTCTGCTTCTTGGAGGGTAGCGACAGGCTGTAATGTCCAGGCCACTGCCTTTTATGAGAGGCAGTGACATGCTTGATAGGATGACTGATACTGTCTTTAATGAACAATGTGGCTAATATTGCTAAACTGGCAATTCCGTTCTGTTTCCAGGATGTTATGGCGTGGATGGCGAGAGCGACTCCATCATGAGCTCCGCCTCAGAGAATTCGACAGAGCCTTGGTTCTGTGACGCCTGTAAGAATGGAGTGACTCCCAGCTGTGAGCTGTGCCCAAACCAGGATGGCATCTTCAAAGAGACGGACGCCGGGAGGTGGGATACAGTAGCGCATTGACCCGGTGGTCAGTTGCCATTTACGACAGCCAGTGGAACGTGTTCAGAAACAAAATAACGCATCAGTTAATGACCTTAGCTGGTTGAAGTGCTGAAGGCAATATATTTACAAGCTAAATTGCACATATATTCAGCAGTGGAAAAAAAGAAGGAAGTTGGATTAAGGAGGAGAGAGAGAGAACTGGTAGAGGAGTAAGAGATGGGGATGGAGGGAATAGAACAGATAGAGAAAGAAAAGGAGTGAGAGAAAAGAGTGTGTTATGTGAAGCGTGGAGACTTCAGCCACGTTATCGCTGATAGTGCTCCTCAGCCAGGCTGCACCCGAATTTACTACTTCACTAGAGCATGAAAAACACAGCAAATTAAACTGTGAAGCTGTTGCTTGCTAGAGATGGATATCTTTATATTGGACTTCGGATTCTCTTCCCTAAAGTCCACATTTAAAATTGTGTCACACCAAACTGTAGCTAGAGTCTGGGGCTACATAAATCTATGAATCCATTTCTTTTTGAAGTGTCTGAGCAACTCACTGCAGCCAATTTCATGATATTAAGTTTCTTATTGTCTGCAGTAATTCACTACACTAAAT
Organism: Morone chrysops; assembly: GCA_019097615.1. Lineage (NCBI taxonomy): Eukaryota > Metazoa > Chordata > Actinopteri > Moronidae > Morone > Morone chrysops. The sequence goes on from JAGRRF010005532.1 coordinate 23,656,257, forward strand.
GCAAAAATAACCACCAGTCATAGAGTTTAATCAATTCGATAGCGTTTCTTGAAATCAGTGACCAGAAATCAGTACATTTTAAATGTCACCTTTTAAAAACTACTTTACAGGTCTACGAAATCTACATTTTCAGGTCATGGTTTGCATACAAATGTGTTGTAGTTTATGTTTCTCTTAAACAAACCAGTTTACCAGCCTGTTTGCTTTTCTTCCTCTCTGTTTTCAGATGGGTGCATGTGGTTTGTGCACTTTATGTTCCCGGAGTTGCATTCGGAGACATCGATAAACTACGACCAGTAACACTCACAGAGATGAATTATTCCAAATATGGAGCCAAGGCAAGTGCTCTCTTTTTTGCTTTCTTTTTTTCTTTTCTTTTTTTAACATATTGATGCTGTTGGTTAAATGTTGATTTAGGTTTTACTGACATGTTTAACTTCCTGCAGGAGCTGCTTTTTAAGATGCTTTTTTTGATTAGTTTATCCCGAATGTATATTAAAATATATAATTATGTTTCATCGTCATTCCTGCTTAGTTATTGTCCACTAGAACGAGAAAATACTATTCTACAATGAACTCTTGTTTGAAGAATAAGTTGAAGTTGGATTGTCGGGCAAAAAGTTAAAGATGAAAGCAGTGGAATTGTCAGTTCAAGTGTAAGCGATGAAAACATTTGAGCTGTCATTTTAAGAAGTGATGAAAGCGCCTGAAATGTCAGTTGAAGTCAAATGTCTGTCGAGGTGCCTGTTGATACGCAGCTGTGACAGCAATAGATGCTGTATATCAGTTGAAGCCTAACAGCTGAAGATTGGAGTTGTAACTGTGAGTCAGACGAAAAAACAGTTGTTGTGTACACTGTTGAAATTAGGGATGGGACGATATACAATCAATTAATACAATCAAAATATGTCCAGATAAACTCGTAATTAACACTCGTTCAGATAATACTGGTACTTTAAATGTGTAAGAAGTGAAAGCTGGGGGAATTGTCAGTTGACATATAAACACTGAAAGAGTCAGTTCAAGTATAAGCAGTGAAAACACATGCAACAATGAAAACAAAGATTTACAAAAAATCTTTTCCTTTGTATTTTTATATAGAAGAATCAAATTTTTTTTTTGTGACGTGTTCTTATGTAAGCTTTATGATAATAATAATATTATAGAAATGTACCCGTCAATCATTCTTCAACTTTTAACAGTACAAGGTGCAAATTCATTAGGCCAACTACCTGAGCTGAGTGTTCTGCAGATTAACAATGCTTTAGCCTGTGTTTCATTGTCAAGTGTCAGTTTTGGCCCTCCATGGGAAAAGGCTTTATACAGACAGAGAGGAGAGGAGAGAGATGGGGACCGCAATGTAACGTGGTCGCTATGTATGTATAGAGTGCTGACCAGCGTAGCATTTGAATGTCCATGTTATAAACGAATCTTTGTTGTGAAAGAAGTTGAAATGTCAGTTAAGCTGAAAGCATTGTCAGCAGTTGACAGTGACATAGTTTTTGGTACTTGAAGCTGCCGTACCACTGATAGCCTGTTTGGACACTTCGAGTGTCGGATAAAATACCTTTTAAAGTCTTGCTCCTAGGGAGAACATGTTTTAACATTTTATCCATCCTGTTTTCACACTTGATACATTGTGTAGTGTAGCTAAAGGAGATGCCTTTGGTGACTCATGAGAGAAAATGCATTTTTGGGGGTAGATGCATGTCTCTCTCCACCACACAACTGGAAAACCTCATTGCACATATGTGTATAAGAAAGCCACTCATGTGGATGGGATCACAGAAACCAGTGGTCACTTTCTCCTTGTTGCAGCTACAACTTGAAGTCCCGCTGTTGTATTCTGTTGTATGCAGGAGTGCAGTTTCTGTGAGGATGCCCGCTTTGCCCGGACTGGCGTGTGCATCAGCTGTGACGCAGGAATGTGTCGCTCCTATTTCCATGTTACCTGTGCACAGAGGGAGGGACTGTTGTCTGAGGCTGCAGCAGAGGAGGTGAGAAAAAAACCTGGATATTCAAACCACAATGCTGTTTTGGACGGGGTGCAAAAATTCCAATGAGTGAAGCAATAGTCAAAAGGTTGAGTTTTTAGACACAAAACATCAAATACATGAAAAGTCCAGCCTTCTGTCACACCCAGTCGAAAGTTTTTCATTGGTACATTTACATATGACTTTCAGTGTAACAAATCTTTCTGTGTGTAGGACTTTAAAGTGAAGTTCCTATATTTTATTTGGACTCCATACTACTAACAAGCTTGCCAACACCACGAAGCAACCAACGCCAGACTCACACCATGCGGCCAAAACACAGCAAGCCAGACAACCCCTGCCTAGCTTAGCTACAGTTAGCTAGTTGGATGCCCCTGCCTCGCATCGCTCTTAGCTAGTAGAAAGCTATGTCCCGTTGCATAATTTATTGTCATGATACATAAGTTAGTGTCGTAGATCACGTTAGCTGGGAAAGTAACTTTTCAAGCTTACTTTAGCCAACTAACATATCCACTCAGATATAATATATTTATATATATAAATATATATATATAAAATAATAATAACAACAAAGCATCCAGAGAAATACCTACCCACCCCAAACCACGTCAGTTTTACAGAAAGGCATCTATCAACAAGTCAAACTGTTTATGGCATCCACTGCAACAGGTTAGGTTTAAATGATTCCAGAAGGCCTGCAGCTGGGAAAACTGCTTCTGCTCTTTGTATTGTCCTACCTGTGGGGACTCAAGGGTATAATGTCAATGTAGTGTAAGTTACTTACTAATTATGTTGCATTGTTCATACATGTGTTTTTATTTCCTCAGGATATTGCAGATCCATTTTTTGCGTACTGCAAACAGCACGCAGACCGCTTTGACAGGAAGTGGAAAAGGAAGAATTACCTGGCCTTACAGTCTTACTGTAAGGTCTCTTTGCAGGAGAGAGAGAAACAGCTCACCCCTGAAGCCCAGGTAAGGTTTTTTCATTCATATCAGCTGCAGCATAAACAACTGTCAAACATGTGCTTGTGTGTTTGTAGAAGATTAGGTCTTGGGTCACGAATGGCATGTCACACATGAATATAGTAGAGTTAAAATGCATTTGTTGGTAGTCATAAGAATTAGCATTTTATTTGAATTAATGTCAGTAGGGATGCACGATAACAGTTTTTCAGAATCACATTGCTACACACCTTTCCATGAAAACACACCTCCATTCATGGCTTCCTCTGTCATCCACCCACATTCATCTCCTACTCCAATGGAAATAATCCACTGATCCCCATGCAGTCCTCATATGCTTTTAAAACTCAGTCGAAGCGATGGCTATGTTTTAGGTGACTTATTAGGTTTGAGGAATTGAAGCTCGTGGTACTTTTACCTCCTCGTGGAACTTGCTTCGAACATTTGTTGCAAATAACAAGCGACCTGTCTTCTTCATAAACTTTGAAAAAGTCCCACACAATCGACGCCATGTTATTTGTGTTGAAACGTAAGCTAGCTGTGCTGCATTCACGGTGTGACGGAAATTCCCTGTTCCCGCAAGTCGTTCTTTCGGCCTTTTTAAGTTCATGTTTCTATTGTTCATGTGTAACTTGTGGAAAAATACTGTGGATATCAATTCAAGTCAGCAACTACCAAAATTATGACCGAGTTAACGAGTTCTTTTCCGACATGAGGGGGTATTCTTGAATTTTCTTTGAGTTTTTCTGATTAAACCAACGTCAATTGAACGCAGCATTCACTGCGGGGCATTCAGGTCTCATATCGAGAGCGGGGCACTGCCGTGCTGACAAAATGATATATGTTATCGGGGCTATTCGTCATGATATCGGACTTATAGGTATCATGTAATAATTTCCTGTTATCGGCCCGATAATTATCGTGCACCCCTAACTGTTAGTACCCAGTCCCATTTTGGTTTATGAAAGATGACATCACAGCCTCTCACAGTCCCCATATTGGATGCATTAGTGCTTGACTGCTGAGGTAGCTAGTTTCCTGAGAGGTAGTCTTATCTAAGAAACTTTCTGCCACTACAGCAAACACACAAAAACTGCACGAATAGAGGACGTAACCAAACCCAGAGTTAAATTATAGCTTATTCCTTTCAGCAAACATTATAGTTGTTTCTGGATCTCAGCTATTAAAAGGACTGTGGCAGGGGAGAAAACCACAGAAGAAGAGACCGGTGGTTAACCTTGCAAAATTCCCAAGGTTTTACAGTGATCATGCTATAAATGATAACTTTCAGTTAACTTTAGATGTTGTTAGTATAAATAACATAAATATAGAAATAGCTAAATCAGTTGGGTTTATTTCACACACTGAACCTCATTTCAGTGCAGTTTTTGTGAACAGTGCAGTTGAGCCATGTTATGGTCATATGAAGGTGTGATAGTTAGTCGCATTAGCTAATTAAAAAAACAGACAGGGCTCATTGTGTGGCATGAACCTGAACTTATATTGATATGGAAAAGAAGTCGACATAGTTTTTTATTATTATTTAAGCTACATAATTAATCGAAATATTATCGAAATGGCAATATGGCCAAATGCAATATGGTCGCACTGTTACTGTGATAAATACAAATTCTGATCCCACTCTCTTCATTTTTAGGAAAATCGCTATACATTGTAAACTGTGTATTGTGGTATCATATCGCTAAATTCTTTCCAATACACAGTTAGTTGGTTTCTTAGGGGTCTAAGGAAATGTAAAAAAATATTGTATCGCAATATTGTATAGATTTTCAAAAAACACTATCGATTTATGTATTTAAACCCTAAACTGTTCAATAGCAGTGTTATAAAAGTAAACTTTTTTTACTCAGATTTTATGCATCTAGTGGTGACAATTTTCTAAAATTAGATTGAAAGAAAATTGCAACGTGATCATGATACTCACTATATTGCCAGGTTCTTGCCAATAAACACCTGAGGATCTAAACCAGACCATTTAACAACTGATTCAAAGAATTGTTGTTTATTGACTTAATACGGCTCCACATGGTGCTGTGTGCGAGTCACTTAAGGACAGCAATGCATTACAATGCAAACAAACAAACAAAAGCCCCTTAGTTCCAATGAAGGGAAATTGTAAAGATCCAGTGTGTAACATTGAGGAGGATCTATTGTTAGAAATGGAATATGATATTCATAGATACGTTTCTATTAGTGTATAGTTACCTGAAAATTAGAATTGTTGTGTTTTTGTTACCTTAAAATTCATTTTAATCTACAAAGGGAGTAGGGAATCCACCATGTTGAACTTCCATGTTTCTACGGTAGCCCAAACACTGGCTTTAGATATGGCTGTTTGTGTTTTTCGCCTGTTTCCGTGGCCACCGTACTTTCTCCCACATGCTTGGAATGTGAGCTGAAATTCAATCTGCGACATCAGTGCTACATGCCACTGAACCCTACACAATGGGCCTTTAATGCTACAGACAACAGTGTGCTTCCAGTTTATCTCAACAGTTGGCAATGAAAGCCAGACCTTATCAGCCAACATCAGTGTTGGACCTCACCAATGCTCTTATGTGTTATTGGGAACAGGTCCCTACAGCCTGAAAAAGAGGCTGTTAGAGCAGCACATTAATAAACATGGTTTTGGAATCACACGTCCACCTAACATACAGGGGGCAATCCTCAGGTGTCCACACACATTAGAATGTAAGCGTATGTGAACACGTGTGTCACACTTGCAGGCCCGAATCACCACCCGCCTGCAGCAGTACAGGGCGAAAGCAGAGCTGTCCAGGAACACTCGGCCTCAGGCATGGGTGCCCAGGGAGAAGCTGCCGCGACCTCTGACCTCTAGTGCCTCAGCCATCAGGAAGCTGATGAGGAAGGCGGAGCTGATGGGCATAAGCACTGACATTTTCCCTGTGGACACGTCCGATGCCAACGCCAGCATGGATGGACGCAGGAAACACAAGCAGCCCGCCCTCACAGCAGACTTTGTCAACTACTACCTGGGTGAGGAAATATATATACTCAATATATACACTCAAAAAATACACTTCCAACCCATGTATTTCTAGACTACTGATCTGATCTCATTTTCAGAATCATCAGAGAACCTTTAACTATTTCCTCTCTACCAGTTATTGTTGTGCAACAGTGGAAAGAGACATATCCATGTCTGATGGGGAAAGGTTTTCTAGATTTG
>JAGRRF010005532.1:23693549-23710382 GCA_019097615.1 Morone chrysops
CCTAGTTGGGATTGGATCTAGCAGACAGGTTGATGGCTTCGATGAAGAAATTATTGAAGTTCTGATGGAACCTTCCTCGTATTAATACATGAAACTAACAAAAATATTACATTTTCAGCATTGTTTTCCAACATTTGAGGTTCATCTGGTGCTTTTTTTAAAGTTTTAAAGTCACTTTGTTCCCCCCATTCTTCTGGTTTTCCGTATGAAGAATTGGCGCCACCTGATAAGTTGATGAACCAGCTCTTATTAATCGTATAGCGGTAGTGGACGGAAACAAGCCTTCATTTGCATTTACTTTTGCCGATTTTCTTGAAATAATACTGAAATTTGTGACACATTGATTTAGACAGAGATTTCAGCAAAACGTTTCACTCAAGATTTGTAGTGAGTTGTGTTTTTGACCACTGCTTAAAAGTGAAATGTTTGTGTTTTGCAGAGAACCAGAGGGCAGAAGAGGAAGAGAGTTCCCATCTGTGAAGACAGAGAAGATAAAATTGAGGTTTGTCACTTCATTCTGCTGCAGGAAACTACTGCTTACATGCTCCTGACATATTCAAGTTGTTTGTGAACCAGTTCAGCATTGTTCTTTACCTTCACTGATATTTGCTTTAATTGCACCTTTAATTACTTTAATATAACTTTTTTTTGTCTTCTATTAAAAATAATAGGTAATGGCCAACAGAAATTTCCTGAATTCAAAGTTATGTTTTCTAATCTTTCCAAACAGCAGCTAAAGTACCTAAATTGTTACAGTTATGAAGAAAAGCAAACAACTTTTAGCATTTGTTATGAAGAAAACAATTGTTTGGTATTTTTACTTGATATATAATTAAGACGCTTGGTTAATTTATGTCAGTAGATTTACTGATTCACTGCTGATTGACTAGCAGTAAGAAGCAGAAAGAAATACTTCAAAATATTGTAATATTAACTTGCTTTTCTTTCCATGAGTGAAAGTGATGGTTTTGGCATTAAATACAGAGCTGGAGCCAGTAGGTGTTTAGCCTAGATTAGACTGAACTTGCAGGCCTTTTCCACCAACACTGCTTCAGTTCGCCCACCTAGTTTTGTACCGTTGGATATAAATTTGTTTGATTCAGAACCTGAAAAGTTTGTTCCCACATGGAACCAGACGTTTTTATTGGTAACCAAAGTGGACGTGTCATATTCGATAGATCATTGTGCATTGTGCAGCGTACTCCATTAGTGAATTCAGTGGTTCTTCCCAAAACTGGTGGAAACGGGCTGGTTAACTAGAAGGTATCATGGTTTCAAGAATCTTGAACGGAACAGGTTAACGAACCAGAGCTAATTTGGTGGATAAACTATAAGTCAGTGGTAGTTATGTCCTGTAACAATGTTTTAGTAACATAAATGCCTTCAAGTTGTAACAACTGTGGTGGTCTGTGGCACATCAGCTTTCAGTGTTGATTGGCTATTACTTGTGACTTGTAACCAGTCAGACAGTGCTGTGGGTGCTGTGGGTGGGACATTAAGTGTTATCTTTTTTCTGAAACAAAAAATCATTCTGAACCGTGAGTTTTGTGATCTGCCTCACCCCAACCTTAAAGGGTAAATACTATCATTTATAAGACTCGCACGGGGCACCATATATAAGATTAGGGTTAGTCATATATGCAGTGAATATGAGGCCTCACACCGGGCATTGTAAATGCATATATTGGTACAAAAGATGTAGTAGAGTAATTGCACTTAACTCCGACTATCAGAAGAATCTGTATTTATACTGAGTAACAGAAGTAAACTTGCATGAAATTCACCTCGGGGCACCACCCTTGAAAAAGAGAAGAAGATACTAAAGATAGTACTACTAAGTTCTTGACTCTGTGACCGCAATACTTTATACACACTAAAATAATCAGCTGCGTCTTCCATAGATCTGACACAGCAAAACTAGGATGAATTTGCTGAAGGCAACACATATAATGCACAAATTCTCATTGGCTTTTAAATTTTTCTAATCATCTAAAATCCCAAAGTCACTTTCATGAATTGTATTCAGGAAATATTACTCTAGTGCACTGTCTGTCTCTCCCCAGTTTAACATTTAATTCCTTTTTACATCCCAACCACCAACAAGTGCCCATATAGTTCTTGATTCTAATCAGCAGTGTTTCCATAGGAACCACTGCCACGGGAACGCCGACAACGCCAGTCTGCAATGCAGAAAAAACCCAAAGCTGACGACACAAGGACTGAGTGTACAACCTGCAAAGGACCAGGCGACAACGAAAACCTAGTGAGGTGAGGGAACGTGTGTGTGTGGCTCAGAGAGGGAACAGGGAGGTGGGGTTATTAGACAGTCTCTGTTTGTGTGTGTCTGTGTATGTGTGTGGGTCTCGTGAGGCAGCCATATCCTCCTGATGATTAAAGTTCAGTCTTCATTAAGCTCTGGCCGCCTGGGTTCTGCAGAATGAGGGGGCTGAGGGTAGCTTCTCCATAGGCCCCCTATATTGACCTGCCACATACATTTGCACAGTTCATTAAGGCGTAATGAATAGCACAATTTATTCAGCTTCTTTCTTGGGATTTCAGGTGTCAGGCATCTAATAACCAGGATTCTCCTTTGACATTGGAATACTGTGAGAAAATAAAAATCTAGATCACAGCAGGCACCTTGTCAGCATATTGTCATGTGATGAATATCTTGCATTAAAATTGTCCCATCGTACCAGAATTCCCTTCATGAACTTCATATTGTCCCTCCAGAACAATTGGCTCATTGCTTCTGAGAGTTCTTGAGTTTTTGAATTGTTATGTTGAAACATAACGCTAAACATTTCTTTTTACATTCTACCAATTGCTTAACTCGTTAATGTCTACAGTAGGATTTTATCATTTCCTTTGCAACACTTAAAGAACTAGCTGAGCTGAGCACAAAGCTTTTCAAATTGGTCAAAGAATGCCCCTTGGCAGGCTTCCTCAGTGCTTGTTAACACCGTTTCGACAGCTTCAGTAACTTAGCTTGGACAACAGCGATGCAGGGCTCTCAATTTGATGGATTTACTGTTTATTAGGCAACACAAATGAGACAAGAATTTGGAAAAATTATGCCACCAGAGCATTTCTGGTGACCGGGCCTCACTGATTACTTTACAAAAGCACACAACTTTTCACTGATTTTGATGAAACTACTGACACTTAGACAGACTGTGCCGGTCCTTGTACTCCCTTGTACTGTGCGGGCTCAGCCCTGCTCAGCCTGGAACAGATATATAAAGAAATCCATGACAAGCCGATATCGGCTAGTTATGTAAAGTAGAAAAAGTGGCTGGAAACGTTGCATTCAGAACTGTCTGAATTCTGAGCTTTTTGCTCACAGGGAATACTGTTGCATATGTTCACCTCATTATTTGACACTTTGGCCTTGTTTAATATCAACATCCGACATTGTAATGATATATATGACAGAAAATAAGGAAAAGCATAATAGGTCCCCTTTAACATGCTATTTTTAAGTTGTTAGTCAGTAGGGGCTGCTTTTTTTTCTAGGAAAACACCTCTGGAACTATAGGTTAGTAATTCAGATCTTCATAATTTATGATAAACACATATTCTAGACTGTTATAATATAGATTAATTCAGGAAAATTTCTATCTGTTGCTGTTTCCTCAAAATGATATCAAAGGCTTAATCTCCCTTGTTTCTTTTCCACTTCACATCTGTTCCTGCTTTCATTAGCTGTTGATAAAAACTCCACACTTTCTCTATCTTCACCTGTTGTCATGATAAAGTCAGAGAAATGTTCATTCTACAGCAGACTCATGCCATATTCACCACTCTGCTGAACATATCAAGAAATAACTTTGTTGAGTCTCATTCCCAGGATATAGCGTCTGTACTTGACACCCTGGGAACGAAACTCAACAAACAACAATTCTTGCAAATGCCATTAGGAGCACTAGGAGGAGCCAGATGTCTCATTTCCTACTGTCAGGATATAGTGACAGTTTCAGCAAATATGACAAAAGTTTTTTTATGAAAATTATCTGCTGCAGCTTTAAGTCCAACTGCTTCTGCTTTTGCTGTTTTTTTAGTTGCTATTAAACTAATGTCAGTGAAACTCAGCAGTTCTTGCACAGATGTTTCACATTCTGGCAACCTAAAGAACTTAGTCTGTCTTAACCTTAAACAATCAGCAAATATCAACCAACTATTATGATAATTTACCCTTCCTATAATAAAAAAATATTATATATTAAAAAGACAACCAAATTTTAAAGATGGTTAAAAGATAAAAGTAGAAGTCACATCTTATGTTAGCTAATATTAGCAAAATGTTTTCGCTAATTAACGATTGACTTAAATTAGCTAGCTAGTTATCAAGCATTTTGCTTTCCTTGGCTTTCAGATGTAACTAGCTAGCTAAAGATTGATTTAAATTAGCGTTTTGCTAACATTAGCTCGTTAACTTAAGATGTGAGTATATGTCTTTTTTATCTTAGGCAGAGTAATTTGTATACTCATTCAAGTTAATTATAAAAGATAATAATGATTGCAGCACTAAATCCCTCCCTTTTGTGGTAGGATGTTAATGTAATACACAGGAAGTAGGTAGTATCCATTCTATTGACTTTGCCGTTTTGTTTATCCCTCAACAGTGATAGAAAAAAACATAAAGTTGAAGCACTGGGAATTATTGTATATGTAATAGATACTTAAAGCAGCAGAGTGGTGAGTATGACATGACTGTTGTACTGATTATATTAATGCTATCAAAATGTACAGTATGCTGAAAATAATATGTAAGGTAGGTCGTTTCAACACCCACCATATCCCAAATGTTCTTACCTGCTCTTACCTGCCTTTATTTGTGCGTGCAGGTTTATTATTTGAGATTCAGCCATTTTTTGAATATTGGCTTTTATTTAAGAATTTACCATTTCAATGTATTATGCAGTAACAACTTCTACTGCTTTTTGAAATATATCCATGGCAAGAGCAGAGTCATGGAAATAGATGAAATAAAAAGCCCTACACTTAAATACCAAAGTGTTTGTGTTTTATTTGTCATTCTCTTGAAGCAGTGTTTTAAGTTGTAAGGGTTGCTGGTCGGGGTGTGAGGTGTGCTGCCCTGACTCTTTGTATCTTTGCATTGCACAGGTTGTGAGAGCCGGGGCAGCCACCTCACCTCCCATAAAAACTCGGGGACAGATGACCAGTTGGCTTAGAGACAGAGAGAGGCAAATTGAGGCGTTTGAAGAATGGCGCTCGAGTCAGACTGAAGAACGTGACCGCCACGCTGCCCCGCAACCTCCTCTGATCCGAACTGGACCAACAACTGTCCAACGAAAAATTGAACGGAACTGTCGAACATTTTTGGTTAATGTTGGACTGCTTTTACACACTATGACTAACTGGCCAATTGTAGCTTCAGTTGCATCAGTGCAGTTGTCTGCATCTACAAAGTTTTGACCAAGTAAGAAAAAGTTATGTATTGATACATTTCATGTATTTAACCATTTTGGCAAATAACCACAACACTTCTCTTGTGCTACTTAGGTAGCATTAAACACAAATAAGTAGACAATGACCAGAGAGATACTATGGAGCCAGTTGATGGATACAAGTGTTCCAGATTTCATTTGTAAGACTCCTAGTCTGTGTAATTACTTTTTTAAAGCTGCAGTAGGTAACTTACTACTAATTTGTGTCATATTTACTGAAACCTTAACTATATCCTGACAGTAGGTACATTAGACAGATAATCTGTGCAAAAATCAGGTTCCTCTGCCTTCTCCTAGTGCTCCTAATGGTATTTGCAAGAATCCACCAGGCTCAAAGAAGAACAACCAATCAGAGCCAAGAAAGACAGTTTTGGTTTGAAGCTTGAGGATAGTTGATTGTTTAGAGACTCAACAATCAACTATCTTTCTCGACTAATCGGTCTATCACTAGGTGCCACCATGTGTGTTGTCAGAAAGTTAATTTTTAATTGTATTTTCTTTAGAAACAGAGGTTAGACAGTGACGATCTATCAGCTATGAATCGGAAAGCAGTTTGATTCGATAGGACAGTCAGTCTTTTGATGATTACAGTTTACCCACTATTGAAGACCACTGAAAATGCCTGGTTTTCCATGAAGAAGCACCATTTTCTAGATAGTTCAAGTGCCCATGGAATCTTTCAGATTTTCAAATTTGGCTGTGTCCAAAGCGGAAATTAGTGTAAGATTCCAGGCTTGTTGATGGTATTGCTCGCAGTGTGGATAGCAAAAAGTGCTAATAAACTGCTGCACTCAGCTGATTTTTGCATCTTCTGACTTATCCCTAATAACTTCTCTCTTTGTCTCTTGGTGCTCACCTGCATCCAACATGTATGCGAATTCTTTTAGATCATTCTTTTTTTCCCCCATTGGTATGAGGCTTTTGCCCTCCCCTACGACTGCTTATCACTACCAATCACTATTTGATTGAAGTCATCTGACACCCAGTCACCCTAAGCATTTCAGTGTGAATTTGCTTCATTGCAGACGCACTTGAACTTAGGCTTTCCCAGATTTGAGTGTTGTCTTGTGTTTTCTTAGTAAATGGAGGACCAGAATTAAGAAAAAGTCAGTGTCGTGTATAGAAAAGCCAACTTGTTTCTTGTGTTTCAAGTGTAGCAGTTACCATAATGCTACTGTAAAGCATTTGTAGTAGAAACAAACTAGTGTAGTTAGCTGTAACATTAGTCCAAATGTCTCTAGTGTCTTAAGGCATTTAGAAGTCTTCCTCTGTCTCCACATCTTGAAGTGACAGTTAAACTGACATGTCCTCAGAAAGAAGCCCAGCTTTGTCTCCACGTCCCTGGTGGCCCATAGTCAGTGCTGTCAAAACAACAGCTGCTTGCTGCTGTGTCAGGGCTCATGACAAGTGTCACATTCTGCCCTCATATGTCACTCTGTTGCCTATCCAGGGCCTTATATGCATGCTTTCGGGAGCAGTCTAATCCATGCAGTTTACTGTTTTTTGTCTCTCTGGAGTGTGTCCACAAACGCCACACTGGGTTTGTCTTTGGGGTTGAGATCCTTCCTGACCGGTCCTTTCCCATCTCATACTCAACCAGTCTCAAAGACTCAATGCATGGCTATATCTATTTACTCAGATCTGTACATTAAATTAAACCTGAAAACAAGTAATGTGGTCTTGTAGAATTTGAATGCCAGGTAGCTGTGTAGTGTGACGATGTGTACAGTATTTATTGAAGAGGCCAAACATACATGTCTTTCTTTTTTATGCCTACATACTTGATTATATATCATAAGCTTGTGTTGTAAACAGAGTTCAACTCTGCTTTGTGATGTAGTCCTAAAGCGACTAACATATTTTCTTTTAATTGCCAAACATTTGTTTACATGCTTTAAGGGAATATTTCTGATTAACTGTGTACTGTATACTGTATTATTGTGATACTGTATAAGGTAAGAATGTGAATGTTGCTGCTGTTGTGTATGTGAAGTGTCTCAGCCTCTGGCCTATAGCTCTTGAAAATTAAGCAGAGCTTTAATAAACTCTTGACTTTTTCACCTTATTGCTGCAGTGATAAATGAGTGTCAGCCAGCTAATTAATTGTTCTAAAGGTGCGGCAGCGGCGGTCCGTTTGTGCGTGTAATGCCCTCTGTCATCTGTGATTTATCACCTAGGAAGTGGCCTTCTTGTTGGGGAGAGCGGGGGGTGGTGGCTCAGATGAAATGTTGCTTCTCAGCCCACTACAATCTAGAAGTGATCTGCAGGATTCTCTTACTGCAGTCACTCACTAGGTTTGATAAGCATAGACACTGTTGTAGCTGTTGATTGCCAGTGTCTTGACCTTTTAGCCATTTTCACTAGGGCTGCATGATTTGGTAAAAGAGTAATATTTTTATAATATTATTTTGACAGATATTGTGATTGTAATATGGTTCACAATTAGTGGGAATGATCATTTTTGCATCACAATTTTCATTTTCATTGGAAAAAAACTATTGAAATTAGGATGATGTAACATTTGTAGCAGCACCACAGTACTTCATTATTATGCTGTTTTGTCACGTTTTACCTTGCTGCTGCAATTTTGAAATTGCACTTGCATTGTTCCTGGAAAACCTGGGAATTGAGAGACTAGTTTTCCAGTCATTGAAACACCTGGAAGTTGAATAAAAGGATCTTAAATATCCTTAAGAACATGGGACCCTAAAAGCGGACAACCCATAGAAAGTTGAACCACACTGATTATTTTCAGGTAAACAGTAAAAGTCAGAAACAGAGGTCATTGCAGAGAACACAAAGACATTTTTATCTACAGCTGCCACAGGCCACCTTCCATGGAGTCCATGTTTCTACAGTAGCCCAGAATGGACAAACCAACCACAGGCTCTAGATACCGCCTTTTTCAAGTTTTACAGTCATTGTACTTTCCTACACACTTCACAGCCCGTTTTCCACCTAGAACCGAAGGGTTTGTCCTAGGTTTCTGCCTCATAAAAGGCGGTTTTTCCTTGCCCCCGTCGCCAAGTGCTTGCTCATGGTGGGAACTATGGTTTGGCGCTATACAAATAAGATTGAATTGAATTGAATTAACTACACCTACTATGGTTTACATTGGTTTTTGTTGGATTTTGTAGTTACTGTAATGTTAAGGTAGAGCAAGACTGGACTGGAAAAGAAGTTTTTCCATAAAATAATTTTATAAGGAGTACGGTCAAGATCTGCTCTAGTTGTTTTGTTTTGAATTGATGCTATTCAAATAAGACTGAATTGAACCGAATTGACGAAAACTGTAGTTTGTAGGGTAGGACACACTGGTCCTTTTAACCGTTGATCTGAACCTAACCGATGCTGGAGATTTGAAGCCAAAACCAAAGTTAATATTTTAGAGTCAAAAGTCAAAATATCCACACATTTTTGATAAATATCCTTTAAATTTGTTTCATGAAAAATCACATAAACTTGTCAGTGCTCCCTAGTGGACAAACAATGTAGACACTTTACCAATACATCTATCATTAGCTAATATTTTTTGGTCTGACTCTAATCTTAATGAAGCTTGATGCTGGCGTAAGAGTAAAGGTTAGGGGGCATCACTAGAAACATATTAATGGCAGTAGTTGAGCTTTTAAGTTCATCACTAACCTGAATGTGTCTAAAATAACATATACACAAAAAATCTAAACACTTATTGGACATTGTATAGGGCTTTCAGCCATACTTCATGACCTCCATCAGAGAATTAGGTTGCTTGATCACTTTTCTTTACATATACAGCTCTTCATGACATCTGAAAAAACTATTTGCTGATGAAGGCCACCAGATGTTGCTGAAAGCCCTTAGAAATGTTCCAGTAAGTGGAAGAATTGTTTGTCAAATTGCCAGTAGTGCTTGAGATTTTTTGCTGTCTGATACTGCTGCCCCCAGCATTGTAAAAAGCCAATATAAGATTTTGTAAAATACTAGAGCAAAAGGCCTTTTGTCTTCAGGTGGATGGGCAGCCTTTGTTTTTAAACAATTGCATACAACACAGAAAGAGAGAGACATTTTCGTTTTCAACATGGTGGCATCTCTGCGAGATGAAACCAACTCACCGTGGCGAACTGTAGCTGCCCCAATCCCTCATACTCGACCCCGGGGTCCTTGGGGACTGTACAGCAGCCGGCAAACCAGAGATCAGCTCAGCTACAGCTGGTTTCTGGTGAGGGGATGAGACTGAGGCCAGAAGGCGCAGGACGGGGAGGGGCCGAGGGATAAAGAGAGAGAAAAGCTAGCAGGGAGGTTCTGGAAAGCAGTAACCTTTCCGATGATGAGTGCGTTTCCCATTACTGCTCTGACACCGGATCTGGGGAGATGATTTAATGGCGGCATTTTGTTTTTGCTGACTTCACCCTTTTTCCCCCCTATTAAAACAGAAAACATAAGAGCTTGGACTGGGACTGTGTGGGAAGTGTGGCCAAGCAGCTAAAATCTATTACTCCTCAACTTCTTCCCCCGTCTCTTTATCCCACTGATTCCACCACAGTGTGGGTGCACTCAAATGCTTTCTGAGGTACACGCTCTTCCCTCTTCTCCTCCTTAACTGGTTTCTGTCTTATCATCCTTTTACCGCACTATCCTGCCCCCTAACCCATTTTTTTAATCATTACACACCGGATATGAACCACAAAGCCCAACGGGAACCTTATATCTTAATTGATGACCTTGTCATAGACTTGTTTTAATGGAGTTGCAGTGTGCTACAAGCTGTTTGTATTTTTAGTGGAATTTCTGTAGCATAGTACCAGTAGAGTAGTCTTGAGTTTCTGGCCAGGTCAGACAGTACAAGGCTCCAGTTTGTCCCGTAGTAGTGAGGGCAGAGACCTGACTCTGAAATCCACTCCTCTCCAGGTTTGTACCCAGTTCACTGGGGCCCCCTGCTGGAAAATATGAGAAACTTCACACACATTAAAGCAAGATCACCCTTCTTCACTTCCCTTCCAGCCCTGTGAATGAGTTGTGTCTAGATGAGCTAATAAAGGCAGCCGCTCTGACTTGGCTTCCTTCATAGGTGCGACTTCTGAAGTCCATTCATTACTTCCCCTCTTGTAAAACAATGGCTCTTTTATAATGTTGCACTGACCCAACAGTAAATCAAAAAAGTCAGAGGTTCACAAAGTCCAATAATCCAGTCCTTTCTATGGAAAGGCACTGGCACACTTTGTCATGGATGAGAGTCAATGGCTGAGCGCTTTGTGACATATTGATTTCTGTCACATGGCCACTCCCAAGATAATTGCATTGCCCACTTGTGATAAATTCATTGCCTTGTTTCAGTCACTTGGGCTCAGACACGAGGGCTGCTGGAAAGAAAAGAAGTTTTTGAGGTCTACAAACCCACTGTCAATACATGGACCCATGACTGTGGATACAAAGCAGTTGGGAAGCAACAAGCATCAATAACCTCACAGGTTCTGTGTCTCACCATTAGGGTTATTTAGCTTGGTGCGTCATTTCTGTGGTTTTGATTTGTGTCATTGTTTTAGTAATCTGTTTTGGTTTTGATAAGGAAAGGAGAACATGGGACCTGACGCCTTTCTAAACAGCTACTCGAGGGGTAGAGACACTTCAGAAGCTAATCAAAATGGGCAAAATAATAATTCCCTTAAGTAAAAACAGTTTCCCATTTAACTGATATACTAACACTTAAAGCAAGACTGTCAAAAGAAATTGTTTGTCTTACAAATGAAAACTGAATTCAAAGGAACAAAACACATGCTTGTTCAATTCAGTACATGCAGGGGTTTGTTGCTACGCCCCTATTTAGTCTGATAGAAACAGCTGGTAGCTTATGGTTTAATGTTTAATGGCAAATGTTAATGTTTTAGCATTTGCCATTATCACACAATTGTTTAATTTGGCGTCAGATGGGTCACTAGAGCTATGTTCTATGTGTTGTTGAGCTGTGTACTTACATCATCCCAAATGTTTCCAACAATGTTCAAACTCAGAGAAATCTGTAATTTTATTCAGGTAACGTTGTGTTTCACCGGTCGCCTGTCAATGGTGTCATATCCCCTTTGTGCCTGCGTCAGCATTGTGTTTGTCTGCCAGAAGCTGTCATACACTGACTTTTTATCCAGTTTGAGGCCACATTTTTACCATCTACTGTGGTGCTTTTTAACTCTAGATTTGAACCGGATGAAGGATTTTAATCATCAGACGTCTGGATCTTAAGTTATCAGAGAAACGAGCTGAGCTAACGTTAGCAGCAGCTTGGCTCTCCGCGACGTTCTTTGTCTGTCTGTTGGACAGAAGCAGTGATTTTTAAGGTGGAACTGCTTTATTTTGTGTTTTTAGCGGTTTTAATCAGTTTGTTTTGGAGAGGAGACGTCTGTGGATAATTGGGATCCCGGTAGAAACCTCCTGAACCATGAACACTGAAGAAATCCTAACCAGGAGAAGCTGACTGCAATGATGGCAATAGTGGTAAAGACAACAACAACTCGTCATCAAACTTCGTCTTTTGTTATTGTTTTGATATGAGAGACCACCTAGCGGCAGAACTCACATGTTGTACGTTTAAGGCTGTAAGCAAACTTATGGCGTTATGTCCGAACATGTCTGAAGACAATAGTATAAATAGCGCTAGCAATCAGAGTGAGTGGTAAGACTTGATAATCCTTCAAGTGGGAGTAAAGGTACACACTTTGGGAGAGTCTTGAACAGATATCCATAGTGTTGCATTAGGTTGTACACATGAAAATTGACAGAAATAGTTGTGAAGAATGAAAAAGAGGGCTTTAGAGAGAAGCAGGTACGAGAAAGTAAACAAGCTAACCCAGAATATGAGAAAGTAGACAGGCTACGTTCTCATACCTGGTCCATCGCTTCTGGAAGTTGGTGAATTGACTTTCAGACTTAGTTGCTTAGTTTTAGAAAGTTGCAAAAGTTGTCAGATACAATTCCGCCCAATTCTGTCATCAGAAAGGAGGCAGTTGCGGCTACTACATTGTTGACCCTCTAACAAGCACTCCGGTTGAAGCATGCTGACCCTTTTACTTGGTCTGGTATGAGCAGTAACTTCTGTTCACTAACTTTAGCAAACTTTATGGACATAATGCTGTCTAAGAGGCATTATAGAACTTATTATTTTGCTGCATTTTAGCATTTACCATTATCTCATAATTGTCATATGTGCACACAGTGTTAAGAGTGTGCCACTGTTGCCTTTGTTGGACACTACAACACAAAACCCCAGAGCATTCATACAGAAATTCTAACTACTCATTGAAATCCACTCATAAAAGTAATCAAGTGCATCAGGACATTTGTAAGATTTGTTGCTATCCTCTGCTTTGGCACATATCATGTAACTTGAATTATCATACCTAATTTGTATGTCTAAAGAGCTCACATTCAAACACGCAATCTAACACTTTGTCACGTTTGTCCTTATCGGTGTGATTTAATTTAGTTGTGGTGAAATGTCACTGAATATTTCTGCAGGATTTGTGGATGAATGGAGGCTCTTTGTGGTTCCTCAGATAATGCCGCTTCCTCTTAATGAGACATGGACAGAAATGTGACAGCGGTTTTGAAGAAGTGGATGAGATCAAACAAAGCCTGCTTAGATTTGTGGGCCATCAGCCCTGCTTGGTGAGGACGGGGTCCCGGGGTGACACCAGAGGGGAGGAGGGGAACTGAGAACTTCACACCAAGATTAAATACCAGATGAAAGTGGACACGAATCGCCAATCGAGAGCAACACGTGTAGCAGACAAAAGCAATCAATCATGTCCCTTCCACCACCTCACCTCCAATAAGATTACATCAATCAATAACCTCTCTTATGAGTGATTGGATTTTGTCTGCTTCCAAAGTACAACGGAGGGGAAGGGGGCTGCTCAATTTTCCCAATGATTAAAGCAGGGCCAAATTGCTTTGATAACATCAAGGACCTTGCTGTGGCTGGGTGTGTAAGGGCAGTATTGGGAGCAGATAGGCTGGTGGTAGCAGGTGGCTCAGACAGTGAAGAGACTGACGACACTGGTTACATTTCGTAGATGGGCCAGTGAGGATCTAAGTTTAACATCCCTCAAGGGCTAAATGCTTCTAAAATCTGACTTTTATGGATCAAAGACCAGCCAGAAGCCTCTGTTTCCACAACACATGGGTAATTGGTAGTTAACCAACCAAACACTGGATGAACACTGTAGGAAACCATGGATGATGTGTCTGTGTCACCAATAGGTTTAGAAATGGATGTTTCAATGACTGACAATGTGGTTGTCTTGGCAGTTAAAATTAAAAATTGATCTGTATCTGTCCTGTATTTATTTGTGTTCAAAACACGGATGAAAGTTATCAATTGAATGACTATTGGGTTGATGGCAAAAGACAAAATTTACCAAAATGCTGCAATGTTCCTTAGCACATAACCCCCCAATAGGTGGAACTGGTGACTACTTGCACAGCCGTGGTACTGTGGTTGCCAAGCTCATCTGTAGCTAACTAGTAACACGCTAATGCTAGTTAGCCACAATAGCCCACCAAGCTAACTGGTTTGCTAACTACCATGTTTATGGAGAGAGAGATGTTTTCATACCAACAACTCTTGTCCCTCCCTACCTCCTTGTATTAAGGCTTGGCTGTACTTTCTGTGCCTGTGGACTTCTGCAGACTACTACCAGTCACACGGACGAAGTGTGGTCTGGCACAGAGAAACAGCAAAGTACTACTTCGCTGCATTCATTAAAACTGCAGCAAATGCGCACCTCCTGCATTGCTGATTCCGTGAGCAATTTATCTGATCGCCTAGAATAGGATCTATTTTTGACATTATCTGTTGTAAATGTGTGTGTTTTGTGAGATCCTTACAGCAGTGGACTGTTTTTGTGTTGGTCAGCTCCTAGTGTGAATGTGTGGAACTTTCCAGATTTAAAGCTCTGTTCTGCTGAAAAAGAGGATCAAGTTTAGCCCACCTTCCATAGATAAATGAAGAGTAAAAACCACATTATCACACACACAGAGAAAATCATGCATCTGCATCAGTTAGCACTGCTTTAATTCAAACATCTTCCCCACGATACACAACAAACATTACAAAGGGTTCATTAAGGTAAAGTAATTAGGGAAGCAAGTGTGCAGTCGTCACAGTCTTGCTAAATAAATGAAGCCCTCCTGTGAGTTTGGAAGGTCTTAAAGAGTCTCCAGCAGCGAAACTGAAGAGTTTGCTCCTTCCTTTTTGCTTTAGTGGAAGATTCATGTGAAATCAATTGGCGGTTTGTGTGCAACAAAAGGAGTGTGCTCATTAGTGGACCACACACACTTTGGTCATTTGTCTTCTATTCACTAGGTGGCCGGAGGGCACTTTAAATTCCCATCGTTTCCTAGGCAGATATGCCTGCTCAGCCCATCCAAGATTCTTTGCTGTGTGTGTTTGAGAAAGAGAGATCCACCTGCCTCTGCATATTTGTGCTAATGTGCAGCAGCTGTTAGCTTATGCCCCTACAACTCATAAGATGCCAATTATATATGCCAATTAAATTTCTACTCAGATTTTAGCAAATCTGCCACGCTTAATGTGTTAACACTACAAGCACTACAGGTATATTATTAGACCTATTTCACAGCTTTTCTTAGTCTAGTGCCAGAGGGTTAACTTCCATAACATTATGCTTATTAGTTTTTGGCCCGTCTCACTCTAAAGAGGTTGAGTCCCTGTGTGTTCTGTTTGTTGCTAGAGGATAATCCTGGTTTATTACAACTTGTGCCATATTTCTGTCTTTTGGCCATCATTCCCAGTGATAACAAGTTAACAAGTTATTTGCTGACATCTAGGATCATGGTGACATTGTCTCACAGGTTAGAAACAAAAAGCACAGGTTAGCCAAACTTACTTGGAAGAAAAAATCAAAAGCCAATGACAAACTTATTACCTAAAGCAGTGGTTCCCAACCTTTTTTCCCAAGGGACCCCTTTTCGATCATTTAATAACCTGATGGCCACTGACTAAGAGACATATTTTATGGATATTTCATATCATATTTGAAACTGTAAAATGAACCCAAACAGTGAACTCTAACTGCAGATTATTTTCTGTTTAGCAAATGTTTTATAGAATTCTGTTTGTATTATGTATTTTTTAATTTTGACAAATTCAGTGTTTTCTAGTCCCTGACGCTTAACCTTTGTTCTATTAGATAAATAGGGACCGAGCCAGCAAACGCTGGAGGTCCCCATTGTATTTGCTATGTTTTGTTATTATTCTTCTTACCTATTATTTTTGGCGCCTTTCACTGCGTTTTTGCCCCCCTCGGTCCATAGTTTCCCATGTCTTCCTTAGGCATCGTGCACAATTTCAGGCCATCGCCAAAAGATGGCGCTCTTTAAAATGAAGAAGTTTATATCTCCGCATCAGCACGTATGATTAAAATGAAACCTGGTACAATGCTTGCCCAGGGCTTCCTGAGTCTCACTAATAAATGTGTCAACAATCCGCCACTAGGTGGCGCTCTGGTGGCATGGTAAATCACTGCGTGGACACCGTAATAGTTATGAATGTGAATTTCACAGGGCACGTGTAGACTGGTGCCTTTAGCTCACATGCCAAAAATCGTGTTTGTAGTGCCTCCTACAGGATTTTAAAAAATCAGCCCCCACGCCATGTTTCACCGATATGTATGAAACTGGGTAGGCACGTGTAATGTGCCGAGACATACAAGAAAGGCTCTTGGACTCATACCAGAAACCCCACGGGAAGTCGGGTTGATTTTCATTTTCACTTTCGGCAAACTTTTCACCTTGTATTTGAACGAAGTTCTCCGAGGGAATTCATCGGATCTGCTTTAAAATTGGTCTGTACAGTCAAAGTATGTTGCTGATTAAAATTTGTGCTATTTGTGCATGTATGTTGAAGGGCGTGTCCGTGGCTTTCCGTCAAAGTTGGCCATTTTGAATTCCGTGCTCATTTTCGGGGAATTTTTCGCCTTGTATTTGAACAAACTCCTCCTAGGGAATTTGTCGGATCTACTTCAAAATTGGTCAGTACAGTCAAAAAATGGTGCTGATTAAAATGTTGCTAGACTGTACGTTGAAGGGTGGCGTGCCGTCAAAGTTGGCCATTTTGAATTCTGTGGTCATACAAACTGTAGATGAAAAGTTGAGCTATTTGTGACTGTACGTCAAACCGCGTGCCTGTGACGATCCAGACGATTCGCCATAAAACTCGCCATAAAACAGTACTGTGTGCAATGTCCAATCTCCAATAAACTTCATATTTTCTGTAACAGTCTCGCCCTGAACACATCCTCATAACTTCAGCGTACATTGTCCAATCTCAGTGAAACTTCACGTGTTTGATAACAGTCCCACCCTGAAG
>JAGRRF010005532.1:23814977-23835432 GCA_019097615.1 Morone chrysops
CTGAGACAAAGAGTGAAAAATTCAAAGGGGTCTGAATACTTTCCGTACCCACTGTATATCTACCTGTGCATCTGGTCCACTTTTAAGAGATGTGGTGGTGTCCACCTTGAAAAGCCATAATTGTGATCTGGATCCAGCCATTGTCTCAGATTTGGTGA
Source organism: Morone chrysops (assembly GCA_019097615.1). NCBI lineage: Eukaryota > Metazoa > Chordata > Actinopteri > Moronidae > Morone > Morone chrysops. Next base: position 23,815,136 of record JAGRRF010005532.1, read on the forward strand.
AAAGTATTTGTGAGACACACCCTATAAGTACTGCCTTGGGAAAAGATGGGCCTTTCACAACTTCATACAAGAGGAGAGAATTCATGAAGAAGCATTTTTCGGTTGTTGAACCAGAGGAACACATTCTTGATTTTAAAAAAGAAAGTGGGTAAAACATTCCAGTATGTCTCAGTATTGCCCTCCTCAGTGCAGGCCCTAAGTAAGACTAAGTACCAGATATTTCATGATGGATCTCACTATCAAAAAAATTTGTTTTTCTCTGTAAAAGAGAACAGAGTGAGTCTCATCCTGTACATTGATGACTTTGAGGTATGTAATCCTCTTGGGATATCTTAAAAAAAAGCACAAAGTCACCGCTGTATATTGGGTGTTGGGAAACATTCCAGTGCAGTTACGTTCCACATTGGCATCAATCTATCTAGCAATTCTGTGTAAGGTTGAAGACACCAAGCAGTTTGGATTCCAGAGAGTTTTAGAGCCGCTGTTGACAGATATCCAAAGCTTGGAGGAAGATGGTCTTTTTGTTCCAGTGTTAGGCAAGGCCATTAAAGGGACCATGGTCAATGTGGTGGCAGAAAATTTGGTGGCCCACTCTGTGGCAGGATTTGTTGAAAGCTTATGCAATCTGAGCCTATTGATCAGACCACTGCTTAAACACTGTGTTCTTGTTTTATCGCCTTCGGGCTCAAAGGGTTAAGAATGACCTTGTGAATTAATATGTCTCTGTCTGTGTATTTCTCTCTGTTTTTGATGCAAGTTCTTCCTGTTGATATGACAACCCCAGCAAAACTGCGTATCATTTGTGGGGAGGATGACATCCGCAAAGTAGTTTTACCTGCAGGCATCCCAAGCACACTTCAGGATCTCACTGATGTTCTTCGAGAGACATTTGATATCACAGGATCATTCACTGTTATGTACCAGGACATTTTGACAGTCAGTTCTTCACTTCCTCAATTGAGGAAGTAAAAGATAAAGAAGCCGAAGATAAAGCTCCCCTCAAACTAGTAATGACTGAACCAGCAGTCTTGACTCTCACTCCTGTGGGCATGTCAGAAGCCGAATCCCCAGTTCCACAATCTACTGATGCAAGCTCCACCTCATTTGACACGATCCTGCTTTCCTCCTCAGATAAGAGTGGACCATCCTACAGGCCTAAGCCACTTAAGTTTGAAATACCAGCCTTTTCTTATGATGTAGACCTTGCACTGGAAGCAGGAAAGCAAGCTTATGAAAAGGATGGCACACTGTTGAACAATCCAAGAGTAACAAGTGGCATTCTTGAGAAGCTAGCAGAGACAATATTTGGCTTCACAGCATATCCAACTGGTGTCCAGATTTTAGCTGTTGCTGAAGCCTTGGTAGAGAAATACCCATGCCTCAAAGAGCCAGGGTCTTTTAATGGCTTATATGGTTGGCAACAGAGGCTCAAGTATAAAATGGGCAACTACAGGGCAAAGTTAAGAGGTCGCCAATTAGCAATTCCAGAGCACCAGGTGAACACACTAAAGAGACAATGCTCTAGTGAAGAGGGTTCACTTAAAGGCTTTAAAAGGCCAAAAAAAGCTGAAGCCAACTACCTGCCACCACTGCCATTAGCTAAGACTGAGGAAACCTTATAGAACAAGAGACTAGATTTGCTGAAAGAAATAAAGAAGAGGAACAATGACAGGGAAATAATGAGAATATGGATAAGTCTTTCGCTATGAGAATAACAGAGGTTGTTGATCACTGCCCCACAGTTCAAGACCTCTTGGAGAGATGGCCTTCTCTGTTCTGTAAAAATCAGGTAAATCCAATTCTCTTTCATGCAGCAAGTAAGTGTATGTGAGTTCTGTTAAGTCATCTTGAACTTGATTTTGTGTAGAGGTGTGAATTGTCACTGATGTCCCGATTGGATTCAATTAAATTTATTTGTACAGCGCCAATTCATAACAGAAGTTATCTCAGGACACTTTTCAAATAGAGCAGGTCTAGACCGAACCTACGAACTCATGATGCTTCAAATACATTTTTCTATTAAAGCCATATAGGATATTTGACTTGACGGAATGCATTAAGATACTGTATAGTTAAATATAATACAGTTTTCTATATTACTTCATATGGTTGTTTTCAGCCAAAAATACAAGTAGTAAGATAGTAAGTACGATATAAACAATCTTTTTTATTTAAGTCTGAACACAGCAGACAGCACACAGACACACACACACACACACACACACACACAGATATACGTCTCCCGATCGTGTCATTGGAAAGAGGGACAGTATTCACTGTCTCAGCACTTTTCTCACCTATGATTGTGACCATGTCCAATGCTGCCGGAGTATTAGCTCCTCTGATATTGTGTGATGGTTTTTGTACGAGGCTAATGGTGCGTTTTTATTTACTTATGCCGCGCTCACTAAATGAGCGGCCTATTGGCGATAGCATCGAGTATTCGATGAAAAAAGTCCAGTGGCTTATTGACATAAGTGGGGTGTAAGGTCTCCAGGTGCCGTCTTAATTTGTTTGGTTTCATGCTGTCCGCTGCCAGAGTTTTTAAACATAAAAACACACACAGGTCTTTCGTCATTTCATTTGAATGTTTATGCCGTGGCCGGAAAATTAACGAGCGACATCATTGTGTTGTAATCGATTATGGTCGGCCACTGCATCGATGCAGCATCGTTCATGTATCGATTATATGATTCATTTCAACACCTCTAATTTTGTGTATACATCTCATTTCAGATCAAACAAGAGTTTAAAAGAATAACCACAATACATCTGGAGTGAACCTTTTTGTCCAGATTGGACAGGTACACCACCAAAGTCCTGGAAATATTTTGGAGGAAGGACTCCAGGTACCAAAATAAGACCAATGTTGGACTCATGGATGAATGAGGTAAAATTTCTAATTATTTACATAATCTAATGTTCATACACACTAAGAATGTATCACTATTTTATTTATTTTGATTAGTGTCTGTGTTGGCTGAAATATTTCTCCTTATCCTGTCACTGTGGCCACAATTTGCAATTTATGCTCTTGATTTTTTTAAATTATTTAATTAATACATTTTCTTCTTGTGTTTAATAGCATCAGGTCGACGGCAGAAGGGATATAATCATCCGTTCCTTATTGGAGTATCTTGGAGAGAGCGGAGAGGAGCTGATAATAGACTATCAGGTATTTGATGATCATCATGACCATATTAAGATGATCGTCTAGCAACTAGCAATTGTCTTGTGATATTATATTGAAGATCAAAGACCCAATGCTTATCTCATGATTCTCTACACTCACTTGATGTTTTTTTAAAAAGATGCATCTTTTGAATCAGGATTTTAACTTTCTTAGATTGTTTTTATGCTCATACCCTTTTGTTTAAATTTTTTTTTTGAACATATTTAATCTTTATCTTATGTTATCTTTTTTTACATGGCTTAACTTTAACTTGCCTTGTATCTGTTTTTTTTATTATTATTTAACAATCATTTATTCACTTAATTTTATGAGCTTAAGTGTTCTATTTATTTTATACCTTTAACCTATTTAACTGATTTAGTCGCTCAGTTTTTAGCTCCAGTGTTTCCTCATGGGGGCCTGCCACACTGGGAGTTGTTCTGGTCTACCAATGGGGGTGCCTGGGTGGCTGGGGGGCTCTGAACCTCGGTGCCGAGCCTCCTGTCTGTCCATTTTGTCAGTGATTCTGATGATTACAAGTGCTGATGGACAGTTGTTATGTAGTCTTTTTGTTCTGAACATCTTGGAAATGTCTGCAAAGAGCCAGTGTTAGTGTTCATATTTGTGCTTTTGTACAGCATGACATTTTTTTTGTTTGCATTTTGTGTCAGATTCTGACAGTGATTGCCAGTTTTACTGTACAGAGTTGTTATGGTTGTTTTATTGTTCTGTTCAGTTTTACGGTTATAATATGTAGATATTTTAAATATATCTATGCCATTTCATGTGTTAATAAAAAACATGTCTTTCAAACATCTCCTTGGCAGCAAATATTTATGTTTTTGGTAAATATTAAATTATTTAATAAAATACTAAAAATATTAAATTAAATTAATTAAGTAAAACATTCATCAAAAATATTACTTAATAATTACATAAAATATAACAAAAAAGTTAGTAAAAACACACGGAAACACCAGCAATGTTTACTTGGATTTTGTAATTAAATGCAATAGTAATCTGAGTGAAAGTTACAATCTATAGGTAAGAATTGCCAGAACAATTTACTTGAGTATTTGACATAAAAATTGGTTCTATTAAGTAAATATTACTTAGAAACACCCTAAGTAAAGATTACAATGATTTTCTGAGTGAAAAAACTTCCCAAGCTAAGTAAATGTCACTCCACATTTTGGTAGTTACTTTTTAATTTTAAGCATTTTAACATAACTTCAAATTAAGTTAAGGGACAATATGCAATATATTTGTGTATTGCAATAAAAACACAAACATTTATTGTGATGAATTTCCATTATCGTGATATCATGAATATCCTCAGATGGCTTAACTTGAAAAAGCTGTGTAGCTCTCCAGCATACAGTCCTATGTTGATTTCCTGATTTATTTTGAACAAGCGGACAAGAGACACAATAACTATGTGTTTCTTAACAAAATCTAAGATAAAGTGATTAGTGCCATTTTAAAAGTATGAAGTATATTTTCATATCGTCTATATTTCATGAGATGGTGAATATTGTGTATTGCAATTTTGGCAAAGATAATCATGACGTGAAGTTTTATCTGAACACAATATGATATGTAACATAATACAATATGTCTGCAGTCTAGTTTGTACTCTTTCTTAATGGCTGCTGTCTAACACACTGATTGAACTCTGGCTTTGTCCTTATCTTACCTCCATTCAATATAAATCAATGGGTGTAAAAATGGCAGCACCCTAAAACTGACAAAACAAGAGAATTTCATGATACAAGGGATGGTGCCCCTGTTTGTTTTTCCATCAGTGATTAAAGTGTATTGTTCGAGTAGCACAGACTACAGGCCACTTTGTTCACAAGTATTATAATTAAGTCTAATATTTGTGTTGAATCAATATGAGGGGGGCAGGTTGTGGTAGTTTTAGCTCTGAATTTATACAACCTCTTCCCATTTACATCCAGCCATAGTATGGTAGCCTCACAGGACAGAGTTGTTGTTAACGTTGTCTGCCTCAACAATTTCTACCAGCATCAGAAACTCGTAGGAGGACGTATACGTAGCCAGTCACAGAACTTGCGGACCCCACATGGTATCACGATCCAGCTCCTAATCGAAAAAATGCCCAGATTTTAGCTCTAACGTGAACGACTCTCTAATCAAACCTTTTAGTACTCCTCACTCCTTTTTATTTGCAAAAAGCAATAGAACACACGGGTAGCACATATTAGATCCAATGTAGCTAATTAAAGGTGACCTATGGAGTTTTCTTGTACACAGAACTCCTTTTGTGTATTATTGCGCTCTAACTAAAGTGTTGACTGCCTTTCCTTCCTTATAAAAGACCATTTTTAGAGATTTATGAGATTTATGTTTAACCTGACTGCACCAGATGGTTTGTTACACAGAACCAGCACAGTATTTTTACATACTTTAAAACCTGTCTGGAGTGGAACTTGACACGACATATGCTTTCATTTAATAGACAAAGATGTCTAGCTGCCATGCGAATTATCACTCTGGTCTGTCAGGAAAATTACATTATACAGCCACACACCTTTATAGGGAGGAGCCTGGAGAGGGGTCAACAAACAGCACTTATATGGGTCTTTTGGTTTCCTAATGAGTTTGGCTCTAGGTTTAAGACACTGGCCTAAATCTACATCTGTATAACCTGTGTAACCCCTCACTGTTACTGCTGCAGTCTCATGCTGAGAACACAAATTTATGTATGTGTGTGTGTGTGTGTGTGTGTGTGTGTGTGTGTGTGTGTGTGTGTGTGTGTGTGTGCAAATGTAGGCTTTGCAGTGAGGGTAGAGTGTTGCTGCATCTCTGTCCTTCCTGTTGCACTATGTGATTAAAACTGGAGAGATGAGCCACTCACTGACTGTGTGACATGTGGTAGCTCCAGGATGCCATATAGACCAAACGTGAACACCACTGTCCGCAAAAATTTCCTTAATTAGAAACTAAGCAATTAGCACTGAAGCATTAAAGCTCATAAAGTAAATGTAACAGCAGTCATAAGGCCAGCAGAGCTCTAAGGAGGCTTGTGTCTCGGGCTCAGTTTTAAAGCCAGCGTGGTGAATGGTAGTGGCACATTTTGGCACACTGGCTCAGCACCTGTCAACATCACAGCAGTGGAGATTGTTCTGAATGAACCATGCAGGACAAGGCCAGCTAGGATCCAAACTGATCTCGGAGCTGACTTACTCAGCATATGAAGAAAAACACGACTTCCAGTTTGTTTCCTGCTTTAAAACAATCTCTTTTCTTCCTGATTGCTCTGATTAAGGAGTTCCACAATGGTGATTACAATACACAGAGGAAATTTAAAGCTACATTTGGTAACTATTATATATATATCATATATTATTACTGAAATTTTCACTATATCCTCACAGTACATGAGACCGATAATCTGTGAAAAAATCAGTTTCCACTGGCTCCTCCTAAAGAAATCTCATTCCTAGAGTCCCAAAGCTCTCTATTTGACGACCTAGGAATGAGACAATCAACTATCTTGCTTGGCTCTGATTGATTGATTGTTTATTTTCGTTTAATTCAATTCAATTCTATATGTATAGTGCCAAATCTATAACAAATGTTATGAGGGACTAAAGTTGTCAGGACACTTTTCAAATAGACTAGGTCTAGACTGCATTCCTTAAAGACCCAGTGGATTCTTCCAAATACCATTAGGAGCACTAGGAGGAGCCAGGGGAACCTGATCTTTTCACAGATTATCTGTCTCATGTTCTACTGTCAGGATATAGTGAAAGTTTCAGCAATAATGACAAAAACTATATTTTTATAAAATTACTTACTGCAGCTTTAACATCATGAACTGAAAAGCTCAACAAGCTCACCTTTGATGGCAGCACTATGACATTTGTTGACGGCTGTGCGATGTTCATGGTCTGCATCTTCCTCCTCTGTTCTTCAGCTGTCTCTCCTGCACAGGAAAGATGGCAGAAACTGAGTATGATTTGTAGTAATTGGGCAACACGAAAAAACACAATCACAATTAAACTATTCTGATGACTTTTTTTATTTTGATTACTGCTTAATTGACTGACTAAAGACTTAGAGCCAAAAAATAGTTGTTGAGTCTAGCCTTCTTATAGTTCTCCTAATGGCAAGAATCCACCGAGCCTGAATGAAAACAACCAATCAGAGCCAAGAAAGAGTCCATTGTTGTTGACTGTTGTGGTCAACTATCTTCAAGCTTCCAACCCAAAGCGTATCTCTATCTTTCTTGGCTCTGATTGGTTATTTTTGTTCAGGCCTGGTGGATTCTTGCAAATTAGCACTAGGAGGAGCCAGAGGAACCAGATTATTTATCTCGTGCTACTGTAAGGATATAGTGAAAGTATTTTTATAAAAATACTACAGCTTTAATGGTTGGTATTTTTGGCCACACTAGCTGTGTGACTACAGGAATAGCAATGTCAGCTGATCAGATTCAATGGATTGCCATTAAATGTTGAACAGATATTTATAATCCACATTGGAGTTTTCATCTAGCACCACCAGCACATCATTTTCACGTATCCAGTGATATATAGTATTCACCTATACTGAATGGAATGTTCGGTTCAGACATTCACGCTTCCCTGATGATGTATTCTTATAACTTCTGGTGATGCACTCGAGCAGCATCATGAGGTTGATATGTTAGGTTCAAAGTAAATTGTCTTGCCAACCACTGTATGTGGAAACATCTGTGATTCCCACAGTGAATATATCATAAAATCTTATCAGTAGCGTAACATATTGCACGATCTTCACAACTAAACATTGTAATACTACCACCTCACTCTAGAGCACATGATGCAATAAACTATTTTATTTAGATTTAATGACAATGATTGCTAAATCAATGCAAGCTTTACATTTTATCGACCTCAAAATGTGGATTTCTTTATAATATGCGTATGAGTATGCTCATAGACCGGCTAACATGGCTGTAACACTGTAATATTGCAACAGAGTCATCTTTTTCCATCAGCACAAATAAGGTCGAAGGGGGAATTATTTGTGCTGTACAAGTGGTTTTGTGATCACATTAATGGGTTAATTTACTGCTAGGAATGATCAAACACAATTTCACTTGTTAAGTAAGAGCTAAGCTGTATGCCTTGTTCGACCTGAGCGCTTCTATATTGGCCCCATTTAGCTTTTATCCTATTATTAGGTACAACTGTGGTTAGTGGCACTTGTTTTACAACACCATGACCACCATGACCACATTTGCAATATGTGATACGATACAGGGCTTAACATTCAATATACTGCGTAATTTGATCAAAAAAATATATTTTGTAGATATTTGTCTGTATTGTATTTGTATGTATTTATCTCTCTCCAGTCACTGTAACATGGTAATCCCCAGTTTCTATCTAGAGGTTGGACTTTTTAACAAGTGCAAACTTATCGTGATGTCCCTCATTAGTGTGTGGAGTACCGTTTTGTAGCCTGGAGTTTGGCATTATGGCCGTCTCCATGTTCGATTTGAGTTTGGTGCGTTGAGCTGGACGAACTCACTGAGAATGACTCGTCAATCATAAGGTAGCCAGGGCCTAAAGCATACCCTGGTTTATCGTGCCTTTATGCTGTATGGAAGAAGACTAGAGGAAACTAGATATTGAGAACATAAACTCATTAGGAAACTGTTTACTGAGCAAATAAATCAAGTCAAAAGTCAGCTCATTTCTCCATAAGACTCAATATTAATAACTATTATACCAGCTGGCACTTAGAAAAAAATGCAGGTTTAAGAAACTTCAACATTTGCTTCACTTCACAGACCTGGAAGCTCTGTCCACTAATTATATACTAATATGATGGGTTTTAAACACAAAAATGTGTTTTCAGACCTAATGCAATATCACAAAATAAAACACAATGTGTTACTGTGTTTTAATAATTTATTACACCCCTATTATCAGAATAGAATGGTCACTCCAATGTTAAAAAAAAATAAGATACAGATGTGCCAGATGATAGAAATATAATCTTCTTATACATTCCTACCTATTTTAAGGTTGTGCTGGGGGCTTGGCAGCAGCCTGCTGTCAGTGAGCCAATTAATTAGATCTCCCTCGTCAAGTGGCTGAAACACTGAGTAAGTGGAGGCCCTGATACGAGGAGAACGTGAAAAGGTAGTGCTGCCATCTTTCTCTTCCTCTCCTGGGCCAAATGGGCTCTGTCTGCAGAATGAAATCATCCCCGCTGTGATGTCATTGTCTCTGATCTCAGCTTAGCTCAGCAGGTCTCCACGGCAGCTTCCCCAATGGAAGAGGAGTGCTTTCCTCGGGGAGTCAGCGAGACCCAAAACCCTCTTTGTGCGTGCTTAGATCATATCTACAATCATCTGATCCACCATCAGCAAGGTGCCTGCCATGTTTACTCTTATTATTGTTGCAACTGTTCTTTTTTAACACTAAACAACAACGCCGCAATGTTAAAAAAAAGTAATGTTTTTACAGTAAAAACTGGCAGCTGTGGTTGCCAGAACTAATAAATAATAAATATATTAAATATAAATACATTTGCATCTACTATTACTGTAAAAGGACATTAGTACCATTGATTTTAAGTTTTTATAATAAAAAAATGCTATGACGTTGGTTTTCTGTGCCATTTACAGTCTGTAAAAAACTACTTTATTCCAGATAAATCCCATTTAAAATGTTGTATACATTTTTTTTGCCATGAGATATCAGTGTTTTACTGTTACAGAAGCTTTAATCTGTTTCGAGTTTACTCTTTTACTGTCATGGTTTGACAGTTTTTCTCGTAAACAGACTTTCATTTACTCTTGGGTGCCTGATTAAAAAGTACAGCAATTTGTAAACAATTCATGACATGTGGATGTAATTTTGTTGCTGTAATTGTTGTTTTTTTCAACAACAATTCCTCTTCACTGTAAAAGATGAATTCTAATAAAGAAAACGGTAATATTCCGGCAGCTGGGGCACCAAAAAGAATACCGTAAAACTGCAGAAAAAAACAATATTACATTTAACAGCTGAATCTATTACATAAACAGTAAATAGCTGCAAAAAATATATAGATTTGCAATCTGTTTCGAATAAACAGTAATTTTATAATTACTTAGAGTTACAGATTGTTCATGTTATTTTACATTAGACATGTAAATTCAAAGGCTATTTTTGTAATGATATTAATATTTTCATGTGTGAAAATCTGTAAAATAAACGAGAAAACCCCCATCAACTTACAGATTTTGAGCAAAGGGTCAAACAAGCAGTTGCTGAATCACTGCTGTTGGTTGTGCTCCCTTATGGAAGCCTAAATATAATCTCAAGAAATCTTGACAACTAATTACAAATAATAAAAACAATGGAAAGATTTTACTGTACTGCATCACTGTTAATAATGTCACACAGCAGGAAGCAAGTTTAAAATGTTCTTATCTCTTGGAAAACAAAGGGTTTCTGGTGTCATGGCAATTTGGCAACAAAAGGTCCAAAAGTTTGCAGCTCAGGGCAGCTAGTGAATAAATGGGTTAGGCTTTGTTCTTTATGTAAGCACAAACAAATAATCTAAGACTCTGCAGCACAGCCAAAAACAGTGAAGGTTTCATCAAATATGACAAAAAGTATTTTTTTTATAAAAGCTACCTACTGCAGCTTTAAACCTCTGTTTTTGAGTGTTACACAGATAAATATTATTATTATTATATTATTATTATTATTATCAGAATGTTTGATTATTCTGTCAAATAACATGAGTGCTGTAGTATGTGTCAAGCTCCATAACTAGTCACCTTTTTCCCCACCTAGTGACAAGGGTAGGGCTGCAACTAATTTTCACTATCGATATATATCTCAGCGATGAACGGGCCCTCGCACTCCATGCAACTCGGTTGCTGCGGCCGTGTCACATGCCGTTGTAACGTGTGCGGACCACAACATGAAAGCACAGCGCTTACTTCCTGTTGTCAGTAGGTGGCGCTTTCACTATATCTGAATATTGTCATGTAGACGTGTTCAGGCTCTTATTAAACGTGAAGTTTCATTGTGATTGGACCATGTACACTGAAGTTGTGAGGATGTGTTACAGAATATGTGAAGTTCAGTGGACATTGGACATTGTACTCTGAAGTTGAGTACTATCTGTTTCATGGCCAATTGGTGGAATTCAACCGCACACCACGGACACGCCGTTAAACGTACATTCACAACTTTTAATCAGTGACATATTGTGTCTGTACTGACCAATTTTAAAGCAGATCTGATAAATTCCCTAGGAGGAGTTCGTTCAAATACAAGGCAAAAAATGTGTCCGAAAGTGAAAATCAAAATCAAAATGGCCGACTTCCTGTGGGGTTTGGGGTATGGGTCCGAGAGGCTTTTCTGTACATCTCGGCATGTTACACCAGCCTAGCGAGTTACGTACATGTCGGTGAAACGTGGTGCTTCCTTGAAATACTGCAGGGGGTGCTACAAACATGATTTTTGGAATGTGAGCTACAGGCACCAGTCTACACGTGCCCTGTGAATTTCATATTCATAAGTATTACGGTCTCCTCACAGTGATTTACCCTGCCACCAGAGCGCCACCTAGTGGCGGATTGTTGTCACATATTTTAGCGAGCCACAGGGAGCCATGGGGGATCATTGTACCAAGTTTCGTTTTAATCACATGTGCCGTTGTGGAGATATAAACTTCTTAATTTTAAAGAGCGCCACCTTGTGGTGATGTTCAGGGGGGCAATGACGCAGTGAAAGGCGCTAAAAATAATAGGTAAGAAGAAAAAACATAGCAAATACAATAGGGACCTCCCTTCGCATGATTTGTGCTCGGGCCCTAATTAATAAAGTTAATAATAACTCTAGTCAACGGTTGACCACATAGATAAGCCTTCATTCAAATAATAGTGCTTTCTGCCTGGACAACCAAACACCGACAGAGAAGAAGGGACATTGGCCAGGCAGAACTCCCCCACAGCCTCACCCCGCTGGGACTTTCCACAGCCTCTGCTTGGTCTGGCCTGCCTGACACCTGTTATCTAGTCCTGCATGGGACCATCAGTTCGGCTTTGGACATCTGCTCCTATCAGTTGAATTCTACCAGAGGCTACATGAGTGAAAAAGAAAACTTAATAACAGATGCACTCTTAAAAACACTTTTAAAGTCTCCTCCGACTGTAACGAAGCCTCAGGTGGACACATTTGATCAAGCTGTATTTGCCTTTTCATTATTATATGCCATTCAGTTGCTTATTATAAGGCCATCTTTGATAAGAGGACGTGACTAAATGGTTAGCAGGGAGTTTACAGTGAACGTCTGCAAGCTCAGTTGGTTGCCTCAATCTGAAAAAGAAAGCCTGGCTCTGACACTTGTTCTCCTCTGCCAAAAATAACATGCAGCTCCTGACCATCTGTGTTAGCTCCACCAGCTCTTCTTAAACCCAAAAGAAGGGAATGATACAGAACTTCTCTGGGAGATGAAGTAAAATAAAGTTTTATTTAGGATGAACCATGATCCATGGGAATTGTTGTGGTTTTAGGTAAAAACAGATAGCTTAGTCATACTACAGTGGGAGGATATACAATCATTAAGGTAATGTCAAATAACAGGAAGTACTGGGAAAAAAAAATAAAAAATAAAACTAATTATGTATACATGCTTTATCAGTGTTACGCAATGCTAAGGTTGTTGTGAATAATAGAATAAAGCCAAACTAAAATTTGATCAAAACTGTAAGATTATAGAACTGTAATTAAAGTCATTATCTTTTATTAAGTTGTAGTTTAACAATGCAATACTGATAAAGAAAAATATATAGTTTTTGTTGTGAATACTAACATAATTATACAAGATATCTGTCAATTAACAAACAAATTCATGTCAAATTACAGAACAAATACTTTTTTCTACTTTTGGTGTGAAATATATAAACAGTATTTAATTTTAATTCAAAAGTTGAATCTATTAAATGAAGAGTAATAAATAAATAAATAAATAAAAGATTATCAATTTGCAAATTTATTTTTTGTTAAAAAAGGAAATTTTCTTTAAATAAGCAGTAATCATATGATTATTTAAAGTTACAGATTTTTAATGTTATTTTACATTGGACAGGTAAATTCACAGGATGATTTTCTAGTTTTATAAAAAAAAAAAAATGTAGTGTTAGAGTCTTGTCAATGTAGGTAAATAGGTAAAATATTTTGGTGTTTTACTGAAACTTTCACTATATCCTGACAGTAGAACATGAGAAAGATAATCTGTGGGGAAAACAATCAGGTTCCTCTGGCTCCTCCTAGTGCTCCTAATGGTATTTGTAAGAATCCACCAGGCCTGAATGAAAACAACCAATCAGAGCCAAGAAGGATAGTTGACTGTTGAAAAAAGGGGTGGAAAAGGGTCAATTGGATTAAGTTATGAAGAAGTATAGGATAAGAAAGAAAGGAAGTACAAGATTTCAGTAATGTGATAATAGGTGGCCATATATGGGGTGATCCCCAGGGGCCTCGTTTATGAAGGTTGCTACACACAAAAAGTTGCCTACATAGCAGTGAAATGTGCATATTTCGCCGCATAAATTGTGATTCATAGAGAAATTATGTGCGCTTTTCTACACATGCTTACATACATCGTCACTACATTTCAGGATGTGCCTACCTCTTATTGTAGATACATTTATTATTGTTAAGATATTGTTGGGTTATTGATTGAGAAGACTGTGGGAATGAGAGGCAGACAGTTTAAATAAATACAATCTCTCAATAAAATAGGTTATTTTTGGTGGATCAATATATGCCAAATTAATAACCACCAACTCATAACACTGTTAATTCACTATCTGTGAATGTTTGTGTGGCAGAATTTAAGGAGTTTTTCAGTCGTTACCAAAGTAACTACACAGTTTGCTGGTTACTGTTTGGTGCTGAGAGCACACCTACCTTCCAATAATATTTAACATTGGCTACTCTGTCTTTCCTTCACTGATAGGCCAACAAAGATTCCTTAAACAGGTCAGTATATTCATGAGCTATTTAGTGTTGACCATTTATGGATGATTGTGGGAAGAGGAGTACATGTACAATTCACTGCAGGTGCTATTTACAATGAGAAGACTGCTTACAGGTTTGCACTGCACAGTTTTATATATCTGAATATTTTCTTGCGCAAGTCTTTGCATAACAAAGTCACATACTCTGATGAAGTTGTGAAATGTGTGATATTGTCACACAGTGATGGATGGTCATGAGACGGGGAGCCAATGTCCACTCCAAAATTGAAAGTCACTGTCCTGGGCTGTGAGTGGTAGAACTGTACCGTAATAAAACCTGTAAACTGTCCATCCAAATGCAGATGGATTCATTTTATTTGTACATAGAAAAAGACTTTAATCTGTAATAAATAAAACTGACTCTTATTAACTTAAAACCAACTAGCACCCATCTGCATTCACCTTTTAAGTTATGGCACTAAAAATTACACAAACTCCACAGAGATTAAGAGACTAATTCATAATAAACCAAACTTAATTTTGCATTATTAACGATCTTTGCAGGGCCATATGGCTGACCAGTTCCTCATACAGAACATGCTATATGCCAAAATGTCAATTCCATTTTATGAGCTTATGAGGTTTCTCACCAATCACAACAAAGCCTCCATCTACTTCCTTCTCGGATGTTGACTTCTTTGAGTCTTTACGGAGTCCAAGAAAACTGAACATGATTATCCTGTCAACAGAGGAAAGGAAAGATTAGACCGTTATAGCTGTCAGTGTTTCATTTAATTTCATTATATGTTTATTTTATGGGGACAGATACCGTTTACATAGAAATTGGTATACAATATATATCAATGCAATGTATCACAGTAGGTTACTTTTCTAAAAATGACTTTTAGTCATATTTGTTGAAACTTTCACTATATCCTGACAGTAAAACATGAGACAGATGATCTGTGAAAAAAATCTGGTTCCTCTGGCTCCTCCTAGTGCTCCTAATGACATCCACCAGGCCTGAACAAAAACAACCAATCAGAGCACAGAAAGCTATAAAGAATATAAAAGATATTTGATTGTTGAGTGTCATCCCCAAAGTGCCTGTTTTGAGGCCCTGGGAATGAGATTCAACATTTCAACAGGATATCGTTAAAGTTTTCTCAAATACGACAATTATTTATATATTTATATTTTTTAAATTACCTACTGCAGCTTTAAAGCAGCAGACATTTTTAAACTAACATTACAACCCCTGAAATAAAATTGTAGTTTGGCTTTATTCTGTTGTTCACAATAGCCTAAGCATTGCATAACACTGAAAAATAAATGTATCCATAATTAGTTTATATAATGTTAGTAATATTTTTTGCCCACGACTTCCTGTTGCTTTAAAGATTGAAAACAAACTGAGACACTTGTAACGTTAACTTAGATGATTCGCAGGAAATGACTCTGGTTTATGCACACGACTTCATCATGACGTCTAACATACATGAATTATGTATTCATTTCAAATTCCATACCAAACGGCTTATTTTAACAGTCAAAACCAAGCTGTGGCTCTACATGGTTAATAAAGACGGTCTTACTGTCGGTGTGCCTTGTCATGAAGTTCAGAATACGGTCGTAAAGTCAGTTCATGGTTCACTTCTGTTTAACTTAGTTTGGCTCCATTCGGTCACTTTAAGCTTAGTGCGACGCTGCTAAATATTGCTACGGGATTGACCTACAGGAAATAACCTTATTAATCTTCCGTCGGTACTTTCCCTGCTAAGTTCCTTGTTAAGTTATGATGCAGACGTCAGTAGCCTCCGTATCGCCCGTGCTCGTGTAGAAACAATAAATGCCATCTGCAGTTCTTCTACAAATGATC
The DNA here is from genome assembly GCA_019097615.1 of Morone chrysops. NCBI lineage: Eukaryota > Metazoa > Chordata > Actinopteri > Moronidae > Morone > Morone chrysops. The sequence goes on from JAGRRF010005532.1 coordinate 23,831,174, forward strand.
CTCGCAGCAACACGTAGCGGAACCACTCACTTGTGTTTCTGAGGAATAAAATGGTAGAGCACGGCGGATATGTCGTTGTAAAAAGGCGAAAGCGTTCGATTTTGATTCCTGGGTTTGCCGTAATCACAAGCCCAGAGGGTTTTCAACGTAATCGTACATTCTCCGCCCGCGTAAGCTTCCGCGTGAGGCAAAACCAAGGAACTAAGCATTTCCCGCGCAGTGTTGCATTGTCCAGAGTTTAGTACCGCCGACACAGCAAAGCGTTAAGATGGCAGGCATACTGGATGTCCCGAAACCAAGAATAAACTGCTCCATGCTGTCGCAGCACATAAGCAGAGCGGTCTGTTTCGTTGGACGGGTTGAAAAGGTCAGTGTTGCTTGTAGCTAGGTGGAGTGAAAATGTTAAAACAGTTGTAAGCTAACTAACCTGAACTGTCAATGCCATTAACATGAAGCCTTTCTTTTCTGCTCTGCTAGGTACACCCTACGGGAAAAACGTTCACCGTGGCGGATGGAGAAGGAAAGATTGCGACAGTTGAACTCAACGACCCTGTGAGTACTTTCACTGAATCTGTTAATGAATCAAATTGAAGCTAACTGGTGGTGTGTATTCAGTTAAAAATACGTAAAAATATATGAGTCTTCTAAATAGGAAAAACATTTTTTTCATGAAATAGTAGGGTAAATACACTAATTAATCCTATAAAGGTACCAGAGCTGCCATTTAAGTGATTGAGGTTATGGCAGCCAGACTTACTGTCAAACTACTTTGGTAACGTTAGTGTACTATTTTGGTTTGGTTCAAGCTGTATTGGGTAACTTTTATTAAAACAAACTGTGTGTCATATTTGCTTTAGTTTCCACTGTGTTCTGACAGTAGTACATGAGACAAACTGTGAAAAAATCTGATTCCTCTGACTCCTCCTAATGAACAAAAACAATCAATCAGAGGCGAGAAAGATGGTTTATTGTAGAGGGAATGAGCCTCAACAATCAACTATATTCAGGCCTCCAACCCAAACCGTCGTTATGTTTCTTGGCTCTGATTGGTTGTTTTCATTTTGGCCCGTAAAAGTGACAGCAGCTGGATTAGTGATTTCTCCCTTTATAAATGCTAGCACGAATGAGTGAGACACACACGCGATGACGGTTTCTGGACTGGTTGCATAGCAAACATTTTGACTTGTCAAATCTGGATAAACGGTGACAATTACGTTGGCTCAGTTAAGTGTCATTAAGTGTCCTAGGCACAATGCCAGTGAACCAGAATGCTCAATAGCAAGAGTGGGATAAAGCTATGAATGCACTGCTTTCATCATATTGACCTACCACTACATCTGAAGCTCACTAATAACATCTTGTTTGATCTCTACAGAAACTGAAGAACAGGAAAGACAAGTGTGCAGTGTTAAACTAAGCTAACCAGGCGGTAGCTTCATATTTATTATACAAGCTTGAAAGTTCTCTTTATCTTTGTAACTCTTAGCAGTGAATAAGTCCGTGTGTGGACCAAAACTGTCCCAAGTTCTGCTCGTATTGGAACGAATGGCTTCTACCTTATTTAGCTGCTTTGACATGAAATAATGATGCTAATTAAAGCTGTAGCAGTCGGTAACTCTAAAAATAATTGCTCAAATTGTTTTGACAGTGGTACATGAAACAGAATCTGTGGGGGAAATCAGATTCCTCTGGTTCCTCCTAGTGCTCCTGATGGTATTTGCAAGAATCTACTGGCCTGAACGAAAACAACTAACCAATCAGAGCTGAGAAAGCTTGTAGATAGTTGAAGTAGTGTGGATTGTATGCTAAAAGCATATGCCATATGTCAGATTTTATTAAGGTTTGGATGAAAGGGGTATGCTGTGTTCCACCAACATGAATCCAGTTATTTGTCTGTGCACCCACAGCTCTGATACCTTCATATTTATACAGAAAGCTTTGCTCGAAGACAAGTAAAAGAGGACAGTGGACTACCTAGTTATCGCTGAAAATATAATGTTGTGTTACTTGATTCCAGCTGTTGGTTTTACTTGACTATGAACTAAGTTAGCATAGCCCTGATCAACCAAACACCATTCAGAAAACAAGCATTTTCAAAGTTGTTTGCTCTTTGTCTTGGAGACAGACCATAATTCAGACTTTACAAATTGCCATCATAATGTAATTATTTCAGCATATTGTTTTTTCCCAGCTTGAAGAAGAGCTGAGCGGTGTTGTTGAGGTCATCGGCATGGTGTCCAACAAAGGAGCAATAATGGCCACCACATACAACATGCTACGAGAGGACAAGGGCATTCCTTTCGGTAGGTCTTCCTTCAGTATCAGTTGCATCCAGATGAATACAGCAGCATCGTCTGTGGTAGCTTGCAGTATGTTCTGTCCATTTGTCTTACAGATTTAGAGCTGTACAATGAAGCCCTGAAAGTTATCCAGGATTTCCCCCAGCACTACCCATTTGAAGTGGCTGCAAGTGGATGAGGCCCATTTCGTAAAGCTGTTCTTTGTTTGCTAAAGATTTCACTGTCCTTTGTTTGTTTCATGTGTCCAGTCCTTGAGTAAAAATAGATTTGTATAAAAGTGAATTTGTAATATCCAGTAAGTTTTGTCAATAAAATTAACTTGTAAAGACCAAATGAGGTGGAGATCGTGCTCTCTTTATTTTGATTTTTTTGGCTTAATTTGACAGGGAGCAAGGGAGGACATACAGCAAATCGCCTCGGGCTGAACTCAAACCCAGGCCACATTTTGCACAGTGAAGCTCACACATCACACTGTAGCAACAAGAAACAGATTTTTGATTGGAGGGGACTTTAAAGGAAAATGTTCAGCATAAAATTCTCCACTTTTTGCTCAATAGCTCAATTTTAAGGTCCACTTACTAACCCTATAGGGGCTTCCCACCACACCTCATGTTCTGTATTATGATGATATTGTGATGATTTGCTTTTAAGAGAGGGAAGTCTTCTAGTTAATGCAAAGAAATGTATTAGAGCAACATTTTAACATTGCCACAGGTCTGGAAAGTGCTTGGATTTAGGCTGTAATACAATATTTATACATTGCTCAGCACTGGGCCAAGCTTGATCCATGTTCTTCCACAATATTTGGCATATTTCTTCATTATCATTTTATTATATACAAAATGTATCTTTCAGCACATTTTCCCTTAAAGTGACCAAAGTTTCTTGTGACCCCCTTGGGGGTCCACACCCCCAGGTTGAGAACCCTGGGATTGTTTTGGTAGAAAAAAATAATAAATCTAATAATAAGAATGTTCAGTCCATATAGTCTTTACTGGTTTGGTGCAATACCTTCTTTGAGGTATGACTAGTAAACAGGCGTACTTTGTGATGTGATGTGTGCCGTTATGGGAGATATCTGTGCATGAACCAGAACCCCGGCAGGGGGCAGTATGACCATAGAAGCCAGACCTTGAGCATCCAGATGAGGGGAGAAAAATGTACTCACACACACACACACACACACACTTTGTTCAGTTGGATGGAACCCTGGTTCAGTGTGTTCCCACCCTAATGAGGCGTTCTCTAGTGAAAGAAAATAGCAATACATTATCACAGATTATCTGTCTCATGAACTACTGTCAGGATATAGTGACATTTTCAGTAAATATGACACTGATTTTGCTTCACTGAGGATTTTTGTCATTGTCTGTAGCATGAAGGAAACTGTAGTGATCAATCTGTTTTCCAGAGGTTTCACTGCAGTTAACAATCACATTGAAAATTGAATATAAAATGCTTAGTTTATCAGACTTACATTTTTATTAAACTTGTAGTGTAATTATTTCAGGAATTATGCATTATTGCACTGATATTTTTTTAAATTTACATTTAAAAAAAACTAAAGATTTGTTATTACAGAAGTAGTTATTGTGGAGTTAAGTGTAGACATCTGTACTTACTGTTCTGCACACATGCAATTTCCTAGAATGAATGAGAAATTCAGGAACTGAGCCAAAGCAAATGAGAAAAACTGAATTACAAGAAGTAAAGTAAATTAGTGTCTGATTTTATTGTTATGTTTGCTTACAAATTGTTACTTTTATTTTTTTAAAGTTATTTTTTTGGCCTTGTTTTGCCTTTATTGATAGTGACAGCCGAAGATAGACAGGAAAGGGGGCAGAGAGAGAGAGGGGATGACACGCACACATTTGTATAGAGCCAATTCATATCACATGTTATCTCAAGACACTTTTCAAATAGAGCAGGTCTAGACCGAACTCCTTTTAACATTTACAG
>JAGRRF010005532.1:23843979-23856926 GCA_019097615.1 Morone chrysops
CAAAATATCCCGGATATGCCCACAGCCAGAAATTGACCTTTTATACTGAAATTTTTTTACAATTTCAATTATCAGCCACCTTAAAAAAATTAATTAAAATAATTAATATAAACAAAAACAGCCAATCAGAACCAATAATATTCCCAGGGCATCAAATATAAGGAGGTTATAAGGAGTTCGGTCTAGACCTGCTCTATTTGAAAAGTGCCCTGAGATAACTTCTGTTGTCTCTGTAAATTTTATAAGGAGTTCGGTCTAGACCTGCTCTATTTGAAAAGTGTCCTGAGATAACTTCTGTTATGAAATGGCGCTATACAAATAAAATTGAATTTAATTGAATAGAATATTGAATCAAATACACGCTTTGTCTTTCCTATCTCCCCTATTGGTTATTTTTATTCAGGCCTGGTGGATTCTTACAAATACCATTAGGAGCAGTGTGAGGAGCCAGAGGAACCTGATTGTTTCACAGATTATATATCACTACTCTATGAATTTAGTGAAAGTTTCAGGAAAATTCAGGAAAATTCAGGAAAGGGTAACTTATAAAAGTTGCAAAAAAGTGCAGCTTTAAAATAAAAGCAATGTGTTTCTTCCTGTTCCTACAGTGTGCTGTTTGAATGATGTATGTGCCAAGTTTGACACTAGAAGGATGTTTTCACATTCATGGAAAGTTTCTCTGTGCTCATTGGTAAATGGTAAATGAACCTGTAGCGCCTTTCCATTCTTCTGGCACTAAAAGCGCTTTTACACTACATGCCACATTCACCCTTTCACACACATTCAATCAGTGATGGAAAGCCCATCAAACGGAAACTAACTAATTCATACACACTCACACACCGATGCACATGATCTTGCTCAAGGATACTTCAACATGTGGCGGGAGGAGCCGGGGGTCGAACCACCAACCTTCCGATTAGTGGACGATCTTCCTCTCAGCTCACACTTAATTGAAAATCTGATTTTAAGGGATGGGGCCTACCTACGATGGAGTATTAGGGCCAGACTAGGAGAAATGTTTTGGAAATTACAAGAATAAAGTCATAATATTACGAGAATAAAGTCGTAATATTACGAGAATAAAGTAGTAATATTACGAGAATAAAGTCATAATATTGCGAGAATAAAGTCATAATATTACGAGAATAAAGTCATAATATTATGAGAATAAAGTAGTAATTGGATGAGCTGAGACTGTCAGCCTGTTGGCTCAGCCAGCAAAACTGTTTAACGACAGAATTATCAATTTGTTAGCTTACCTGTTGACTGTACGGTACGACTGAGACAAACATCAGGCTGAGGCTGCTTTTTGGTTGAGCTGGTCATGTCAGATCTTGATAACTCTATCGAAGCTTTTTTCTCATTAAAACAATATTTTAACATTTTCTTGTATTATTATTACATTATTCTCATATCATTACTTTATTCTCGTAACATTATGACTATTCTCTTAATATTACATCTTTATTCTCGTAGACCTAATATTACAACTTTATTCTCGTAGACCTAATATTATGACTTTATTTTCATAATATTATGACTTTATTCTCATAATTTCCAAAAATTTTAAATTTAATTTCTCTTTTTGGTCTGGCCATAATACCTAGTCATACCTACCAGCATGATTTGTGACATCACAAATAGTTTGGAAGTCAGTCCTGGTCAGTATGCAACTTGTACAGTGTGATGTAGAAACTTGAAGCCACCTACATACATACACTGAGAATGGACTTTACAGTGAAGTAGGAGACATCTTGTGTCCAGCAGGACACATTTACATATTCAGAGATTCTGTAATTTTAATGAGATAGAAGGAGTAGATGACTTTTTAAGGGTTTTAATGTGGACATTAAACTTCTTTTGTGGAAATATATATGTCTTAATACATGTCTGGAGGGGATCTTTAAGAGTTTCAAAAGTGACAAGTGCTTGTTTCAACTCAGAATCTTGTACAGGATTTTGATTTAGTTCTTAATGGGAAACTAAGACTATTAAGAGAAATTCTTTGAGTGAGTTAATAGCTCTGTAGGCAGAATGAGGCACGTTTCCTTGCAGGTTTTACAGACTGACACCCCTGTAAAACTGTCAAATAAAATTATCATCTTGATCCTGTTGGTGGGTCCATGCTGACTGGACATAATCGTATTTACTTAAAATGAAATTATTTGTATCATCACACTCATTTATCAGAGTAGGCCTTTTCCTGTTTGCCTCTGTCACATAGTATAAGTCATAATAATATAAATTCCCTTCTTAAGGTTCAAGGCTTTTTTCTTTCTTTCTTTGGAGAGCTGGCTGTTTATGTTCTGCTAGTTAACCCAGAAATGACCACAATAACTGCTAGACCAGGTTGTGGATCTTGTAAACCTACCTGTGTTTAACCCATTACCATACCTCCAGAGGTTAGTAGTTCATATTCTACATACCAAGGTGGACATTGTTTTTTGTATTTATTCTGAAGTTGTCCATGAATGCAGCAGGTCCTCATGATGCAATGTGAACATGAACATGTCGAAAACCACCTCTGCATATCTATCACATGCCTATCAGGGCCCCAGAGCTGCTTTTTTAGACCGACCGCATGAAGCTGTCAGGCCTGCCAGAGTCTGAAGTGCCACAGGGACCTCTAACAAAGATCCAAGCATGGCAAGTTCAAGAAGACTCCATACCTGCGAGCACCTCATGTAAGCATTCACAGGCTCTAAAACTGTCTCTGCAGTCTGGTACTGCTGTAGATATATAGTGGTATGTGGCACTTTGAAGTTACATTTAAACAATGCTCCTTTTTTAAAAGAATAACAGCTTAGCCAGCTTAGCCAAAGTGTGTTTGAATTCAAACGCAGTTGTTCAAAGAACTACACCCACTGAACAGAGACATTTGTCACAGCAATAATTTTATTTTCAGTCTTGACAATCATTTGATGTCTGCTGTCTATGTTACAAAGTAAGTATCAGGAATGTTTGATTGGCAGACACAGTGTGTTGCCGGATGATGCATTGCAGCAAAAGTAGAATCACATTCAGCTCAACATTTTTTGTCAGAACAAAAGGTATTTAGACTCAATTTAAAAGTTCAAATAAAATGTAAATATAACCCTTTCAGATTCCACCCCTAGTCATATTGTACCCATATTTAACAATATATGCCAAAGAATGTACAAAACTCAACTTCTTTATATTTTTATATCAAAATACAATCATGTTTTCCTCCTGTAAAACAAAATGTGACATGTGCTTACGTTAAGTGCAAACCAACCAATTTCAACCAAAAAAATCCATCCACCCATCAATTAATCTTTAACTTTTGGCTACACAGAACAAAGATTCATTAGTTAGCTAGCTAGCAACAGCATCTGCTTCTGCCAGAGTGAAGTGTTTCTGGGGGCCGAACCTCACTGATAACTGTAGTTCCTCTAATGGCCACTTGAGGGCTGGCTCCAGCAATGAGTCAATCTCCATAAGGCCCCATATTAAAATGCCCAACTTTACAGCAGAAATACACATGTTTACAGCCTGGTACAAAAAATGTTTTGTTCTTTATAGTTAATTTCCCATTTATGACAACTGTATGGGAGGGATTTTTATACAACTCACCTGTTTAAAATATATTCAGGTCTAAAGTTGTGCATTTTTGAGGACATTTTTTTTTGAGTGACAGGTGGGTGCTGTCACAGGCGGGTGTTTTCAGTAATCCGGCTTTATTTGGATACAGCAGTATCAAAGTGATTTACAGAGTTTAACAGCCATTAGCTATTTAGCTCAAACAGCTAACATTAGCTGACTCAGGGGTGCCAGGTGACAAAGGTAAAAGGAAAAATCTGTACTTTTGATTTTGGGCTGAGCTGTCCCATTAAAGTTGCTTTACAGTTGCTCACACTCATCTAATGGCATGAATCAGAATGTAAAATGCAATTTAAAAAGCACTTTTCTGATGGGAAAGAATGCATTTTAATGCAGTTAAATTTATTCCTTTATTAATTTAGTGTTTTTGGATTACTCATGCACATGCAGGCACTATGAGGCTTTGGCAGACTTCCTACCCCCCATCAGCAGCGTTCCACAGGGCCGTGCTTGTGTCCAGAAAGTGTCTGGGTGTGCAGCCGTGTGCTCTAAAAAGCCTGTTGGCCTTATCAAAATACGTTACTGTGGCAGGAAGCGCCCTCTAAATTGCCAGACTGGTATTGGTGCTGTCGCTGCCTGGCTGTGTTGTTTTAGATGTCTGCAGACAGCGTGCCACAGCCAGCATTACCACCAGTCTCTTCCCACACAGCCAGCAGCACCATGCACCCGGACTGGGTTTCTCTTCACACATCCTGCCACTGCCTCTCCATGTGCACAATCCCGTAGTTAAGTACACATTTAACAACCTTGGAAATAAGTAAAAAAAGCAATGACAGGATTATTAGGGACCAAGCCAGCGACCGCTGGAGGTCCCTATTGTATTTGCTAGAATTCTTCTTAGGGACCGAGCACTGACCAGTGCAAGGCCCTATTATAACTGAAGGAATTCTTATTATTAGGGACCGAGCCAGCGACCGCTGGAGGTGAACTCAATTTTATTTGGCAAAGTTGTCAGGCCTGGTGAAAAATGCGTCGCTTTCAGGTCGGCGCTACTATTGAGAAAGGAATTGCAGTAGGTAGTAGAATTGCGGAGACCATAATAGTTATGAATATGAAATTCACAGGGCACGTGTGGACTTGAATTGAATGTCAAACTGATGCCATTTCTGGCATTTCAGGGCTTCTATTTTAACCAACTCAGATTGACTTCAAATTCAATCACTTGTCCGTGGTGTGGTGCTGAATTGCCAAGTTTCACAGTGAAGAGTCTCACTATGAACGCACAATTCTTTTGCACGGTGTCTCAAACGCATGAGGATTCCGGCGATGAGGGCTAGGGCGTGGGGCTACGTGGCGTGGCACACAATAAAAAACACACAATACCCTCTATGGTTCTAGTCCTAACCCTGTCTAAGCTGTTTCACCATACAGTAAAGATTGGTTGTGTTAAGAAGTGGAAGGAAATCTGTCAAAATCACATTTGTCAAAGAAATAATCTTAAAGCTGCAGTATGTAACTTGAGCAAGATACTGAACTATGCACTGTACTCGGTGTGTGAATGTGTATGAATGTGTTAGTTTCTGTTCGATGGGCTTTGCCATCACTGTGTGAAAGGGTAAAAAGCGCTTTGAGTTGTCGGAAGACAAGAAAGGCTATACAAGTAAAGGTCCATTTACCATTTACTGTCAGAATATAGTGAAAGTTTCAGCAATAATGACACAAAGTTGCTTTTATGGAAGTTACCTACCTCCTTAAGGTCACAATGAACCAATTATAGAGGGACACACTCCAATCTTAGCCTTTTTTTTTAAATTTATTCGAATAGATATTGACCATTTATCATGCAGATAGTTGGATGTGTAAGTCTTTGAAGGAATGTTTTCTTTAAGGTCCCAGGTGATATTTTTTGAATGATTGGTAACTTTTTGCAGAGAGAGCAGCAGCATGTGTCAGACATTTCAGTGATTTATGTAAGGAACTGGGCATGAGACCTTATCTGAGCCTGTCTGTATGAATTATGGGAGCAGCTAATAGAAGTTTCTCACACTGACATGCACAGTTTCTCTCAACATTCTCAGGTTGCCACTCAGCGTACGACTCCATAAAGATTAGGTCTAAAACATCCTTTTCGTTCCCTTTTCTCTCCCCCACCCTGAACAAACCATATTTCAGTCTAACCCCAGACGTCTTCCTCACTCTATAAGTCATTTTTAGTATACACTTGTTTTATATCAGACTCAGTGGCAGACTCATGTGTTGCCCGAGTTTTTCTTCCCAGTTGCAGTGAGTTTTACATGGATCAGCACCAGCATTCTCAGTTTTACAGTCTGTAGGTGAGGAGCATTTTGCAGTAGTGGGAGAGTTTCTCAAATTGTACTTAGTGCAGCATGGGTGAAATAATGTTTTGTTGAAATTGGTGGAAAGAAAGTAGGTAAAATACTTAAAGCTGATCTAGTCAATATTTCTATATCAACAATAGATGAAATGATTGCGTATAATGTAAAACTCTGATCGACCTTGTTTCCAGCCGCAGCAGACAGCTTATTCATAAAGGGTGTGTTTTTGAAAAAAAATCTGAATTGAAAAGATGAGATTTCCCAAGATTTGTGCTGTTCACACTGTCATTAAAAAAATCAGTTTTTAGACACATATGACCATGAAAAGCAGATTCCGGCCTCTTTTGCCTGCAGTGTGAACAAATAAAGTGAAAGTGAACACTTTATTAGAATCAGTAAATTGGCTGCAGCTGCAATTTGCCTTCAAAATAAAAGCAGATATTTTAGTCCTTAATAATGTCTTGGAGCCAAGCAGAATCACAATTAGCATTCACTCAAAATTACATAATGAAATAATGACATTAAATATGAAAGACAACTTCTGTTAGTATAAGAATAATGAAGTTCCTTTGATTCTCAAATAAAGTTTTATTGTGAAGGGAGCAAGAGGAAGTTTTAGTTTTTATAATGTGGGTGACTTTTCACTGGTGTGGCCACCAGAGCTGCTGCAGGTTTGACTGAAGAGTTGTAGCTCTTCTTGCCTAGACTCACAGCACTGCACGCCTGTTCAGCTCTCTGATGGATTAACCTGGAGCTCTTATTTTGTTAATACACAGGTAGGTCTCATGGTATAACAAACTGCTATTAATATTAATGTGCACACAGACTGTCTTTAAAGCTTTAAATTAACACTTGAATAGAGAGAACTCAGATTTATTACTTAAAATTATTATTATTAGTAGTAGTAGTATGAAATATTATTTTTATTATTATTATTAGTGGTAGTAGTATTTGACATACCATTCATGGAAGCATTAAAGCAGGAGTAGAGGTAATGGTATTTTGGAGCTGTAGTGGAAGAATTTCAGTGGGAGCAGCAGAGTAATAATAATAGTACTAGTATTAGCATTGGTAGCAGTAGAAAATAAGAAGTAGATATAGTAAAAGTATTATCAGTAGTAGTTGAAGTAGTACAAGTAGTGATAATAGTGGTGGATGATAAGAAAAAAAAATATTATGGCATAAAATCAAGTGAGATATTGTATGTGTCAGTGTCTGGATAAGAGTGACCACAAAATAATTTCTGTTTCTGGCTAATACGTCAGTTACATTCCTAACAAATTAAACTTTACTGACACCCTCTGTGCACTAAGTTGTCTGTATGCAATCCAACGGTTTATTTAAGTTTGAATCTGAGATGACAGGAGGAAGCACTGATACTGACTGATGTCTATGTGTATGATGTCAGGAATATTATTTATTTTACTGACATTTTAGATTGGTTTCCAATGAGATATTATTAAGTTTGTATAGTGACTTTGATGTTGTAAACATTACTGTTGCTGCTCTGGAAATTACATTTTTCTTGCTAATGTCTGAGTGTAATGTAAAAAAACTGCAAACTGTGTAGGTTTAAAAAAATAAAAATATTGTTCCGATAATAGTCTAACATTATGTAAAAATGCATTTTTTACTTTTAGTTTTTTGTCAAATAACAAAACAATTTATTGGTGGAGGAACCCCAAACCTCTCAATCCCCCATCATAACCACAGCACCTAACCCCTCCAGAAACCTATAGGGAAACCCTGACATTTACATAACGTGGGAGGAGGGGGGCACTTCAAATGTGGTCACCATTGGGTCTGATTACATTGATGCAAAAATCCTATCAAATCCAATGCTGCCATAAAGTCTGGCTTATTGAATGACTTAACATACAACCAAAATCATTAAAGCTGCAGTAGGTAATTTTTTATTGCATATTTGCTTAAGCCTTTACTATATCCTGACAGTAGTACAGGAGATTGATAATTTTTGAACTAATCAGCTTCCTCTGGGTCTTGCTAGTGCTCCTAATGACATTTGCAAGAATCTACCAGCCCTGAACCAAAACAACCCATCAGAGCTGAGAAAGACATAAAGACGCTTTAGTCTGGAAGCTTGAAGATAGCAGATTGTTGAATCTCATTTCCAGGGTCCCACAACGTCTGTATTTGTGTGAGGAATGAGGAATGAGAATCAACAATTTCAGTTTATCTTTCTTGGCTGTGATTTGTTGTTTTTTGTTCAGTCCCAGTGGATTCTTGCAAATGCCATAGCAGCACTAAGTTTCACTAAAGTTTCAGCATATATGACAAAAAGGTTTTATAAAACTTACCTAGTGTAGCTTTAAAGGGCTATACATTTAAATGAACTAGGTAGTGATAATGTCAGCAGTAGTAGTTGCAGTGGTAGTATTAAATGCAGCAGTAATAGCAGTATTTCTTGTAGCTGCAGCAGTAGATGCATCAAAAACATTCATATTACCAACACTAGTATTAGCAGTAGTTATAGTTGGTAAAAGCAAATAGAGGGAATAGTAATGACAATCAGCATTAGAGCTATAACAAGGAGCAGATAGCTGAGTTGTGTATGTTGTGCAGTTCCACTGCGTCATCTGTGAGCAGTCATTGCAGTCTTGTCTTCCCCTTGTGTCCATGTGAAATCATTGCAGCCTTTGCTGCTCTTGGATGTGATGCATGGCTCATGTCAAATGACTGGTGCTGTCCATTATTGTCTCACAGAAGCACCATTTACCATTAATGCTGCTATAAACATGCATTTCTTTACACCCAGGCTGAGCAGCTGGACTGAACAATGACCGTGTGGTGGCTCCTAAAGATTTTGATCCTTACCCTGGCCCTCTCAGGCCAAACCACATGCCAGAAGAGAAGGAGGAAAGGACAGAGAGATGATAACCAGGTCATCATTAATGAGGCCAAAAGTAAGTGTTTGTCTAAGGATAGAGTATTAAAAAAAGTCCAAATGTGATTGTTGCAACTTGATAAAGTCTTACATAATCTGAACTCAAAACCTTGTGCTGTAAGTGAGTGTGTGTTAAGTGTTAAGCACTGTTATGCTTCAGAAGCCTGGGTGCAAGTTTTTCCAGCGGGCCTTAACAAAAACAAACAATCAGAAGCAAGAAAGATGGGTGATTGTTGAGTCTCATGACAATTTGGGACCGGGAAAAGTGATGGTAGTCAGTCAAATAGAAAAGTTGATAGTTACAGTGGATTTGGGGCAGCAGTAGCTCAGTGTGTAGGGACTTGGCTTAGGAACTGGAGGGTTGCCGGTTCAAGTCCCACAGACCACAAAATATGGAGTGTGGACTGGTAGCTGGAGAGGTGCCAGTTTCACCTCCTGTGCACTGCCGAGGTGCCCTTGAGCAAGGCAACCTAACCACAAGAAACTGCTCATGGGGCGCTGGTAACGTGGCAGCCCATCACTCCACCATCTCTCCCCTTTGCATGTCCATATGTACATGAAGTGTGCATGTGTGTGTGTGTGTGTGTGTGTGTGTATAAAAAAAAGTGAAAAAAACAATTTCTCCCTAGAGGATCAATAAAGTATATCTTCTTCTTCTTCTAAAGGAGTATGTGTAGAGTTACACTAATTATTTTATTAATTGTTACACCAACAGTTTTATAATGATCCTGCTTAACATCAAGTACTCTGGTGCCATTTTCAAGCTATATTAAGTTTCTGTTTAGAGCAATATGAACCCCCAGTTTTGCCTATTTAAAAAGTAACTAAAACCCTAAACAACGTTTTTTCTGCGGAAAACCTTTGTTCATGGGTCTTTACTAGTGTTGTTGATTAATTCAGGTCCAAATCTTGACATTTGAGTGCAAAGTATTTCAATTCTATATTTGTGCTATAAATATGCATAGTGACCTCCCTCTACTGGTTGAAACCGGCTATTGCAATTTAAATTTGCATTAATTTTTGTCACCAACCAATCCCTGCTTCTTTAAAGCCATGTCTCCAGTCTGCAAACTGTGGCCTGGTACGCAGTGGTAGCCTGACACCCTGCCACAGACACCGGAGAGTTAGCCTCTCTAAGCCGCTAGCTTAGCTAATGTTACAACACAGGTACCACACAGAAATGGTGGTGAATGTGCTTCTAGTGACTATAAAAGCCCCAGCAGATACTCTGTGTTTCCAGCACAGAGAGTCTGACAGAAGCTGCTCATGGCTTGTTAGCTCTGTTAGAACTGACTACCGGCAGCTGTATTTCATCTACACTAAGGTTGGTAGTCAGTCTGTCACTCTGGCCGTTACCTCCTGTGTCACACAATCCATAGCCACAAGGCCACGCCCCCTACATGATTTCCCTGTCCTCTACAGCATTTCTAAATTTGCTGTGAGGGAGTGAGCTAGAAGAATCTAGGATCAAGTAAATATTTTTGTCATTATATAACACAAGGATCATGCACCACACATAGAATAATAAGAAATAATAATATGGTTTCATCTTCACATAAAAAGAATGTATATCTACTTTGACTGCGTTTGAGCACTAAGCATCATGGAGTGTGCCTCCTCTTGTCCTGTGCTCTGTCAGCTCGGGACATGGTCTAGCTATCAAGTGCTTCATCAAGGATGAACAGTCTCTGATTTGACGTGGTTTGACCAACAAACTGTTTTGTCCATTAGCCAGGAGCAGCTCTAAGTCTAAGTTGGGCCAGCATGGTTCCTTTCCGCCTCTCTCCCTGTCTTCCTGGGCGACAGTGACCGCAGGATGGAATTTTGGTTTAGCTCTTAAAAATCAAACCCAATCATTAAATGACGTTTTCAGCAAAAAAGCTGAAAAGTTTGAAGGAGCTACCGGTTGCTGTATCTGCACGCGCCGCTGTTGCCATGAACCAATTGTATGTACAGTATATCTATATTACATTTAGGGGCTTATGATTTATTTGTTAGGTTCTGTTGGAAATTCGCTCATTAGTTTTATGGTTTACTAATATCATCCTCATCCTCAATTCATACCAAACAGTGAGTAGTTGTCCAGATATGTTGTTCTGGACCACAGTGTTGGATGGGTAAAGGGACCCTTGCTGGTGGAACAATGGAGCTTCCTGAAATAGGAAAACTAAAGTTTGTTATCTGTTATAATGTACCACTGCACCGACTGTTTGAAACCTCTCTAAACGGTTGCTATCTAAGCCTGCTGTGCTTTGGCTCCTGTCTAGCCCTGATCTGCCCGGTGGAGATCATGTTCATCGTGGACAGTTCAGAGAATGCAAAACCTCTGCTGTTTGAGCGACAGAAGGACTTCATCTTGCGCTTCAGCACTAAGCTCATGCAGCTCCACTCGGCCGGCTGGCGTCTGCGGCTTCGCCTGGCCGCTCTCCAGTACAGCAGCAAGGTGTCGGTGGAGCACAACTTCAGAGACTGGCAGGACCTGGACGTCTTCCAGAGCCGGGTGACCTCCATGACCTTCATCGGCCATGGCACCTACTCCGCCTATGCCATCACCAACGCCACCCAGGTGTTCAGCCGCGAGACATCGTCCAGCAGCCTGAGGGTACTGCTGTTGATGACGGATGGGACCGACCACCCGCGTAGCCCCAGCGCTGTGACAGCTGCTGCAGAGGCCAAACAGCACAACATCAGAATGTTCACCATCAGGCTGTCAGGGCTGCCCAGGGACGGTCTCACGGGTACAAAGCTACGATCCATTGCTAGCGCACCCCCACAGCAGCACGTCCTCAGCCTCACTGACAGCCAGCTGGATGACAGACTCTTTAAGGAACTGGTCAGTCATGTTTGTGTTAGTATTCAGTATTGTCTGAAGCTTCACTGATGATGTTGTTGCACTCACAAATCCACTGGCATTCATAATGAGGATGTAGATACTCAGATAAATAGGAAATTAAAACTGATAGATGAACAATGACAGCAATGTAAGATCATATACAGCATGGATGGACACATAATTGATGGAATACTGTTTTTGAAAGAACTGTTAATGTTTACAATAAGGGTAACTTTGAACATAAATTAGGGGTGATGCATAAGTAACTCTAAAAGTGTGTTGTTGTGCTGGTCCAGGTTTATGAACAATCATGAACTCTGTCTTTTTTTCTTTTTTTCTCTCAGAACACAATTGTCAAAACTGGGGTAAGTACTATGAGATTTAATATCATCCATGTGATTTCTGTGTAGAATTGTCCCGATAACAATAGCAATAGCGGAAATCCCTCCAATACTGTCTAAAACAGTTGTTCCTAACCTTTTTCCTCAGGGGACCCCTGCTTAAATTACATATTTTATGGATATTTCTTATTTTATTAAAAATTGTACAATTAATCCAAATAGTGAACTGAGTAACTGCAAGAAGTTTGTGTAAAACGAGTGATTTGGATTCATTTTGAGCAGATTATTTACTGTTTAGGGAACTTTTTATAAAGTTGTGTCTGTATTTTGTGTTTTTATCTTTTTCAACAATCATACAATCAACTTGGCTTCTTTTTTGACAAATTGTGTCTTCTTCTCCCTGACGCTTGACTATAGTTCTATTAGACAATTTACTTTACATTTACTTTTCTTCACAAAAGTGAACCAGTGCAAGTTTTCTAGCACGGCTCAAAATCAAGAAGGCTTCGTGACCCTCCATGAAGGGTATTGGTTCACACCGAGGTTGTGAACCAATAGCCCGACATCGGGTATCGGCTACTACTCGTGTTTGTGCACTGTGCAATTTATTAGCCTGCTACTTTCCAGCAGTGTCACGTTTTTTCTCTAGGATGGCGAAGTCATGAGTTGCCCTACTCTGACTCTGACAAAGCATTTAACCTGAGCCAGTCAGCAATGATAGAAATCATTGAGGCTTAGTAGCATACCCTTGAAGAAAAAAAACTGCAAATTTTACTGCACGTGTTAGAGTTATCATAAGATCAGAATCTTTATCCGAATAAAAATTTTTTATCAGAACATCTCTATTTCTGTGTCATTTGGTGTCTGTCTTCTGTTCTCCCAGGTGTATAGAACACATTAGGTGGGTTGGTCAAGGCAGATGACCACCCACCTAGAGCCGAAGGGTCTGTCCTAGGTTTCTGCCTGTT
>JAGRRF010005532.1:24108971-24123385 GCA_019097615.1 Morone chrysops
TTTGGATTTGACTCCATAAGTGGGTTAGGCTTTGTATTGTTGCTGTTTTAGGCCTGAGTGAAGCTTATGCACACAACCTACTATAATATGATACTGTATACACAAACACCTCAGTATAGCCTTCAAGGGTGTAACAATATGCTCAACTCATGGTTCAATACAATTCACAATACTGGGCCAAAATACAATATTCTCACTTTTTTAACTAACCCTAACAAAATTATTTCTGAGGTAGGGTATAAAACAATGCATATTTACTTTTGTTAAGTGAAACCGATGTCTTTACGCCTTTATAACACAATTAATATCACAATTAAGTTTTTGCGATTTCAAGCCTCAGTAGGCAAATTTTATATTTGCAGAAATGTTCAATATATCCTGAAAGTAGCACAGATAGACAAAACATTATGAAAGACTAATCAACAGGTTTTAGAAGGTATATGCACAAATATCACAACGCATACCTTTTCAAGAAGGTGGTTGAACGAATAAAAGAGGTGGGCTGTGTTTGTACAGTCGAACAAATCCACCACCGGTGGAAAAAAACCTGACTGCAGTTTGAAATGGAGGGAAATTCCTCTTTAGTATGTACATTAACAGTTGGAGTAAATGGGATTATTAGGCTGCATTCAAACAACAAGCCTTCGTGTTCAATTCTGATTTATTGCTCAGATCAGATTTTCTGAATTCTGACTGTTCAAACTGCGGTTACATTGCAAGAATCATCAGACTTGAATCTGATTTGGTCCACATATGTAAGGCCGCGTTCACACTGAAGGCCAAATTGGCCGATCTTTTCTATTCTGATTTGGGCCACTATTCAGGTGATTTGTGCTGTGACACTGTCATGAAAAAGTCACATGAGAGCAAAAAAACAAATCTGATTTGGGCCACTTTGGCCTGCAATATGTATGTGGCCTTATTAAAATATACATTTCCATTATGCACATTAACAGCTTTTTGCATATCAGTCCAATTCTTTAATGATTCCTGATCAATTTTCCATGTGGAAAAAAGTACACACAGGTTTTCCCAGTCATGCAACAGTCTGAACATAAAGTTGAAAAATGGCATGCATGTGACTTAGGTCTGCAAAAGCTCCACTATTTAACCCTTTTATTTAGGTTTTCTTAGTCAAAGAAAAAATCAGCTCATCCTGCAGCTTTCCAGCAGTGTGGACACTTAAGTTTGATGCCATTGTTTTGCAACGTGCAACTGTTAGAAAAACATGCGGGCACTGATAGAAGAATCGATAAGCTTCGAGGCATACAAATGGATTGGACAATTAGGAACTAGTTAATTAGTTAAATATACTGTATTACAATTAGTGGTCAGTCATAAGCTCTGGCCTGTAGGAATGTTCTGGTCCCTGGATCCACAAACAGCTTAGACAACTACAGTTAGATCTGTCTTTTAGCTGAACACCACAACACATCAGCACAGAATATCTCTGCATTGAATTCAACATGTATGAAACAGTTACCTCTTCCTGCCACATGAGGTCACTACCAACATGTGAAACTGATTTCTGGAAGAAACTACACAGAGGAGCTGTTTGCATTGTAACAACGACTCTGTCTCCTCTGCAGCCAAACAGTACATAGAGACTGACCCAAGCGGCCGGGACAAGCAGACTCCTGTGGTGGTAGTGAAACAAGGACATGAACCCCCGACCTTCACAGGCTGGTTCCTGGCCTGGGACCCCTCTCACTGGGACTCCATCACCAGGAGCATGAAGTCCATGCATATTTAGATCATACAGATATATATCATGAGAAACTGAATATTCTCTTTTTTACATATTACAAATGTAATGTCCTTTATTATTATTATGTGTTTCCTGGGACATTTTCTTATTGGAAATTGTGCTTTTCTTTTACCCCAGAGTGGCACTGAACTCACATGTAGGCGCAACATTCACATTGACTTCTCAGTTTTCAATTTGTTTTGTATCTGAAATACTGCATGTATTCATGTGTAGACCTTGGGTGACTGGTCATTGATTAGCTGTCAGAAATATTGTCGCTCCTTTGGAATCATTTTATCAGAAATAAGCAACAAAAATAAATAAAGATTGATGCTAATCTTGTCATCTTACTGTTGGAAAGACAGAATATCTGGAGTTTCACAGTGTCTTGTGTTGAAGGCACAGTAAGCCTCTTTACATTATTTGTGTGAACAGATCGACAATCTGTGTGTAAATTTAAAATCTGTGAGTATAAAACACTTTCCATAATTACCAAAAGGGATTTGTAGACTGGAGGTCGAGACAGGTTCGAGATTTTATTTATCATCTTCATTTTCAACAATCATCTACCTTTCAAACTTTCAGCAAATATGGCAAATATTTTTCCTAAAGCAGCGTTAAGTTGTATTTCCCTTGATGCTAATATATATATATATAAATGATATACAGTAGATGGGTGAATAAAAAAGTCATATATTTTACAGGGACTGTAACATGAACTGGAGTACTGAGGATGAAGCAGTGAATGGCAAACAAATCAGGCCTGACCAGAGCCGGAAAAACGGAAGCAATATCGGGCCCGAACCTGACCAGAATTTCCGCTTAACATAAATAATTAATAATTTATATATAAATGTAATTTCAATAGTTTATACAAGTTAAAGTAAACTACATTATGTATATGATACAGTGCAAATTATTATCACCTGAAAATAATAAATAACAAATTCACTCTTTAATTACAGTCGTATGTATTATTAGTAACATATATATATATAAATGTATCTCATTGGTCCAAGCCAATCCTATCACAGTAGTTCTGGTCGGGTCCAATCGAGTTCATATTTAAGTTCCCTTTATGCTACTCTTAAAACGAAATGGCCATAAAGATTACGCTGTAGCCGGTTTCCTGGCTGAAGGTTGCAGCACTCTCACTCAACAGTGGATCATATTCAAAACGTGTTGTCACCATTAGTCACTTTGACACAAAAACATTGGAAAAATGGCATACATTTTCCAGCTTGATGAATGCTAACAGGTTCAAAAACATACTAATAGCAATAATTCTTTCCAAAGAGAGCAGCCTGCTTTTTAGTGAAAAAGTTCATATGCATGTGTGCTGACAAGCACGATCCATCCATCCAGGTGTGTTGAGAATGCTATTGGAAGCATGTGGACACACCCACTGTGTGTGTGTCTAAGGGCAAGAGAAATCAGAAGTGAAAGCTGCTGTTACACACTCACAGTCTGTCAGTGCTCAGGAACAGAGCAGCAGTGTGTTCCTCCTCTCACCTCACCTGGGATCCTCACACATCCTCACAGCCTAACAGCAGCAGAAAATGGTGCACCACAAAGAGTTCACCAAAGCAGGGAAGACAGCAGGCCTGCACATTTGGAGGATTGAGAGTCTGGAGCTGGTCCCTGTGCCAGAGATCCTCCATGGGAGCTTTTACACTGGAGATGCGTATGTGATCCTCCACACTATCCAGCAGAAGAATAGCTTTTCCTACCACCTGCACTTCTGGCTGGGTAAGTGAGCAAAGCTGTGGACCTTCTCAATTGGTTAAATTTTTTTTTAATGAATGAATGAATGCCAATTGAATGTAATAACATTCATGAGAGGAAAGTTGTGTAGAAAAACGTCCTGCAGTGTGTATTTCACATCAGATTGTAAAGAACCACTCAGCAGCCTCCTGGGGAAAGCAATACAGATTGATAGTCTAAGGAAGAATAAATAATCATTTCGCTATACTTAAACCACATTATTTATCAAAATAAGTTGTGTGTAGGAAATTATATTTATCACATGAATTTTTATGTTTGAATATTTTCTATGTATAATTGTAATCATGTTTAAGTTATATTATTATTATGAATCCCGTACTATATTATTATCTTTACTGTAGTGAACTTTAGCCTGATTACTTACCAAGGTGTCATAATTATGACATAATGTTAATGGAGTGCAGCCAACAGCACAATAACTAGAAATAAATTCACCTGTATTTCAACAACAAGGATTTACAGTGCAGTACACTCAATTAAAGGCAACAGCACATTATCAAAGTCCCATTCTTTTTAAGAAATCATTTCGCAGGACTATTCCAGTACATTTTCCATGAGTTTTCTTTTTTTTTTTTACTGTATTGTCAATACAATGTGACAACACTTGCTCACTATACTGGTCACCACTCCCGGGGCACTCTTGGCTGATCGCACCACAGCGGCACTTTCTGCTGTAACATTAATTTAACCAAAACCCATAAATAATAGTTCAAATAAAGTTAAAATAAAATAAAGAGTATTTTTCATTTTACAAAAAATGTGACAATCTACAGATAGGAGCACAAATGAAAAAGGGGCGTTTTTCCGTTCTGCTTTGTGTCTGTTGTTGTTATTTTCCAAGTGAGTGAGGGGTCTAAAGCAGAACATTTTCCAGGAGAATATAGTTAATTTCCAGGATTTTTGGCATTTTAATCAGTTTCCAGGTGTTTTCATGACCGGAAAACTGGTCTCTAAATATCTAGGTTTTTCAGATTTTCTAGGACACGTGGGAACCCTGCACAGTAAACCAATATCAACCACAAATACAGTTAGCTAAGACTTAAAATAACAGGTGATCTACTCCTTTCTCACACTGTAAATCATCTGTAAAACATATCTTAAAGGTGACATGCTCATTTGCAGGTTCATAATTGTATTTTGTGTGTCTAATAGAATAGGTTTGGATGTTTAATGTTCAAAGTACACATTACCTCTCATATTGCCTATAGCTGCAGCACCTCTTATTACCCTCTGTTGCTGAAATGAGCTCCTGTCTCTTTAAGACCCCCTTTCCAAGAAGCCCAGTCTGCTCTGATTGGTCAGCTCTAACCAACTGGAGCCGCTACAGCCCTCCATCGTCCGCATCATACCTGCCTTTTTACTGGCAGCGACTCACTGTAACTGAGTTTAGCTGTACTTCACTTAAATGTTAAATGGACCTGTACTTGCATAGGGCCTTTCTAGTCTTCCAACCACTCAAAGCGCTTTTTATTGCCACATTCACCCTTTCACACACATTCACTCAGTGATGGCAAAGTCCATCGAACAGAAACTAAGTCATTCACTTGTATAGCGCCTTTCTAGTCTTCCAACCACTCAAAGCGCTTTTACACTACGTGCCACACACCCTTTCACACACATTCACTCAGTGATGGCAAAGTCCATCAAACAGAAACTAACACATTCATTCACATTCACACACCTGACAGTATGACAGCATCAGGAGCAATTTTGGGTTCAGTATCTTGCTCAAGGATACTTCAACATATGGCACCAGGAGCCGGGGATCGATAAATAACAACTACTGGAGAGTATTTTGACCTGTGAATACATGCCTTTTGTACCGTTTCACACTGAAGACAAGGGCAGATGTGTGTGTGTTAGTGGTTTTCTGTAGTGTAAAAGGGGCTTAAGTGATAAGTTTAAACCCTGTCTAATATTAACACAAATACAAGCCTAAAAAAGCAATTGACACAGCCAGCTATGGTGTCACATATAGCAAACACAGGGTGACTACAGTACTTGGCTGACACAACAGATAATGTACTTTTTATCATCAGTATCATCAGTATCATCAGTATCATCAGAGTAAAATGTGTCAATATCCATTTTCCAATTAACAATAAATATAGCAACATTTCCAACAAGTAACGTGTTCTGTAAATAGTTCTCTTACTCTCTCAACTCACTCTACTCAATTCTGAGGCTGTTCTATAAACAGTTTCTGATAAATATTGCAACTTCTGATAACCTTTATCAGTTTCAGGCTTAAATGAACAAATTCCAGTTAATCCCCTTCATGTCCAGATTAAGCCCCGCCCATTCCAGGTACAGCTACAGATACAGATAATTTAGTTGATTGAACAGATACAGATAATGGTGTGCTCACTCAGACCTACTTTATAACCGTAATCATAAAATAATCTTATGCAATGCATTTATTTCCTGGTCTTCTAAGTGCGAAAGTCCAATGTACTGATCAGTTTGCTCTCAACTGTCATGAAATGGATAAACAATTTCACTTTCAGAGCCAAACCATTGGCTTTATGCTGAAAAAATCTTTGAACAATGTCTGATTGGGCCTGATAGGCCAAAATTGTTAAAATCAACTCTGCGTTTGAATACTGCAACTAAAAGGCCAGCTCCTTCAAACTTCTCTGCTTTTGTTCAATCTGTTTTTTTCTTTATTGCTGAAACACGTATTATCAAAAACGAAAATGGCTTGCAGTCATGGATTGGATTAAAGAGTACCAGACTTTGAGGACAATTCTGACCCAGCTTGAATTTAGGGCTGCTCCTGAGTATTGTCCCGTTTTTGGATAAAATGGGTCTTAGTCTGGCCAAACAACTGGAAATCAGAGACTGTAAAGAGACCTGCTTCATCACCTTCCTAGATCAAGCGCTCGACAGGAGGACTGTATTCGGAGCAGACAGAGTGCATGACAAGAGGATGGCTGTTTCCATCGATTATGCTTCAAAGTCAAAGTAGATTGCTGCAGTTTCTTTTTATGTGAAATTAAACAATATTATCATCACTACCTACTATCTTGTTGCTGTTGTTTATATTCAACCAGACGCAAATTCAAAAGATGACCAGCAGAATTATTTCCTGGAAATAAAAAGCAATTCCACCTGCAGGTTGCCATGAATCTATGGGTATTAACAGAACTGGGAACCTGAACTTCCATTCCCAGTGAACTGACAACACTTATATCACCTATGTGTGGGGTTCCCCCTTAACACTAATGCTGACTTTAGGCTGCAGCTACAAAAATAAATCAAGCAAAAGTCACTATCCCCTAGCTGTATACTAAGCACTAGATACTGAATACTATACCATGGGTCCTTTGATCCTGGACCATCCCCAAAACAACCTACAAATCTGACTCATGTCTTGCAACAAATGAGAGTCCACACTTTACTGAAGGTGAAAATGTATTTATTAAACCAAACATGACAGACAACTCATAAGGAAAATATGGTAATGTAAGCATCAGTGGTGTATGTGGATGAGTGAAGGGTGGGTGGAAGAAATACGTAAAATAATATTAACACAGTTAATCTTTTTGTTTCATTCTCTCATTTTATTTTCAGTTTATATAAGTTATGCACTCAACAAGAAAGATAAATAACACAAAAATAAATATTAGATGCAGACAATACAAACAATTAGACTAAGACAAAAAACACAGATATGACTAAAAAAAACAACAACCAAAAACAATATCAAATCAAATCAAAAAATTAAATAAACAGAATCATCCTCCATATTATAACTACTATAACAATGAGATGTACACAATGTACACAGATCACTTGCAAAACCTTTTGCTATGACTTAAGCATAGTCTTCTCCAATAAAGTCTCCAAACAAAGTTTCTCCTTGGAGAGTCTTTCCAGTGGAAGAAGTTGTAGAACATTATGAAACTAATGTTTAACATCATCTAACTAGTGCTGTTGACTGCAGGTTGTCACGTCCTCCTGCTGTTGTAACCCCCCCTTCTCTACCTGTTCCCTGAGAGACTGTTGAGTTTTCTGATGTCAGAAACCATTAACAATGTCAAAACAAGCAAAACTTTCCGGTGCCCAGGGAAGGAAAAAAAGAAAATGGAGGAAAAGAAAAAGAGGAGGAAAAACGCGACAAAGACAGAGGTAGAGTAAATAAAAAAAGTAAGATAATGTGATGAAATGATTTGTCTGTTGCAGAACGATAGTAACCTTTAACCCAACACGTGATTTGCTAATCAATAAGCCATTAGCTCATTTTAAATGGTAAACGACCACTCACAGCGCTTTTACACCTACGTGCCACATTCACCCTTTCACACACATTCACTCAGTGATGGCAAAGTCCATCGAACAGAAACTAAGTCATTCACTTGTATAGCGCCTTTCTAGTCTTCCAACCACTCAAAGCGCTTTTACACTACGTGCCACACATTTCTAGTGTTCCAACAACTCACAGCGCTTTTACACCTACGTGCCACATTCACCCTTTCACACACATTCACTCAGTGATGGCAAAGTCCATCGAACAGAAACTAAGTCATTCCACATTCACCCTTTCACACACATTCACTCAGTGATGGCAAAGCCCATCGAACAGAAACTAACACATTCATACACATTCACACACTATCGGGAACAATTTGGGGTTCAGTATCTTGCTTAAGGACACGTGCCAGGAGGAGCCGGGGATCGAACCAACAACCTTCCGACTAGAGGACGACCCGCTTTACCTCTGAGCCACAGTCGCCCACAGTTTTAACGTGAGTTCATGTTATGGAGGGGCCTATAATATATATAATACTCCCACCATATATTTCTCAGGGACATTTGTAAAGATTAGATCTATTCAGCAGGTGTTTACATTTGTCTACATTTTTATTTGTATTTATTATTGGTTAGCTAACGTTTGCTCTGCTTGTAACAGTCAGTCAATGCTATTCCTTTCACACACCTTTATATATTAGAGTTGGAAGCCTTGTTGTTTGTTGTGTTACAGTTCAGTATTGTCTAAAGTGTGTTTATAGTGTTAAACTTTACATCCATGTTAAAGTGCACATCATTAATCTTAATACATTCCCATATGTTATATTATACTATAAGGCTATTTATATTTCATTTATTGTATTATTTATTTCTAATTAATTATTTTCTTGTTAACTGTTTTGATTGAGCAACTTGTTTCTCAAAAAATGTCAAAGACAAAGCTATTCAGTTTCTTGCGTGAGCATATGTATGTATATAACTGGCAGTGGAATTTACTGCGATGCAAGGGGGGCGCCACCTACAATCTTGCCTAGGGAGCCAAATTGGTTAGGGCCAGGCCTGGTTACAGTTACAGTATAGACTAGCATGACTACAATCTGATCAAGAAGCTAGGCAATATTGAATATTGCAAATCTGGTGTCTTGCCCCATATTAGGGACTAAATGTGAGGACATCTTGGCCTCTAGAATAAACCTTTGCCGAGACCCTCCAGATTTGTATAACTGGCGTCACACGTCTCCAGTAGTTAAGCCCCCAGTTTGATATAAGATATACAAAGTACATGTACTGTTCACCCCTAGTAAATATTAATCTTGTTGAAGCAATGAAGCAACGGCAAGATGTAAAGACTTTGAAAAGAGACTGTAGACACACCCACCTTCTCCCTTACTCACTGTTATGCACACAACACATACCACGTATCATTAATGTCTCTCCATCTCACCGTCATTTCTCACCCTGAGATAACAGTATATGGCAGTATATATTTGGGATAATAGCCAGATCATAAAATGTAAGTGCATTCCTGGTCAATCAGTAATCCAGCTGACATCAGCACTTTTTCTTGCTGAATAGAATTCCTAGATTTGACGTTTGACATTGGTGTTATTTCATGCATCAACACTGCCATCTAATGACCAATGGACAGAAATCTCTGTAGCCATTGCAATCATGATTTGTGTAAGATTGTAGCTTATTCTGTATTAAGTGTTGTTTAACCGCATGCCTACCTATTAAATGATTTTTGGATTATTAAATAGTATTAGTTACTCATGTAATTGATGTAATGATCTGCTGAAATAGATGTTGGTGTATTTTCCTGAATGTGTATGTAACCACTGTGCCATCGTATGTCTCAAATCAGGATTGTGTGACCATAGTAAGATATTAAAATATGTTACTTTTGCGTGCAAAACTTAAATTTGCTAGAGTGAGAAAACATTTTAGGTAGAAGTTGGCTTTGGTGGAAAGACCTTCACCCACGGCCAAAGTCTGCATGCTTTAGCAAGGTGACAACATGAGCTAACTGCACAGTTGAACCTTCTTTGATTAATATTTTTGTACCATAAAGCTTCTTTTTTGTAGTAGGTTATCTTAAGTTTAAAAATAAATTAATCCCCGTTGACAGGGTTGCCACAGATTTTCATAGACCAAATTGAAAAACTTTTTTATGACCATTCACAACCTATAAGTACACAAACAGAACTGTATTGTACAGGCCTATTTGTTACAGACGCAAATGAGCAGTCAAACCCACAGGACTTGTCTGACAGGGTTTGAATCAAATTCAGACCTGCTGTTATCAGAGGAGGAAGCACGAAGATGCGCTGCGGAGAGCAGCAACTCCACCTCGATGTAGATCTGTTTGCCTAAAAAGAAAACGCATTTGGTCCTATGTTCTTTCATGCCATGGGACCTGAACATGCATGGTTTAGATACGCTGGCCCATCAGTGACCACAGACACTCCTCTATGCATTTTCTCCACACTATACTGGAGTGCATGTGCCTAGTGGGATATTATATTATTCTGATCACCCCTTGCTGGCCCAGGAAGGCATGGCTCACGGTGATCATGGTACTGCAGAACGGGAAGCCCTGGTGCCTCCCTGCGTGCAGAGGCTAGTATCTAAGTGTTCTTCCTTTCCAGAGGTCCACAGTAGATGTTATGACATTCATTCAGGAATTATTGGAAAAATGTTGTTCCTTTTCTATGGTAGAAGTCTCTGCAAACCTACGGTGGGACCTTGCCTTGGTTCTAGACAAACCATTAAAGTCTATTGGTATTGATATGCTCTTTTATAGGACTGCATTCTTATTGGCCCTGTCTTCAGCTATGTACATAAGGGACACACATCGTGCACAGATTGTGCTGAACAACTGTAAAGTGATGTTGCACCCCCATTTGCATCGGCCGAACAACAGCGCTTACCTAATTTGTGAACACATTTATATTAAGTGAATGCAGGAGATGCAGACAACGGACAATGCGGACAATCTTTTGTCTGATTAGCCAAAACAGTCAAAGGGAAGGTACTTTCCGCCTTTCTCATTGGGTTCTAGAGGCAATTTCCCATGCTTACACGTTTTGGAATGGCTCTCTCTTGGTATTCTTTTTAAAGGGGTTTCAGTGAAGCATGTTTATTCTGTAATGAGCTGAGCTTCTGTACATATATTAGTAAAATTGCCTAGATGTTATGTCAGCAGGGAAGTTTCTTCCTCACTGCGGTCTAGCTCCAGGGGAGTCTCGGGGCACAATGCTAGATCCCCATACTTACAATAGTAGTTAGTACAATACAGGTCAGCCCCTTACCACCTTCCAACTCTGTGAAGAAGATGCCAGAAGATCAGTGGATTCTCATATATATGCAGTAGAAATGGATACACCTGTAATTTTCCAATGTCATTTGATCTTAATTTAAACCTGTGCTTGTTTTTTAAAGGAAAGGAGTGCAGTCAGGATGAGAGTACCGCTGCAGCCATCTTTACTGTGCAGCTGGATGACTACCTGTGTGGAAAGCCGGTCCAATATAGAGAACTACAGGGAGTCGAGTCAACAGCCTTCACCAGCTACTTCAAGGGAGGGATCACTTACAAAGTATGGATCAAATTCATTACTGGTCTGAAAATTGAACATCATTGGACATCATGTACAATTATGACTTTACGCTCAATTATAGTTGAACTGTTATATACGTTTATTTACAGATACTTCCCTAGCAACCCCTTAGAGGCTGTAGTGTTCATCCATACTACACCATGCAAAAGACAACAACATCTAGACAATTTGATAATATTCAAGGGTGGCACTAGAGAAAAGGCCATGTGGCTACAAAAGACAAAATGCTTGTTCTCTTGGATGCTTAAACATGTTTAGCACTTTTTATGGCATTGACCCTTTTCTTGCAATTTTAAGGAAAAATACTTATATAGTGATTAGCACTAATTATTAGCTTTAATTACTTGAAATGGAAAAAATATATATATTTAACTGGAGTTTGAACCATGATTTCCAGAGGTGTAGCAGCATTGTGCTTGGCCACAAAAGTAAACAGAGGAATGGAATAAAGCTGACAGTGTTCTCTGTCCCTCAGATAGGAGGCGTGGCCTCGGGTTTCCACCATGTGGTCACCAATGACCTTTCAGCACAGAGACTCCTCCACATCAAGGGCCGGCGGGTCGTCAGGGCCACTCAGGTCCCTCTCAGCTGGTCCAGCTTCAACAGTGGAGACTGCTTCATCGTCGACCTCGGTGACGTAAGGGCACAGTGTTTCTTTGCTGAATGTCTGCAAACTGGATTATCTATAGAGAAGTTTCTATGATTCCCTGTCTGCCAATTTGTAGAAGATCTATCAGTGGTGCGGATCCAAGTGTAATAAGTTTGAGCGACTGAAGGCAGCACAAGTTGCCAGAGGAATCCGTGACAACGAGCGGAGCACTCGTGCTGAACTGGTGGTTGTAGAAGAAGGAAGTGAACCTTCCGAATTAACTGATGTGAGTCTCAACTTGTTCTGTGATACATTATTTTACATATGCAGTTCTTTATCACCCACATGTCTCTTGATATGTCTGAGTTATTATTAATTTACTACTTTATTTACTACTAATTTATTTATTACTATTGAATTAAAACAGAACTGAACATTTAGCTTTTTCTGTGTGGGAGATGTTTAGATGGATTTCAATCTCATGTCTGTATGTTAAGTACAGACCTGGAGTCGAGATGTCAGATCAGCAGTGTACCATCCACCCACCAAACCTGGCAAACTCAATTTAAGAACATGACAGCCCCAAGAAATGATTGCTCCCTTTTTTGTTGTTTTTACATGTTTGTGTATGGCTCAAACTAAAATCAATAACTAACCCTGACTCTAACCCACCAAATGTGAAGCAAAATTGTTTTGTTTTTTTTACTTTGGATAGAGCCAGGCTAGCTGTTTCTCGCTGTAGAATCTTTATGCTAAGCTAAGCTAACCACATCTTGACGGCAGCTTTGTAAGTAATGTATAGAGAATTATTCCTTTAACAGCTTGCTATCCTAGCTAACCTAATTCAGTTTACCAGAAAGGCAAATCGTACTGATTTACATTTTTCTTGTTAGCCTGAATTACTGAATTACTTGTAATACAAATGTTTCCACACTAACAGGTCCTTGGAGTGATGCCAAAGCTGTCAGAGGGAGATGATGATGATGATATAGTAGCAGACATGTCTAACAGGAAAATGGCTAAACTATACATGGTACAGTGTTCACATACACAGAAAAACAGTAATTCAATTGAATGTACTGTAAAAGGAAAACTGGATTTTTGGGAGGATTGGTCAGTTGGTTGACTTAAATACTGATACTTACATTAAGGAAAAAGTATTAACCTATCTCATCAAATGAGACAATGTAATTTTGCATCATACATTTTATCACACGGGACGTTGTTCTGCATACATGCACACTAAGTTAACTTGATGTGACTCTTGATGAAAGTCTCTAAAGTTGCATCATTTCATTTGACAGAATTTAGTTGAAGATGGGAAAAACTCTTGCTGAGTGCTTGTTAGAAGGTTGTTAGATCAGTGCTTGAATTAGACCAAAAATGCCTAATGCAGCACAACCCAAACCCTAAACACAGCCAAACCCTAACCCAGATTATTTTGCCATTTTAAATCCATCCATTTCAACAAGGTCTGTACACAAAGACACAGTTACGTAGGCGTTTGAGTACCTAAATCTTGTATTACTACTATACTACTGTGTTTTGAAAAATACCAGTCCAAAAACTAAACAGACTAGGCAGGGTTGGGGGCATCCAAAGTGTCAAAGTAAAGTTATTTGTAGGCAATTCTTTCACGACTTTTATTGTATACCCCTCAGAAAAAATACAGGGGTCTGCAACTCTGTCACCTTATGGGTACAGCCATGCTGACCAGAGGTGGATAGACTCATTAGGAAGTAAGGGTACTCATGTGGGCAAGTGCCAGTACTCAGTACCAGTGTATACTGGCCCATTTCAGGCACTGCATTAGATCACTAACATTGCTAATAGAACACACAGTTTATTCCAAAGACATATTTGTACTGCTGACTCTTGTCTCTAACCTTGCGAGGCAGCTGGACTCACAAGGTAGTTCTAGTTCCTCTCATCTGGTGCAGTCAGGTTGCAAAATTACGGCTTATCAATTAATCAATCAATTCAGTTTATTGTCCTTCAAGGGGGAAATTCATGTTCACATCACTGCACCTGCAGGCAACACCATACACTCAACAAAGAAACATGAAATCCACAATTAACAAATCTTACTAAATCTAAAACAAAAAAAACAAACAATAATACATGACAGGTTACACACTCAGCGCGCCCCTTTGTTTAAAGCAGCAATAGCTGCAGGATCAGGCTTTTCCCATAGCGAACTTTCTTGCACCTAAGTGTTCGATACCTCTGTCCAGAAGGCAGTGGAGTGAGATATTGGTTGAGTGGGTGTGTAAAGTCCAGTTCTATTGTGGTTGGTGATGCGTGTGAATTTTGTCTGGTTGGTGACAGTCAGCAATGGCATTGTAATTCTTAAGTCACCTCTCTCTTTGTTTCAATTGCCAGCTGATTTGCGTGCTTGTATGTTACCAGGTATCTGATGCGTCAG
>JAGRRF010005532.1:24128692-24141235 GCA_019097615.1 Morone chrysops
TTTGGATTTGACTCCATAAGTGGGTTAGGCTTTGTATTGTTGCTGTTTTAGGCCTGAGTGAATATAAAGAAGCTTATCATACAGGTTACTTCAAATGGTACTTCCTTAATATAGCCATACTAGATTTAATCAGAAAAGAGGACAAAACTGAGAAAGAAATGGCCAATATTAAATCACTTATTTTAGCACTTTAAATAATCAACAGCAGTATTAAAAACACTACTGCAGACAACACGTGGTTGTATGCAATGGAAACAAATTCATTATCACATACAAATATCATGTGACTTAAATGTCACCCATTACAAAAGAAATGATGTGAGTGATGAGTGATGAGGAGACTGTAACCTTTACCAGTCAATCTACGCTGTAACCCTCATCTATGGCCATGAGGTTTGGGTTGTGACTGAAAGAATGACATCCCGGATACAAGCGGGCCAAAATGAGTTTCCACTTAAGGGTGGCTGGGCTCAGCCTTAGAGATCCAAGTGCTTCTTCACGTCGAAAGGAGCTAGCTGAGGTGGTTTGGCCATCTGATTAGGATCCCTCCGTAGTACAGCAGTCAAACTCCCAGGGTTTGAGAAAAAGTTGCCAGTGAACTTAATCTAAAAGCAATTGTGTCTATTCCAAAAAATATTTGATATTGAAGAATACTGTGTATTTTGTAGGAGAGATTGAAACAGTGAAAACCAAATCTTATCACTTTCATGTCTTTTAGTTGAACATCATACACAGCACAGAAATCTCTGCATTGAATTCAACATGTATGAAACAGTTACCTCTTCCTGCCACATGAGGTCACTACCAACATGTGAAACTGATTTCTGGAAGAAACTACACAGAGGAGCTGTTTGCATTGTAACAACGACTCTGTCTCCTCTGCAGCCAAACAGTACATAGAGACTGACCCAAGCGGCCGGGACAAGCAGACTCCTGTGGTGGTAGTGAAACAAGGACATGAACCCCCGACCTTCACAGGCTGGTTCCTGGCCTGGGACCCCTCTCACTGGGATTGAAGGAGCATGAAGTCCATGCGTATTTAGATTATATAAATATATATCAGGAAAAGATTATACATTTAATCACCTTGATTGAGTTTCCTGGAACATTTTTTAATTGAAAATTGTGCTTTTCTGTTTTGTATCTGAAATACTGTATCTATTCATATGTTGACAGTGGTTCCCAAACTGTCAAAGTTTGGTGTTGGAATGGGGGAAAGAAAGTTTGGGCAGGGGCGGATGTAGAGAAATATTTACAAGGTGTCCAGAGGATGTCATAAGTGTTGTGTAAGTGATCACATATACCAATATTTGCTAATTAAAGATTGATGCTGATATTCTCAGGAAGACGAAGGAAATGTGTGGAGAACAATTTCCTGCGTTGATGGCACAGTAAGCATGTTCACAACAACTGAGTGTAAATTAAGTACAACTACACCATATTAGCCAGTGTTCCTGTCCTCCTCTTTCTTTGACTATTTAACATTCAAAAGCATGCTTTACTATAATACTATGATTACTATACTATGATCTGACCCTTGCAGTAGGTTTTCAACTCTGACCACAGTGTTTTTTTGTGGCAGTTATTTGTTTGTTTTCTAAAGGGTGAGATAAGAGGATGGATATCAATCTCATGTATGGAGCTGGAGCTATCGTAACTTAGCATAAAAACTGATAGCAGGGGCAACATTTCTAAAGCTCATTAATTTACACGGTGTACCTCAATTCTGTACACAGAAATGTAAAAATAACTATTTGTAGTGTTAGTGGGGGTTAGATGCTGGAACTATACAGTGTATCCATCCACCCAGCACTTCTACTTGTAAACTAACAAAATTTTGTAATTTTATAAGTAGCTTTAATAATTTTAAGTGACACTGACTTAATTTTGTTATTTTTATTTATACTATGAAAACAAAATAAAAGTACTTACTCAGGAATATTTCTGTAGCTTACGAAACTCCAGTAGTGTCAAATTACTAGTAAAAGCTACTTAATCAAGAAACTTTTTAACTTAAAAAACTGAGTTTGTGTTACTTAAAATGTTGATGTAATCTGCTTCAACAATTTTTTTAGTTAAAATAACTTTGAACTAATCGCATTAGGCTAACCACGTCCTGACTCCAGTTCTTTACCTAACACACAGACATGAAACTGATATCCAGCTTCTTATCTCACTCTCTGAAAGAAAGCAAATAAGTTAATTTGACATAATGTTGAACTATAGGATTTAGTGCTCAACATGGCGGACTCCGCCAGAAGAGGACTTGCTCCCTCTGTAGATAAAAACTGCTCATTCTAAGGTAACGAAAACACAGTGATTCCTATTTTCAGATGATTATACACTAATAAAAAAAGCTATTAATATTATATTCCATTTCTTTAATAGATCCTCCTAAATGTTACACACTGGACCTTTAACATACAGAAAGAAATCATCTGTCTAGTTGCCTTTGTTCAGTCTAGTACTCTTTCCTAGTCTCTGTTTGAGTGAAGGAAAACAGGCGACGTGCGTGAGCGTGTGCGCATTCATGAGTGCGCGTGTCCGCGGCAGGCGTTGTTCACCACCAATCAGACCGGGAAATAGAGCTGCATCAAGCCAACCAATGTCAGGCAGAATGAGACCGAAAGAGTCCTCATTACTCCTTCACAATTAAAGTGCTGAATAAGTTTGGAAGCTACACGAAAATGTGGACTAATTAGATTATATATGAAATTAAACTATGATTAACAACTGGAGTGAATCCTTAATAGTGAACACATAGCTCACTAAATACTTTCTAGGAAAGCTAAAACCTTAACTCTTCACTTTAGCCTTTATGACTTCCTGCACTCTGTATTTTACTTGATTATGCATTCTATGTAGGTATATTCTACTCTTTTTTTCTAAATTTTATTTATTCTTTTCAGTGGGTTTTATTTTCCATCTTATCTTCTATATTCTATTTTATTTTACTATTATTATCAAGTGGGTTTTATTTTCCATCTGTCTACGATATTCTCTCCCTGGTTTTATATTGATTATATGCCTTTTTTCACGTCACACACTGCATGTCATTTCTTTAGTAAAGCACTTTATATAATAACATTATCATTATTTTCAGGAACAGTCCTAAAATAGAATACCTGATGACATGAGAAGTATTTTCAAGTCTCTTCCAGGTGTAGAGCAATTGTAAATTGTTTATGTTTTGGAACTGAAGGAAAAAGATTGTAGAAAATCTACCCACAGACTTGTGACTTTTAGGTCACTCTAGACTGACGTTCATCATGCAGGTCACTTTATAACTGTGACCTGTTCACACTGGAATTTGACATTCAATAAGATAATGTGAACAGCCAAACAAAAAAAAATCTGTTCTGAGCTATAAATTTAAAATTGAGCACAAATGTTTGCAGTATGAATGTAGCCAAAAAGTCAGCAGTCAGTAGGTAAAGATAGTAAAGATGATTCTATTGGAATGATGGATATCTCCCTCCTGTATCAGAGTGGTTTAATGAGTTATTATCTTTTGTCTCATATGAAAAATATATATATATTATTTAAAACCACAGTAGGTAATTTGTTTTATAAAACTATTTTATTTGCTGAAACTTTCTAGCCTAACAGCAGTGCATGAGGCCAATAATGTATGAAAAAATCAGGTTCCTCTGAGTTATTCTTGTGCTCCTAATGGTATTTGCAAAAAGCCACTGGACGAAAATAATGAATCAGAGCCAAGGACAAACATTATTATGCAGCTTTAAGGAAAACTCCCATTGAACTTTATAAGATTGGGGATTTGCAATAAAAATTCATAAAGAAATACGTGTGTTTAAAGTTTTGTTATCATCTTTTTTTTCAAGTCCATTTTTTTTTATTAATGAATTCATTCTTAGTGTTTTTTTTGTCAATACTAATTGTGCTTAATACTGAGCTGGAGCTTTATTTTGAAAAACACTAGCGGAAATCGTATTGTTTACTCCGTCCTGCTTGGCGCCGCTGAGGAACAGACAGGGAGTCCTTTCAGCTGCATGTCTCTATGGGTCTGAGGACATGAACAGAGCAGGAACACAGCTCATATGGACATGCTGTCAGTTTGTAATGGACTAACGCTGTTTGTGAAGGTAGGTTTCTTATGACTCTATCATAAATGCTGCCTGTCAGTGTAGAACACACCGTGTTAGCTGCTGTCAAATTATATTTAACGTTATAGGCAACTAACGTTTAAGTTAATTCATTTCCCCTCAATGAAAGTAACGTTAATACCGGTAACCGTTCCTCTGTGTTGTCCCGTTTCATTAACGTGAAATGTAACGTAATGTCAGCCACATTGGGCCAGATGAAGACATTTTAACTTTTACAATTTTTCAACACTTGTTGGCATCGTAGCCTCCAGTCGAGCCTCTAGCATAGGTCCGAGAGAGAGCTGCACACCAGGCTCCATTTAAAAATATCTTAAATTAATGCGACTGGCTCTCTGAAATACAAAGCTAGGTTTTTGGTTTGAGACGAGACATTTCCTGAATTCGTAGTGGTCGCTATTCAATTCGGGTAAATTATAGCACACTAAGTAGCTCTGAATTGTAATTAAATGTCCACTTTAACAATGCACCTGTTTACAGCGCGCTCAGTCTCCCTCCACTGATGTGCAGTGGGCAGGGCGGGAGCGGTCGCTGTAAATCAGTGATAAAAGTCGCGATTTTCTTGCAATTTAATGCTTAAATGAAGCCCAGATGTATGCCGAATTTATCAGAACACATTTGTGTGTTGTCACAAGTGTTGAATTATGTTTTGCGATGTGTGTGTGTTTGCTAAGGAGCAAGGCTTTATTACTCTGCAGTTTTTCAAAATTGAAATTCGCCTTTCAGCGAGAGTGAAGTCAGTCTATGTTGCCGAGCAACACCTTTTTTTTTTTAAAGCTATATCTCCATGCTCTGAATAAATAAAATAGCTCTCCTCTGATCCGTCACTGAACGCTGGATACCGGATCGGTTGAATCAGGGATTTCGGTAGAATTCAAAAGCCTTCATCCTGTTGTTTACCGATTCACTCACTGAATAGAAATTAGCGTATGAAATCCCTGTTGGCTGCTGTGGCGCTACATGTGCAAATGGACTGCTATCCACCCTGCTGTTTTATTTCTCATTCATCGCTCACTGCCAGGATAATGTGGGGATGTGTAGTCCAAAGGGAGAGGGGGATATAAGTACTTGTTGGGTGTTTGGGCTTTTGCAATAGAGTGCTTGGTGTTTATGTGCTTTGACTCATTATGCATACTGTTTTGACCCCATCCTCCCACCCCCACCCCCCAGGCTCCTGCTGCAGTCCCTGTGGAATGAAAGCAGCCTGGTGAATATTTGGTGCCGACTCGTCCTGCTCTACCAAGATGGGGAACGGATTATCAGATCATCACTCCCTCTTCCCCTGCCTGCCGTCCTTCCAGGCTCTCCATATTGTCATTCTAGGACTGGACTGTGCAGGCAAGACCACTGTACTGTACCGACTGCGCTTCAATGAGTTTGTGAACACTGTCCCGACTAAGGGCTTCAACACAGAGAAGATCAAAGTGTCACTTGGAGGTAGCCGACGGACAGCGTCCTTCCACTTCTGGGATGTAGGTGGTCAGGAGAAGCTGCGGCCTCTGTGGCGCTCTTACACACGTTGCGCTGACGGCATCGTGTTCGTGGTGGACTCGGTGGATGCCGAACGCATCGAGGAGGCCAAGACAGAGCTGCACAAGATCACGCGGCTGGCAGAGAACCAGGGCGTGCCAGTTCTGGTGGTGGCTAACAAACAGGACCTGAGGAACTCACTCAGCCTGGCTGAGATGGAGAGCATGTTGGCTCTGCGCGAGCTCAGCACCGCCACACCCTGGCACCTTCAGCCCGCTTGTGCTATCATCGGTGAAGGACTGCAGGAGGGTCTCGAGAAGCTGCACGCAATGATCATGAAGAGGAGAAAGATGCTGCGGCAGCAGAAGAAGAAAAGATGATGCAGCGACAGTGGGAACTATAAAATGTGAGCCGGATCTAAAGCTTCGTAAGAACTACTGTGAGCTGAGTACAATCTGCTGGTCCACCATGAAAAGTCATTCGGCTGCCCTTTGAAGTCTCATTGGCTGAGTTTGATCTTTCCAGTGGAACTGTTTGTTCAGGTCAGCCTGCGTTTGGCTGCCACAGAGGACAGTGCGATTGATTTTCGCCCTGTGGACTTTGGATGACAACAATCCTGGCAGCAACAAGTCATTGTAAAGGAAGTGCAGTATTATGCTATACAGCTGCAAGCTATGACGTTTACACTGAACTCTTTAAAGCGGACAATGAGCTCTGACTTGTCTATTTTATGTTGTTAACATATGTGCTGCTTATCTGTTCAAAAACAATCAGTCTTTATATTTGTATTCTACCAAAGCTCGTGTTGAGATTGCAGACAGAGCTGTAATAGAGCAAACTAATCAAAGTTGCGTATGTCCGTAAGTATTTTCTATCCATGTTGCACAATAGGAGTTTGGTCTTGAAGTTTACATAAAGAGTAATTATTCACTAGGATGGCCCTAAAACATGGTAACACTGTTCAAAATGGCTGTTAATGATGGAAACAATTATTTAGCTGTTTGGTAGTGGACCTACCTTTCTGTGGCCAGATGTTGAGCCCCAATATTCTGAGCACAGCCACACTGAGAGCAGGAAAACTTCATCTATCTAATCTAACATTAAGATATGGTGTCAGTCTTTTCTGAAAGAAAAAGAGCGAGGGCTTCTTTCCAGAGCTATCTCTTTACCAACATAAAGAGCACAGTGACAACATCTTAATACAGTGCAGTGCAGTGTGTTTGGAGCACAGAGAATGCCATCAGGACCTCTGTTGCAGTAATTAATGCATTACCTTTACCACACAAGTACTGTAATTTGACATACACAACATACAACAGTAAATAATTAGTAAATTAACAGTAAAATTAAATAAAATGTAAGAGTTTGATTTAGAGCTAGATCAATACATTTGCATGGCCAATTATATATAAACCCATATAAGCTAAATACACAAGAATCAGTATCAGTGTGTTTGTCGGCTGTTGAGTAACACGCAGTGTCAGTACAGAAATGCGGAAGATCCCATCCGAAAGAAAAGCAAAAATGTTTATGTTAAAAAGTGACTATCATCTGATATGTTATTGGAGGTTTTAATTTCTAAATAGCCGTAATGTTATTAGCTTCAAAAACCCAGTAACCGTTTTCCTGTATTATTTATTGTATTCTAGAAGTAAACATTAGATTAAGTCAACCAATCTGTTGCTTGTTACCTGGGGAGCTAACTAATGAGCTAACATTGGTTACGTCCACTTGCTAGTAGTTGAACAACATCTAAACAGAAGTAGCTACAATGCCCAAATAAAATGTATAAAATGAACAAACTTATTTAAATTACAAACTATGTGATCAAAGATTAGGTAAACAGGATTAGAACATTCGACAGTTTTGTTGACAGTTTTAGAAACTCCGTGCTACAAAAACATTGCCGTTCCAAACTAGTAAAGCTCAGCCTTGCTAGCTACCAAATGTTACTGCTGGACTGTTGTTATTTATTTTAAATGGCATTTAGGTTCAGTGCTCAAGCTTGCTAGCTAACGAATTTTATGTTGATTTTAAAACATTTTGAACGCCCACTATACACGTACTTAGTTAGCTAACATTAATTTGCTGGCCCTACTAGCGAGCTAAAATTCCTTAGCGAACAGTAGTTTGCTCACTAATTAACATTAGCATAACATGATCATGTTCTTGGTTGATTCGTTATTATTTATTATTGCTCTTCAAACTTCTCTTCAGTTGTAGTCGCAGGTTTAATTGGATTAAAATAACTGTACATTTACAAAGTCATTTTCATATATGTAATGCATTATTAACTGGGAGGTTCTCTGGTTGGATACAAAGGAGCAAATGAAGTGGAAACAGTTTGGCACAAAACTGGTGATAGAACAGCCCACGAGCTATCAGTTGTCTCCGTGTGGCTGTAAAAGGTGATAGCCTTTAGCTGGGGGAATCAGCGCCCTGTAGATGTGTCTTGTGTTGCTCTGTTGATTGACAGGCCCAGTTGGCTCAGCAAGAATATTCCCTGGCTGCCTGTCAAGTGTCCGTCCACAGAGACAGGCCAGTGTCGGAGCCAGCCTCACCTATATCTGACCACATATTCACATGTTCATCGGAGCTGGCGTGTGAATGCACTTTAATGGTCCTTTTTCTGACTTTTATAAAGGGCATTATTCTGTATGCTTCAAAAGAAGCATTTTACATACATATAATACTGTTGCCAGGTTTCACTCTTCCACTCTTGTTTGGCACGGTGTTCATATTTATGTGTTTGATCCATTTTGTCTACTTGGAATAAAGCAACAAAAGGACAGTGGTGGTGTTTTGTTTTATGCTATCAGTGTCACTGCTGATCAGTTCACAGCACCAGGCTGCAGGTCTTTTCTGGTTTGTGTGTAACTGACAAACTGTAACCAGCTAAAGGAGATAAAGAGCTGAGTCAGGGCTGCTTTCTAAGAAAAAATAGGCCCTTGCTGGTTAAGTGGAACATACAGACACCAGTGACCTTGGTAGGTATACTGGAGTCACGTTCTTCTACACTGTGTACCAGTGTAACCTCTCAGTGCCCCAAACTGGAGCTTGTTGCATCATTCTGAAAACTCAAATGGAAGATAATGAGGGAGTGAGACTATGCATTTCTATTAGTTGCTAATTCAGAGGGACAAATCCAAATGTTCTGCGGTGCCCTTGATGTTGGAAAAAAGAATTGCAGAAAAAGGCCCTCAAATGTGACTGAAAGCTCCAGAAAGCTAGTTGGTGGACCCTTTGAGCTTAAAGTGTTCCCAAAAGTCAAGAATGAAGTCACATGCTCAAAAATAAGAACAAGAACTGAGTAAGTAAATTAATTATTAACCTGGAAAATAATACGCATTAAAAATATCTTACCTCAAGGACTGTGAGTTATTTCTTTATTAATATTTTTGGTCAAAGCTCATTAAGAGTTTACAACTGAGGCAAGGGTGCTTCTGAGGAACTGTACATTCTTTTGTATAGAAAGCATGGAATTTAAATATTCATTAATCTATATAATGAAGACAGTCAATTACTATTTAAAGCTGCAGTAGGTGACTTATAACTAATAATCCTGTGAAAAAATCAGGTTCCTCTGGCTGCTCCTAATGGTATTCGGCTCTGATTGGTTGTTTTCAGTCAACCAATCAGAGAGAAAAATAGTTAATTGTAGCGTCCCATTCCTAGGTTATCAAATAGTGGTGCTGGGAATGAGACAATAAACTGTCTTCAAGCCTGCAAGTGTCTTTCTATCTTTCCCGGCTCCGGTTGTTTTTGTTCAGGCCCGGTGGATTCTTATAAATGCCATTAGGAGCAGTAGGAGGAGCCAGATATAGAGAAGGTTTTGAGTAAATATGACATATTTTGATAAAAGTTACGTACTGCAGCTTTAATCCTCTGGGCTCTCGAGATCTTAATAGAGCAATGCCAATTTCATGTAATTCTGCAATGCGTTTGAGATCAGCCTCTGAACAGACTCCATCCAAGGTTAACAACCACAACGGTTTTCAGAACGTAACAATGGATTAGTAATCATAAAAGATCTGTTGTTATTTTGATTTTACTGATTTTACAAATGAATTAATTTACATTGGAACAAAAAAATGTGTGTTCTTTTTTCTATGGGTGCAATGCAGTCAAATTTAAAATACATATCTTTGTATGTTTAATATTTCTTATATGGTTATGGCATATGGTTATGTTCCAGTGCTGGAATTTTTTGTGATTTGAATTTTTACTCATTTCAGTGTAGTTTTCTCACTTTTGGAACAGAAAGGCTCTGGTTTGCTCTGAACAGCACAAATGTACAAGATGATCCACATGATTCATAGACTTATTCCAATGTGAAGCAAGGTCATATTAAACTGATTTTGAATGGGGTTTGGTATGAATTTGCTACAGTTTCTCTCTTTGACAGACAATGCAAAACAGTAGCTTTCACATGCGTTTCTGTTCTGGTGGACTTTTAGTTTTGGTATCTGTGTTCAGTGTGTGTTTTGAAAGGAAGGGCAGGGAAGGGGGGCAGTTCTGGCTTAGACTGGGTCTTCTGCTCTTAGAACAATACCAGGCACATGAAGGCAGGGGGATTAGGGTGAGAAGGGACGGGGGACGTGGGTTTCTGGTGGGTCTGGAGGCGGAATCATGTGGCACACACTTCCATAACACACACTGCCTCCTGGTCAACCAGCCGGGGATAATAGAGATGAAACTGGCACATATTGTAATTGTTTCACAGATAATGAAATATGTGGGCAGCCTGGCTTCCCAGCATGCTCAGCTGAGTCCAGCAACCTCAAAAAGAATTTCAAATGGGAAGTTATTTATGCCAATTTTTAATAAGCTTGGACTGTTGGAGCCGTGCATAAATTTAACAGCACATTGAGAAAGAAACTTTTATTTAAATTAAATAAATTAAATTAATTAATTTTTCATCATCATGTTTTCTGGATATACAGGAAAAGGAAAACGATGAATGGAAACATAGAAGTCCTCATTAAGGACTGACTGTGAACACAGTTGGTCCGCTACCCTTCCTGCATCTGCAGCATCCTTCCTCCACAGCTATATGGCTGCGTGCCCAGTGGCCCTGTATATTTTCCATTACACAAAGCTCTCCCAGGGCTGGGTAGCATGCCAGGTTAAGCCTCTCCCTCTTCCCATGGCCCTTGGCTGGAGGATGACCAATACGCTTTAGCACAGTAACAGAGGGGGCTTCAGGGGTCACTTGTTCCCAAACATCCATATCAGCGGCTGACTTCCTGGAACTGCACCGAGTCCTGGCCGAGGCTCCTCACTTTGATCCTGGACTCTCATTAACAGTGGATTAGTGTGAGCAGGGGGGACCAGCTGAGACGCGAGACACTGTTTGTCTCAGCATCTTCAGGTTAGACAGGTATATATCTGAATGTGGCCATTGATCTTGGACACTGAAAGGTGATGCCACTGCCACTTTTTCTACTTAGACCACAGTGACGGTCATCCTTGGGTGTCATAGATCTTTATTTACACTCACCTGATAATCCGATATTGAAGCTTGGCACTTGGAAATCTCACACTACTAACAGAGCTTTTCAGATTACTGTCAATTGCTTCCATGTGTTTCTTTAATCGTAGACACATTACATCAGCTTGGTTTTCATCTGCCTCCTCCCATTATATACACAAACTCAAATTTTAAAGAAATATCATTCATGTACTCAATGTACCTTCCCACTACTTGAGATCCCCATTTCCCTTAAAAATTGGGGTCATGTTTGTATAAAGTATATAAATGGCAGTATAAAATACAGAAAATGATCAAATGACCCATCATAAGCCCCGCCCCTTTGCTATGTGCTCTAATAAATGTTGAGCTTGTTTCCTTTCTTTATAGACATGCTATATCCACATGTTAGATTTCTTGTTAGATGTAGCCCCAAAATTACATTTATATTTTTCTCAGTATGATGTGTATTAAGTAAGTTACTTGAGTATAATCATTTATTTTTGGCTCAGTGTTTAATTAGCCTCCCCTAGGAGAGAACACCCTGGTCAGTGCCCATAATTAGAATATGAGACCCCTGCTCTAAGCACACAGATCATATCTTTCCCTTCATTGTGACCAAAAGAGAAAAGACAAGAGCGATAAAGAAAAGGGAGGGAGGGAAAGCATTATATTAGTTGGTTAGCTTGGTGATAAGTTCGAGAAACTGCAATGGTCCACCAATCTCACCATCTTCTCGTGTTACTGAGGATGTCAGAAGAGCAGTGCCAAAGTTGATGATATTATGTTAATTCCCATTGAGAAAGTAAACTATATGACATACAGATGTCTACAATTCAGCTGGGATAACTGAAAGAA
The DNA here is from genome assembly GCA_019097615.1 of Morone chrysops. Lineage (NCBI taxonomy): Eukaryota > Metazoa > Chordata > Actinopteri > Moronidae > Morone > Morone chrysops. Next base: position 24,140,615 of record JAGRRF010005532.1, read on the forward strand.
AGAACATAAACAGCACAGACATGAAGCAATACAGACAATAGAATGCATCTAAACTGACAGTATCTATAAAACGCTGACAGAAGCTTAAATCCAAAACTTTTAGTGCTGGTCCCAGACCCATACAGTCTGGACCACCTCTGCCCCAGGGCCTGCTAGTCCACTGTTTGATCTCTAACATTAGAGCTTTTGTAGAAAGTAAACTAACTAACTGGACTGAAACTTTTTACAATAACTTCCCCTGTTCTTGACAGTCAGACACAATATGGCCACAGTTCTAGCTTTACTAACACGTGTATCAATGCTTGTGTATTTTATTCATTCAGTTGTCCAGTCTTTGATCCCTCGCTCTCTTACAGCTGAGGAAATGGACTTTGAAAGCACAACCATCCATCTGAAGAGTGTGTATTCAGCAGGAGGGGTGTGAGCACCGTGGGGTTTGTTCAGGCTGATTGATGACTGTGTGAACCGCTAATCTGATCCCCGTTCAGTGTGAGCTTTGAGAAGTGTAAATGGTGCGGTCGTCAGAGCAGAGGACAGGATATGGTGATAAGGGAAGAGGAACCACTCCCTGCTTGACTCGGTTTCCTGAGAAGAGCCTGGCTGTCTGCCACTGCAACCCCC
>JAGRRF010005532.1:24144104-24156306 GCA_019097615.1 Morone chrysops
TTTTCACTTCACCTGTCAGGGGTCACAATGTTATGGCTGATCAGTGTGTATCAGCACTGTATAGAAAAGCCATATATATTGTAATGAAATTTGTCATTTTTGATTGACCTAATCATAACAATTTTATTGCTCCTAATTTTACTTTCCTTGATTTTTCTGACAGCTTCCATAGAACAACCACCTACATGGGCAAATCTCATGCATGATATTCTTTCAATCTTTTTGTTGAAAGTCAAAAATTATGTGACCGTGGAAGTTACCACCTAAGCCAGTGTGGAGAGAGTGGAGGGCTGGGCCAGGAAACTCAGTTCTTTCCCATCAGTTAAGTTAACAAAGCCTCCTTAGACAAAACAGAAGAGTGCAGGTCTTGCTCTGAGTCTACTCACACTGCTCCAAAACAAACCCAAAGGGAGTAAAGAAGGTTTGACACGGTACGCACATTTGAAAGTTAATCTTTTTTACATTGAGGAACACAAGGAATATAAGATATGAGTGCTCTGAATGCTCCAGTGTACATGTAATCATATCTGCAGCGTAAAGGTTTTATATGTAACTTTCAGAAAACTGTTGTTAATAGTGGCACTAGTGGTCGTTAAGTGAACTGCAGTCAGTTGGGCATAAAATGTGATTAATCCTTAAATAAAGACAGAAAATGCTTTAGAATCTTAAATATGGAACCTTTAATTGCCCTATGTACATGTGTTTATCACATTATTATTATATTAACGTAAGTAAATCTATTATATGGAAACATGTTATTATTAATCCATAATCCATATATATATTATTGAAGATGATTGATTTCTTTCTGTTGTATGTATTTTGTTTACACTTTTCACAGCTTGTGCAGTAATTAAGTTGATCTTAATCCAAAATTGCCTACGCAAAAACACATTTTAAGTGAGGAATTGGCACCAAAGAAGAAAACACATTTAGACAACAGCTGGCAGAACTTTTGATTTCATACCTCAGGGTGTCTAAGATATATTTACTTCTTTGAGCAAAGGGACAACTCTGCTTTGTTTTTTAGAGGACAAATTCAAGGTACTCTCCTGCAGTCCACAGTTTCTATAAGTCAATTAATATGCTCCATTATATTATTCAGACACATTTTTTTTTTCTTTTTGGCTGTTCTCCTCTGTGCAGGTTGCTTCATCCCAGCCCTCGCCCTTGTTTTGCTAAAACACACTGTTACTGAGAGACAGTCTAATTAGAAGCAGCCCAATAAAATTCCAGCTGTTATTAAATGCATCTGTATTACTTCCAAAGTGTTACATAACTTGGCCTATGTTCTGCACAGATGCTGGAACTCTTCACTGTCTTTGTCCACCACAAAGATCCTCCTGCTGCGTTTCCACCGACCTTACGTAATCATTATTTATTACTGCCACGTTCCTCTGCCTGAATATTTCAGCAGAAAGTGACAGGTTGAAGAAGGCACTCTGCTTCAAGCGCTGTTTAGTCTTCCACTTCCCTCCTCGACCAATAGTTCATCTCATGTGCCACCGACAGTAGATGCTGCCTCCCACCAAAGTCTGCTCGGCAACAGTGAAGCAAGGCATGATAATCGGGGTGGATGGGCTTTTTATTTCACTCTGTGGCTGACACACTTGTGCACTCACTGCATGTCATACTGGAGCTCAGGAGGCAGAGTGGAAATTATTCATATATTGTATAAAGGATAAATGGCTGAATGCTGCTTTTGTTGGCACAGCCTGGGTCATGTAGAGCTCTGCACCGGCAGGGTGTGTGGGGTGGCAGGGCTGAGGGAGGGGGCAGGGCCAACAGGCAGTCACCACTTGATGCTTCATTAGCACCTCTGACTGACATGCTGAGAGGAACGGGAGCTAAAATCGCCTACAGTTGGCCCAACTGTTTGAACAGACTGATGTGTTGTCCCGGCCCCCTTTTAAAGGATGTGACAAATAAAACACACCTGGAACAGCTTACACTTGCTAATGTTTGTCTGATGTGATTGGCTCTGACTTGGCATGTTGCACGTTGTCTATTAAAAGGCTGAAGTTGTAGGTGAGACAACCTCTGCTTCTAGAAAAGTACTAATGAGTAAACCTTTCTGCCAGGTAGTCACTGATGGGTTCTAGGAGTATTCCACAGATTTAACTCCTATAACAATGTTGGACTTATTGTTATTAATTATAATTTCCCCGTCCTCAAGTATGTGAGGATCCATAAGTGGTGTAAATCTCTTTACTGTCAAAGCCTTTGTTGTCAAAACCTGGCGCCTATTCATCTGAGATCCATCGGGTACGGTATTGTAACATTGCATCCACAACGCAGTTTGGCTCTGTGATCTGCGCGTCTTCAAATCCCAATCCCGAGTGTCTCAGAAGCGGAGCATTTTCAGAGCATCATGCCTGCCCACATTGTTTACTTGTGTATTTTATCCTTAAAAAGGATGCAAAACAGAGTGTGGAGTGTTTCTCCACTTCTAATCTCCACTGACTGAGACTATGGGAATAGAAACAGAAGTGAGCAAAGCAGCAAACAACTTCGCCAAGAGGGCACACACAAAAGGTCATCTGATTGTTTGCAACTTCCTATCAGACCTTTTCTCCATCAGAAGCAGTTGTTTTACAAAGCAGTCTGAGCAAGACCTACATCCATAAGGCTGCTTTTGTGAATGTTGCGAATCCATTTGTGACACCAGAGAGGATAAAAAGCCTGCATGTCAGTCAGTTTCATTTGCCTGTGTGGGTCCATGTAGTGCTGAGGATGCATGATCAAAACTGCCCGTTCGACCTGTCAGTCCATATGACTTAATGTTTGGTTTGTTTTGGAAAAAGTCAGTGTAAACACAAACAGGACCAAAACTGGAGGGCCAAAACCCATTACTGGTGTGAAATGGGTGTGTTCAGAATCCTTGCTTAAATCCAAGTGTGAACCAATTGTGACAGTTTGTGGAGTACTGTTTTGAAGCCACGAGTTTGGCGTTATGGTCGTCGCCATGATGATGTCGGAGCCAGCTGAGGTGACGTAGTGTGAGTTGAGTTGCTCTCAATGGCTTTCAATCTTGCTTCATATCTTAACAGCACTGTCTAGTTTAACAGTTTGATCTGAGTTTGGTGCGTTGAGCTGGACAGACTCACTAAGAATGACCTGTCAGTCATAAGGTAGCCCCGCCCTAAAGCATACCCTGCTTTATGGTCTATTTTACTCTAAATGGGACCATCAGTTACTAAATGAACATCATGCTGTATGGAAGAAGGCTGAAGCTAGAGACTGAGAAGGAAACAGTTTACTGAGCTCATAAAGGCTGATGGCCTTTACATATCAGAATCAGAATCAGAAATACTCTATCAATCCCTGGGGGAAATTTGTTCAAATTAAAAACATAGAATGCAGGTCCAATATCTTGGTAAACCCATATTTCAGTATATTCATATCCTATCCTCATTAGCTTGGAAAGCTTCAACCTTGTGGTTTGAATTTACTATTTACTCACTTTTACTTTGTGATAATATACAGTTAACTGCTGGTATAGTTTTCATGTTAGGGTCAGATTTATAGAGTGATTAAGGTAAAGGGTGCATGGTTCTGCAGCTGCCAGCAGAAACACCTTTCTTCAAAACAGTTTCCTCACCCAGCCAAAATATTATTCCTCCCAGATTTCTTATTCTCTGGGACGTGTGATCTGGTCTGTGAGTGCCAGAAACACTTTGATAGACTGCAGGCCTATCTTACTGCAACACAGCTGCCTCTTGTTGGAGCTGCTTCAACCATTTCTACCACCATCACCACACAGAAGATCACACACTGTGGGTAATCTGCCTGCTGCAGACACACATTTCCAGCTCGCTCTGACCAGCACACGTGATTATTATCATCTGAGGCTGAGCTTTCATTGTCCCTTTCCTTATCTTTGTGTTGGGCCATAGAGGAAGAAACAGCATTCAGCAGGAGCATTATTTACCTTGCAATTTTACAAACAAAAATGCAGGCAATTCATCGATCTGTTCATTAGTTAAACAAGGAATATATAAACCTCCGTCAACCAACATTAGCTCCCTCCTATGAGATGTGGGTGTGGGGGCATTTCCTTTCCGTCTTTCCTCAAATTCCCCCACTCAACATCCCAGCCCATACATTTCTCTACTTGTTGTCCTAAATGTCCTAATGTCTTTGTATGTTTCAACCCCATCCACTTGTCCTGTCTTCTTGTCTGTGATTACTACTACTAAAAAGATGTAAAATCAGTCAAACTGCAGAAATAGAATTGACAGCCACTGATATGTACTGATATATATATTTTATTATCCCTTTTAATTAAATATGACAATTATTGTACAGCTTGTAACACTGTTCAACCCCAGGCCCATTAGTTTCTATGTCAATATATATTTGAATAATGCGCCAATGCCTTAAGTTATTTCATGTGTCATTTCAGGCCATTTCTACTGATTTTGTGCAAAGACGGTGTAAAAAAAATAAAATGTCAAAAATCTTTAAAACTGCTCACAAATATACAGTCTAGTTCTAAACAAAAAGGTCAGTAATTTCCTAACACAGCTGGTCACTGTTGTTATTAACTAACGTTACTCAAACAGGAGGAGAAATACACATTTGATGCTGTTCTTTGGTGGGTCTTTTATTATCAACAATTCATCAACACTGTACTGTACTAATAGGCAAAGCAGGTACTATTTACATATGTTCACATTCACATATGTTTGATATTTGTCTTGTCACTCAACCCCATACTGGTAGTCCTAATGCACATTTTTTAAAGTAAATGTTGACGGGCTGACTTATGCTAACCTCTTAAATCACTGTGAATCCCCAGCCTCCATAGGAAGCCCCTCTCCCCTGGTGTCATTGTTTCTTCCTGTGCCGCAGGACCACCATGATGATGTTGATGACCTCTGTGTGAGGAGAACAATGGCTGGGAGGGACCTATCTTCCTTTTGAAAGAGGGCAGGAGCACACAAGTTTAAGCGCCAGTACAACTCTACTTTAACCAACTTTAACATGTCATACAACCTGTGGAGTCAAAGGTCAAGGTTTGTTTTTCTCCTGCCAGTTCTATTCACATAATCTTTGGCTCTGCAGCAAACTTACAGCAGGTTTATGAGTGTGAGCCAATGCTGAGTGATGCTACATCTCATTCGTGCTGTTTACAAGGAGTGTATTCTATTTTATCACCCATCACTCTAATTGATTGCAGGTTATTGATGCCCTCTCTCCACCACCTGAAGAGATAAATATATTCCCAAACAGCCACGTCAGCTGAATGTTCAGATGCTCTACAGCATATCCATGTGAGATCCACCAGAAGGTTTCTGGACCTGAACAGACAAACAAAAAGATTTAGAGTAATGAAGAGATTACCATGGAGAGAGACAGGAACCTACAGAGAGAATGAGGGAATTATGGGTATACAGTATGTCTTGTCTCAGATGTTCAGTTTTTTCATTCCTTTTTGAACAAAGTGAAGCAAAGAGAATGATTGCTCATCATTTCGCTGACCCCTCACCTTTTGTCTAGCATTGCCACCTGGTCAACATCCCTAGTAAGATTTGGTACAAAAAGGAATAAAAAGGATTTCCATGAAATGTTCTGAAATTTGCAGAGGATGAATCCTAAAAGTTATTGTGAGGACTTCTCACGTGCCAACCCCCTGATCACTTTATCCAGCAAGAGCATTACAGCTGCAGCAGGTAACTTTTATAAAAAATAATACAATACATAATCATATTTGCTGAAACTTTCTCTATATCCTGACAGTAGTCCACTAGACAGACAATCTGGGAAACAATTAGGTCCCTTTGGCTCCTCTGGCTCCTCCTAGTGCTCCTAATGGTATTTGCTAGAATCCACTGGGGCTCAGTGACAAAAAACAATCAGAGCTGAGAAAGATTATTGAGTTTCCTAGGTCGTTGAATACCAACATTTAGAATGAGACTCAACAATCAACTATCTTCAAGCCACCAACCCAAAGCGTCTTTCTGTCTTTCTCATTCTGCTCATTCCTGTAACATAACACGTCGTAATCCTTGCTTTGGTCAAAGTGCATCCACTAAACATTTTTGTTTTTGCCTTTGGATTCAGATTGTTGTGTGAGAACATTATGGAAAGGATCCCTTTAGTTTAACCAGAAACAGCCCCTATCACTCGCCACCAGACTCTATAGACTAAGTTAACCTTGCATATCATCGGAACAGCCTTCATTCAAAGTTGTCAGAAACAAAATAAATCTCAATAAGACCATCTTTGTTAGTCTTTCCACTGTTCCAACAATAACCAGCTCTGCTTTGTTTGAAATAAATCCTCAATTCACAGAGAAAGATGAGAAAAACAGCAGTTTCCTCAAAGCCAACAGTTGCACACTGAGGGATTCACATGCACTAACATGCATGCACGGCTGGCTGGACTGGAGAAGTAAACAATGCTCTGGGATCAGCACAGGCACAGGAAGAGTGACATCATTCTCTGTTAAGGACGCGTTCACTCAACTAATCATCACTGAAGATAACATCCTACCTATTTTATTCAGTACATGTTGGTGTACAATAAAATTCACTTTGCCTTTTGATATCTAAGCTCCAACATCAAAGATTTTAGAGTAGACAATGTTCACTAGCTATGCTGTTGGATAGTCAAACTCAGATGACAGAGAATAGGCAAACACAGACTCTGTAAAAAGATAATGTGGATTCAGAAGCTGTAGTTTATTAGGTATACTCTTCTCAAAGGTTTATAACATTTATGAACAAGCTCCACAGTCCAGGCAGTAAGTAAGCTTTAGTCATGTATACACACAGACATGTATGTATGAATGTATAGGTATCCACTGTAAATGCATGTATCTGCATATGCTCACTTTTACATATATATACAGACATGCTTGCACAAACAATACGCACACATAATTAAAACCAAATTTATCATGCATTCAAAGCATAATGGGATATCAAACCATTAGTTTGTTTTGTAGTTACTTTTTTTTAAAACCATATTTGAAGTAAAACTTCTTATTCTTTAAAGCTGCAGTAGTTCATTTAATAAAACGTTTGTCATATCTTCTAAAACTTTCACCATATCCGACAGTAGAACATGACAAAAAAACCAGACTTTCTACTTCTACGTCTTGAAAATGAAAATGTTGTACACTTGATGTCTAATGAGAACAGAGAGCTTTTGCTACTGTAATGTTTCCTAACAGGCCTGCTAGGCGTAGATATCTGTCATAAAGTCCAAATTGAAAGTTCATTCCTGACCTTGGAAACAGCAGCTCTTTGGACATTGTGGTGGTTTTTTTTGCTAACTGCATTTTTCCAGTTCACAAATAAACATATGATAAGAACTTTAAGCCAACATGGATGAGAAGTCCTTAAAGTGCTCAAAAATTTTAAATCTGAACATCTTCAATTCCACAACAACTGAGCAACCTCCATCTGCTGACTAAGAGCATGTGATACAATCGAAAGTTCCAAGATTGCAACAAAGGGGACCTTGGGGTCGGATTTGTGTCATTAAAATTAAATAACAATGCAGCCTTAGAGCTCCTTTTAGTTGTCTTTAATAAGAGTCATTCATTAATTAATTCAGAGGATCCTCTTCCTTTCTGATAACTTCAGTCCTGGGTTTAACTGGGCTGTCCATGTCAAGGCCCTACAGCAGGGAACAGATAGCAGCACACTGGGGACAGTGATAAGACCAGAGCCACCCTTCTTCTGAAGTGTGTGAAAACCCAGCCTCTACAGCGACATTCCCATCACTCTAGTGGGATGATATAACATAACATGACATAACATGTTTTGTTATGGTTTGGCGGTTTATTTATTTCTTTTAAATTTTATTTTGTATTCTCCTTCTCTTGTGTCTTATTTAAATTCACTTCCGTCTTTGTCTGTTTTCCCTCCAATTTTGATTATTTTCACCTGTTTCTCACTATCCTTCCTCTCACCTGACAGGCATAACAATTGTCTTCCAGCAACACGCCAGAGTATTCACCTGAAAACAGAAAATGTAATAGTTCAAGCTACCTTACATAGAGAGCAGAGTGAACTTGTAACAGTATCATGATCTTAAAGGTGCTTATCAATAACGTGTGGGGCTTACCTTCAGATAGTCGCTGGTTAATTGTACAGGCCCGAAGGACTTGGGAGTCATGGACCAAGCCAGGCCACTTTGCCATTTGATCATCTGAAACAATAAGATGTGAAATTCATGACATTCACCCGTCAATCAGTCTTCAACTTTTAGTGACACAGAGCGAAGATTCATTAGATGGCAGCAGAATCTAGGACATTATGGCTTAATTTTTGTGCAGTGGGAGGAATAGAGACGCAACGTCCATCTTTTATGTTGGTGGTCATGACAGTTTTAGGATTAAGTTTAGTTTATGCACACGTAACTATTACCATTTCATTTAAGCCACTGGGTAATTGTCAGCTCTCTGTAGTAACTGGGCTTATTGTTTACTGTGTAAAGGAGAGACCCAGTGTCCTTAATCAGGGTGAGGGATAAGATTTCTGTCATGCTTAATAGGGTTTTTACAAGAGCATTTGTTTATGACAGTGAATTCGACAGCAGTAGAGTGGGTAGTAGTGGTGCATCCTTGTATCTGAAATATTTGTAATTAGATCCAAGGTCAGACACTCAAACGGAAATACAGTAAATAGGTCTAAATAAGATGGTTTCCATAGCTACACAGAGGAGAATTTGTACAATTCAGTCCTTTCATTGCACTAGAAAATCTCCAGTGTCATATGTCACTTAAAAAGTTTTTATCGGCTGTGGCGCAGAGGCAGAGCGGGACGGTTGTTGGTTCGATCCTGTCACATGTCGAAGTATCCTTGAGCAAGATACTGAACCCCAAATTGCTCCCGATGCTATGCATCGGTGTGTGAATGTGTATGAATGAGTTAGTTTCTGTTCAATGGGTTTTGCCATCACTGAGTGAATGTGTGTGAAAGGGTAAATGTGGTATGCAGTGTAAAAGCGCTTTGAGTGGTCAGAAGACTAGAAAGGCGATATACAAGTACAGGTCCATTTACCATTTATCAAACATTACCATGCACTACCCTCAGAAATTCCTCAGTATTCTTCTCCCATGAAAAGACCAACAAACCAACGATGTGTTAGTCTGTCTCTGGCTCTCTGCTCCAAACACACTGGCTTCTACCAAATACGTCTTTACAAACAGTTCATAGATATATACAGTTGTTCCATTAAAAAAAAATAATAATAATCCTAAAACAGCTGGCATGGTAATGGTAGAATATCCCAAATTCTGAAAACATTGGTCAAGGCCAAAGTATAATGGCAAGATAAACACAAACATTGTTTATATACATATATACTTACAGCACACACCAAGGAAATAATTCTGCAGGTCATTTTTGAATTTGCATCTGGTTGAATGTAAGCAGCAGCAACAAGATAGTGAGATAGTGAAAAAGAAAGAAGTGTCCATCCAATATGACTGCGTTTGAGCACTAAGCCTCATCAATGGACAGAGTCCACCTCCTCTTGTCCTGCGTTCTGTCTGCTTGGAACACAGTCCGCCTGTCGAGTGCTTGATGGAGCAGGTCTCTGTTAAGATGTGGATACAACAGTCACTGATTTCAAGTTGTTTGACCAGCCTGAATCCCATTTCCAGATCTGCCAGGAGCAGCCTTAAATCCAAGCTGGGCCAGCATGGTTTCTATTTTGGCTCTCTTCCTCTCCTTCTGGGGCGACAGCACCTGCTGTGATGGGCTGGTCCTTTCAGTCTGTCTGGGTGGATCGTCTCAAGGTCTGCTGCCCTTTAATCCAAGCCCCACTGTAGACTACAAAAAAAGAGATGAGGAAAAAAATTTAGCCAGGTTTGAAAAAGCTAGCCAACCAGGGGCAGCATCTGAATTCAGCTGATTTGAACAGTTTTGGCCTGTTCCACACTGTCTGCGTCACGGTTTTTATACATGTTTATGTCATCATTTTATATCATCTTTGTTGCATGCATTTGTGGGAATCTTTAAAGTTTTAAAAATAGAATTATGTTTTTATTCTAATTGTACATGAACGGGTAGTTCAAATTGAAATAAAACAACTAGAAAAAATAATAATCTTGAGGGCTGGATTATGAAATATTTTTAAGATCATGTTGCAGATGTTTCAATATGGAAAGATGGGTGGCATCAGCAAAAACATTGTGTGTCTGTGTGGCCACCAGTAAAGCAGACTTATGTAACTCAGCTCAGTTGAAACGGGAGAACAGGGATTTAATTATCAGCGTCACAGGAGGAATTCCCAAAGTGAAGAATAGAAGAACAGCATAGTTTATCAGGGAATTATTCAGTAAACAACAGAGATCAGAGAAGAAAAGACATCAAAAGGTAGAATCTCACTGATACGGCTGTTTGAAGGCCAGCAGTGAATATTGACACTATGTGCCAAAATCCTGTTGAACTTCCCCTTTAATGCCGTCATTGCGTGTTTTTTTTGATGCACATAAACCATGCTATCAAAAATTAGCCTGAAATTACAGCAGCCCAGCTACAGCTGGAAATGATATGTTGATCATTGATAAGGCCTGCATACCTATGTGTAGGAAGTTTTCCATCTACATCTACTCTTTCAGATCCTTTGACATCGACATTGAAACAGAAATCTCTTGTTCGTTGTCTTCCTTGGCAAACAACAAAATGGTGCATAACTGCCATCATCTGATAAGGAGTGTGATTTAATGGGAAAAAAGGTGCAGTCTTTGCATTTGTTCCTCGGGCTGCCCGCACATTATTGAAGCCAGTCTGAGCGGCAATCTCAGTAGAGTTAGTGCTGAGAGCTCAGCTCAACACCAACACATCATCATATTATTTATATTATTTATTTATTTATTTATATACGTATATCTGAAACATTGTGTTACGGTTGGGTTAGGTCTCTTTCCTTTCTTGTGTTTTGTTTGGAGCTGGTTGGTTGACATGTGATGTGCAGTTGTCGCCATGGTTACGGTGACGTCACGTCCAGCCCCATCGGTTGTCGCGAGACGGGAATTGCTTATGTGACACACCTGGAAGACGAAGAGGGAGATTTAACAGATACGGACGTGTTCTGGTGGCTGCTAACCGCATAGCTGGGCCGAAGCGTCTCCTCGTGGAAGACGGTCGGGCAGTTCCTTTCCTTTGGAGGTCACCTGGTTATGGACGCATGGTCATCACCATTTCCCTCAGCACTCCCTCTCTCTCCCACCCTGAACTCCTGACTTCTGGTCAGCACACGCGGGCTGGTCCGCTCAGGAGAGCGGAGTGCGGGCTATCAGCAGGCCCTCAGTCAAGAACGCCGCCGCTAAGGCCGACCATCGGGATCCGCCATCCGACCGGTGAGCTCCACTGCACCCCTCACTCACCTCTGTCCACCAGCCAGCTCTGTGTTTTGTTCCTTTTACTATTGTCACGTTGTGGGGTGACCGCAACCGGGTATGTACCTGTGCTGCGGTCTCATCATAACACATTGCAAACTGTGTTTTCACCAATATGCTGCTGCTCCTTTTTGATCATTAACCAGAATCAGTCAACTTGATGGATTGGGCCAATTCCAAGGTCTGGACCAAGGAATATAATCGTGGGGCGCCCTGATAGACATGGTAGAGCCGCATGTCAATGAAAGGTCTTTTCATTTCTTTATTTTTGAAAGACTATAGCTCAACTGATCTTTTGTACCAGTTGAAATATCTAAGAGCCAATACAAAGTTGACTGTGGTGGGCAACTTTGTCACTTGGAGTAAGCTGAACCATCTGCAGCTCAATGTGACAAAGACTAAGGAGCTCATAGTGGATCTGAGGAGGGCGAAAACACCTGTGACCCCTGTTTCCATCCAGGGGGTCCCTGTGGACAACGTAGAAGAATATAAGTACCTGGGGGTGTACTTTAATAATAAGTTGGACTGGACTAGAAACACTGAGGCGGTCTACAAAAAGGGCCAAAGCCGACTCTTTTTCCTGAGGAGGCTGAGGTGTCCTTTAACATCTGTCGGATGATGCTGAGGATGTTCTACGAGTCTGTTGGGGCAGTGGGCTGAAGGTCGCAGACAACAGACTTAACAAACTGATCAGGAGGGCCGGTGATGTCGTAGGGGAGGAGCTGGACACTCTGACGACCGTGGCAGAGAGGAGGATGCTGTCCAGGCTTCAGTCCATCTTGGTAAATGGTAAATGGACCTATACTTGTATAGCGCCTTTCTAGTCTTCCGACCACTCAA